>OZ038483.1:75106148-75108648 GCA_964036315.1 Acanthosepion esculentum
ACACATAATATATATATATATATATGCATACATATATACACAAATATACATATATATACACACATAATATATATATATACATACATATATACACAAATATACATATATATACACACATAATATATATATATACATACATATATACACAAATATACATATATATACACACATAATATATATATATACATACATACACAAATATACATATATATACACACATAATATATATATATACATACATACACAAATATACATATATATACACACATAATATATATATATACATACATACACAAATATACATATATATACACACATAATATATATATGCATACATATATACACAAATATACATATATATACACACATAATATATATATATTATACATACATATATACACAAATATACATATATATACACACATAATATATATATATATATATACATACATACATATATAAACAAATATACATATATATACACACATAATATATATATATACATACATATATACACAAATATACATATATATACACATATACACAAATATACATATATATACACACATAATATATATATATACATACATATATACACAAATATACATATATATACACACATAATATATTATATATACATACATATATACACAAATATACATATATATACACACATAATATATATATATACATACATACACAAATATACATATATATACACACATAATATATATATACATACATATATACACAAATATACATATATATACACACATAATATATATATATGCATACATATACACACCTAATATATATATATGCATACATATACACACCTAATATATATATATATATATATATATACACACCTAATATATATACATATATATACACACATAATATATATATATGTATACATATATATACACACATAATATATATATATATGTATACATATATATATACACACATAATATATATATATATATATATACACATAATATATATATATATACATATATATACACAAACATATATATTTATATACATATATATACACACATAATATAATATATATACATATATATACATTCATAATATATACATATATATACATACATAATATATACATATATATATATACATATATATATACATATATATATACATATATATATACATATATATATATACATATATATACATACATAATATATACATATATATATACATATATATACATACATAATATGTACATATATATACATACATAATATGTACATATATATACATACATAATATATACATATATATGTACACATATATACATACATAATATATACATATATATGTACACATATATACATACATAATATGTACATATATATACATACATAATATGTACATATATATACATACATAATATGTACATATATATACATACATAATATGTACATATATATACATACATAATATGTACATATATATACATACATAATATATATATATATATATATAAACACAATATATATATATACATATATATACACACATAATATATATATACATATATATACACACATAATATATATATACATATATATATACACACATAATATATATATACATATATATATACACACAATATATATATCCATATATATACACACACAATATATATATACATATATATACACACATAATATATATATACATATATATACACACATAATATATATATACATATATATACACACATAATATATATATACATATATATACACACATAATATATATATACATATATATACACACATAATATATATATACATATATATACACACATATATATATATACATATATATACACACATAATATATATATATACATATATATACACACATAATATATATATATACATATATATACACACATAATATATATATATACATATATATACACACATAATATATATATACATATATATACACACATAATATATATATACATATATATACACACATAATATATATATACATATATATACACACATAATATATATATACATATATATACACACATAATATATATATACATATATATACACACATAATATATATATACATATATATATACACACATAATATATATACATATATATACACACATAATATATATACATATATATACACACATAATATATATACATATATATACACACATAATATATATACATATATATACACACATAATATATATACATATATATACACACATAATATACATATATATACACACAATATATATATACATATATATACACACAATATATATATACATATATATACACACAATATATATATACATATATATACACACAATATATATATACATATATATACACACAATATATATATACATATATATACACACAATATATATATACATATATATACACACAATATATATATACATATATATACACACAATATATATACA
>OZ038483.1:75111148-75146148 GCA_964036315.1 Acanthosepion esculentum
ATATACACCTTAAACATCTTATTTTAGAGCAAATCTGATTTTTGTGAAAAAGATAAAATGAAAAATAAACGCAGACAGCCGACATAAATCAAAAGATAAAAGGTTTAACGTGGTTTATAGCAGATACAAAGTGTAAAGGAGATGAGAGCTTGTCTGGATTTTATTAGATTTTTAAAATTTAGATTTGTAAGAAGACATTTAGGTTTATAATACCCAGAAGTTCATACACAGATGTCCTCAAGGACACATGGCACAGTAGATAAAGGCGTTAATTAGATCCAGTGACAGGACTCAAAGAGTGTGAGTTTAATACCTGTTTAAGGCGGTAGAGGTGAATTAACAGGAGGTAACTGATAACTGATATCCATTAGACATGGCACGTGGAACTAGAACAGTGTACCCCAGTGAGCGAAATAAAGGGTTCAGTTCGACATTCCAACCTCCGTGATATGGGGACAAAGATGAGGACAATAGTCCGAATAATGCAAATAGTGTACATAATAACTCATCTCAGAAATATAGACAGATACAGACTTGTAAATATATTCAATTTTGACAGGAAACATCATAGTGTAGTTATATCAAACAAATATCAAGATAATCTACAAATTAAAATTTTACATTTTTTAAAAAATCTACATTTTTAAAATGCTGCACACAGACACACATGTAACAACCCCCCGGACAAGGGGGAGCCTAATTGGGGGCTCATGTGCAGTGCTTTTTGACCCTCGCTATCTTATCAACATTTGTTGTTTTTCTTTTTTTGTATTTTCTACCTACATTTATATACATTACAAATTAAGCCAATCACAACTGGCTATTTAATTTAAAGGATGGAAAAATTTCGCGGATTTTGACGTCATTCGGGGGAGTTGGGGCTTGCTAAATCCGTGAATTTGTTTTTGCTCATGCTAAGTCTGGAAAAATAATAATAATAATAAAAAAAAAAAAAACACTATATAAAAATCATTATTTTTTTTATACATAATGTTGAATACGTTAAAATTATTTAACTTTTCAACAAGAAAAAAACTCAAGTTGCAGTTAAAAATTGACGCACAACATTGTAATGATTATGACATGTCTCTAAATTTTTAGATACATTGTATCTATTTTCAATTTTTCTAGTTGACTTGTTCACCTATACTGCATGTGCTCCATTATTGTACATAATTAGGTTACAATTGAATAAAATTGGTATTTTATATGAATACTACCTTATGAAAATTGAAATGTAGTTGAGTAGGGGGTGCGTATCATAGATTCGAGGGGGATAGGGCAGGAGACCCTTGCACAGACCCTGAGTGTAAATGTAGGTTTATATAACAAAAAAGCAAAAAAAAAAAAAAAAAAGCAGTGGCAATTTGAACAGAACGGTTTCAAATTTCATCATTGAACAATTTTAAAATTTAAGTACATTTTTTTCTCTGTTGATTGAATGAGTGAAGAAAGAAAAAAAAGGTTAGAAAATAACACCTACGCAGAAAAGATGTTGCTAGTGCTAAAAATTAATCTAGTTTCTTTCAGTCATTTGGTCAAGGTTTCTCTCGATATATATGGACATCACTCACAAGTGAAAATTTAATGCACACACAATACAAATAAGAGAAAGATGCAGAGAGAGTTGATAATTTCGAGACGCAACGATTCGAGTCCAAATAATAATGAAGCACAGGCCTGTTTCCAAACTTTAAAAGAAACCATTGATTTTTTAACCGATTTTATTCCTATTTTTATTTTATAGCTCAAGATTAACAGATGTTTTGTATTTAATAATAATAATAATGATAATAATAATAATAATAATAATAATAATAATAATAGCAACAACAATAAAGAAACTAAAGCTGGAATTATATTTCTTTTATAAAGAAAATGTACACAGCTTCATCTTATGTAGTGTGAAATATGCAATGAAATCTAATTTCGTGTTCCCGTCAATAAAATTAAGTTATGACTACATTTTCCTATCGTCAAACAAAATTCAGAGTATTACACGTCATGGTTACGACCCTACTATAAATTTTCCTTAAACTCCGATGTACTGTTAGGTAGGTTTAAATGCCCTGTGCAGTCTACTTACTACCTATGAGTAAGCTATAATTATTAACATTATTAATGTACTCAAACTTGTATTATCGTTACTATTAGTATCTTTCTTTTCTTTTTTTTTTTTACTATTATTGTTATTACTACTAATGGCGTACTACTTATTATTAATAGCAGCAGTCGAAGTAGTAATAGTCGTTGTTGTTGTTGTTGTACAATAATTGTCATATATTATCACCCGAAATGTACATTTTGAAACCAGCTTTTTTTTTAGAACTGGTCAGTGACAATTTCATTCGTCGCCCAAAATATGGGTCGATACAAATTTATTATTTATATATTATTATTTATTAAGAAATCCTATTGACTTTTGCGCGTAATAATACGTAGATTTTCTGTTCTTAGCTTCTTTCTTTCTTTCTTTCTTTGTAAAATGCATCTTTGTTTTCACATCGAGACACCAGATTACAAGATAAGCAATATACTTAAAAATAAATAAATAAATGTAGTGATGTGCAGGTAAATAAATAAATAGTATTTCTACAAAAAGAAAAACTGTTTTTGAGAGATGATAGCTGGCACTAAGATTCCGGACAGCTTTTAAGAATTCGTCATTATGAACGATTATGCATTCCAAGTCAGTACATCTCGAAGATATGTAAATTTTTAAAAAGCCTGAAAAATTTGTTAGAATTTTTAGACAGCTGTTGTTTAACTAAAGGTTATTCCCCGACCCCACTAGCCACTCAGTTTTTCCTTATCGCCAAAACAAGAAATCAGAAATAGTAAAAAAAAAAAAGAAAGAGAAGACTGATTCATTTTTCATTCATTCTCTAAAATCATAGGTACATGCATACCGAATAAAATAAAAAGTCGAGTGATGACTCATACTGTATTTGTTTTGGGGTGGGATTAATGCTTTTCGTTTTATTGGTTATATATATATATATATATATATATATATATATATATATATATATATATATATATATATATATATATATATATATATATATATATATATATTTCCTTGTCATTTCTGTCTGGCTGGGTATCGGTGTTATTAATAGAGGCAAGAAAACCGTCGAATCAAAGAAAGACAGGAACTGAAGACTTGCGTCGTTTCAACATCTGGCAACACCTGTGATTCGTGACGTCACATGAACCAGAACCAATTTTTTTTGGCTGAGAATATCTATTTTTAAAAAGATTGCTGAATCAAGCCGGGTCACTTATTATTATTATTATTATTATTATTATTATTACTACTACTACTACTACTACTAGTATTTCACATTTTTGTGTTTTCTTACCAGACTCCCTGATATATATTATTGGGGATCAATCGACAGTAAGTCACTTCAAATCGCCTGTTATCTAGTTCAGTGATATTGCTGTTCAATTTTAATACTTCTTAAGTTCTTAGTATTTCTGTTTATTTTCGTCTCTTCGTAAGAATCACCATTGTAAGCAAAAATCAGTTAATAACTTAGGAAGACGGCACAGAGGAAAACGCAAGAATAGAGAATGGCAAATTGAAGAAGAAAATTATTTTCACATTTAAAAGAAAGGACTTTATTTTTATTTATTTATTTTTTCATTTAAACGAAAAGACTTTATTTATTTATTTTTTTTTTTTACTAAAGAGGTAGACATAGAAAAGCATGTACAACTATTTTGTTTCAACTTTAAAATTAAATATCCACTTTTTCAAAATTCGTGTTGTTCTATTATTCTTAACCGGAGAAATTTAGTTGATAGTGAAAAAGAAAATACCACTTTCACTTACACGCGCGTGCACACACACACACACACACACACAATATATATATATATATATATATATATATATATATATATATATATGTCTGTGTGTGTTTGAATAAAGACATCAAGTCAATCACGCGATACTTGTTGAAAAATGGTTGCTTCCTGACGTAACAAAGCCACACATTTCATTTCTGTTTAATTGAGGCTTGTTTTAGCGGTCAAATTTGTTTCGAATATTGTTGATTTAAAGGCGATACACGGTACACTTTGATTGGATCTTCTTGCAAAACGGTTTTCAACGATGTTTTATTTATTTATTTATTTATTATCAATCGTATTCTTTGCCGAATATACGCTCAACAGAATCAGTCGATCACAAGACAACGCATAAGATTTCAACATTAACTGAATGGAATAATTTTAAGTACATGTAAAAATGCTTGCCAGCAATCGGAATTATGAAACCCCCACCTTTTTTGGAGCTGGGTAGAATATTAATAGTACAATAGTAATAAAAAAAATTAGGAAAAAGACTTACTATTAAGCAAGAGTTCTCTAAAAGAACCTTGTCCTTAATTGATCTAAGCAAAAAAAAAAAAAAAAAAAAAACCTGAATCGATAATAAAAACTCGGAGTGTAGATACTAATAATTTGCGGGAAGAACTGGGACTAGACCACAGCAGTGTTGGAGTTTTTAGAAACTACTGTGAAGTAACGACTAAATGTTTATTAGGAAGACTTATTGTCACTGCATCTCCAACATGAGCGCTAACTAAGAATTAATCATCCATTGACCGTATAAATTCATGAAATAAAAAAAATAGATAGTCACTTTTATTAGCAATAAGCTAACAATTAAGAGATGTACTGAATGTGAATTTTAAAGATATAAAATGTTTCATTTAATTATTGATGTAGCAATTCTATTTGCTTACAACTGCGTGTAAAATGGGCTTTTGGCGTATCTAGAGAGATCATATCAGATATTGATTAGTTTTATATTTATTGTGAAGATATTAGACAATAACCTTAAGAAAAGAAAAAATAGGTAGGTCAACGAGTAAACGTGGTTTCTTTAACTCATATACCCCCCCACCCAAAAAAAGGTAAAATTTGACAGTGTTAGATGTTAGACAAAGAAAATAACCGATTATTTGAAAATAAATTGATGTTTTTGAGGTTGTACGATCGCTGATGAATGAAATAAAAAGACGAAACAAAAGAAAAAAAAAGAGAAGAAAAAGAAGGAGAAAGACACACTTAAAGCCTAAAAAGGAAAATTTCCCCATTACAATATATTTCAATATTACAAATTATATTTGACAGGGGTTAGAGTAACAAAATTGTGTATACAATTTTTAGCATTACGCATCTAAAAACGTGTATATACGAATCAAACATTTACAAGCATGTAAGTCGGCTAAGCCAGGTATCATATTTTTTTTTAGATTACTTGTCTCAAAGCCCAAACTGTTTAAAAAGATAGTAAAATTTAATTATATTGTTTTTCATAATAAAAAATATCCTTAATTCTTTCTTTAAAAACTCGTATTTTGAAAGGAGTAAGTCTTAAATGCGTGTGGTGTACATAGCGAAAAATCAAGGTGTACTAATTAATTATTGAAACTGGCATTGTTTTTATTTTAGGCAATAATGTAGCAGAATTAATTCTATTTTCAGTAAATAAATAATAGTAGTTTTTTTTACTGTTCATACTTTTTTATTCTCCAGGTTTCAGTAATAAGGTATGAGTTAACTTAAATTCTAGAGAAGGTGCAGAATTGATTACATACTGTCGTCAAAAATTTAAGCTTCGCTTTAGTTAGAAAAATGAAAATACATATACACTTAGTAGCAGTAGAGAAGACGCATGTTTTATAAGAGCCTTTTTGGCGGAGTTACTGCAACTTATTCCGTCGCCCTAACGATATATAACAAATCTAGCCTTTGCTAACTAACACAACACTAACAGTCTCCGATGGATACCATAGTGTGTGAGGAAAAGGGTACAATATTATTTGGCTGTCGCACACATATATACGTCTAAAACATTTCTGCTCTCGAGAAGAACATTTATCTTAAAACAGGAAACAAAAAAACAAACAAACAAAAAAACAAAACAAAAACAAAATATCAAGACGGAAAAGCGATGTAAAAAAAAAGTATTTTTCTCGAGTTTGACACCGATTATGTGATGAGAAACCAGTTCAGACACAATAAAATTGTTTGAACGATATTCTTTACATTTAATAATTGTAATAAAAACGTTATTCTTTAAAAAAAGAAATAGGAAAGAAAATTCGAGCAAAATTTGCGAGTAAAAAGATTGCATTTGATTTGAACTAGTTGTTATTTTTTATTTTACATGACCTTTTTTTAAGGTATCCGATTGTAAGAGTTTGTAAAATCGAATGTATTCGTATATATTCAAAAAGTACTAGCAACGATAAAACAACCACAAGAAAGAAAATTTCGTGCCATTTTGAAAACAATGTTGAAATATATATATACATATATATTTATACACTGGACAAGTATTTTGTCACGGTAAAATCTTCATTCGTACAGCAAATAAAACAGGTGGATTTATTTCGAATAACACACCTAGTGTTCCTGAACATTTTACACACCTGGTGTTGTTGTTGTTGTTGTTTTTATTATTATTATTATTATTATTTTGTTTTGAAAATCTATTATTTAAAATTTTGTCTGTTGGAGATAAAATATATGGCTTGCTTTCGTGATCTTTAATAAACCGCAGTTTTTTGTTGTTGTTTTTTTTGCATTAGATACCAGTTGAGAATTAGTGTTTTATTTGTTTGTTTGATATTAAAGAATAAAATTGTGTATATTTCACCAGGTTTATTCCTTGGTAGAACACGTCTAAGGCGTGTAAGCTACAATAATTTTAATCTAATGTAAATTATATTTGACATATAAATAAACCAGAATTTTACCAGGGAAATTAAACCGTCCATTATGTTAAAAGGTATAAATAGTCTGGAAAACTTCTATAAAGATGTACATAGTTCAGTCATTTAAAATAGGTTATTTTTAGTGCTGGAATAAGTTAGGGTTTTGCTGTAAAGGTTTAGAATAATGTTTTATCTTGTGTCAGGTGCATAGAGGTCTCTGAAAAAGGAGACGCATGGAACCCGTAATTGAAAAAATTAAATGAGTAAATCTTTTTTCTTTTTTTTTTTTTTTTTGCGTGAATGAAGTAGAATTTTACCAATATTTTGTTAGTAGTTTCTAACGTATCGAGAATCATTTTGCGGTTAAAACAATTTTCGCATAACAAGCACCGAATTACCTCCCTTATATTTCCTTTACTAACCTCATATTCCGAGATTTCTATTTGAGGAAAAATCCATTTTTAATCTTCGGGGAAAGACATATCTTGTAGATCCACCAAAAGTCGTGTTTCTCGAACAAACTATGGCCAGACTTGGGGAAAAAAACAAACTAGACTAAATTTGATGCAAGACTTTATAATTTGTAAACAAGGCAGAGATAGATTTGGGAAACCCAAAATAGAACACACACACACACATATATATATATATATCTCGGAGGAGAGCGAAAGTACTTGATGAATTTCATCTTAACAGTAAGATAATTAGAGAACTAGAATGAATTATTATAAAAATAAATGGACATAATATGTCGATATTATTTAATGAAGCATACTTGAATGAAGATATATTACCTATATTAATTTTTATCGTGAAAATAGAGTAATTATACTATATTTAAAATTAATTATATTGCATTTTAAATTCTGTTTTTTCATGTCGCCAATATGGGAGAACAAATATATACATTTGTATATATCAGAACAATCACAAAGACAAAAAGGAAAAAAAATGTGACGCGTTTCGACCTTTAAAATGACTAAAGTAATGTTCTTATTGATAGAATTATACTTATGCGTGTGTATGTGTATGTAGGGAGAGGTTTGAATATTAAATGGAAATATGGGTAATGCACTGAATGGAAATGATGTAGGGACACTAAATTTAAAATTTTAATTTTAAAATTTTTAGCGTCTGACGTGTCTAGACGCAACAATAGATTTAAATCAGTTTCCCAAATTTTGAATTCTATTATTCGTTTTTATTCCAGCGCATGACTTTTTAAACTCAAAAGGAGGGTTTTCCGAATATGAATGTAAAGCGATGCTTATAAACGCAAATCTTTCTCATACGATTGAAACATTCATATTTCGTATCCTAACGTAAACAAAGCAAGTTCTAAAGAATCAACGGATTTTTTATTTATTAATCCGAGAGATTTTATTACCTAAACGATATTTTTTTAGTGGATACCCATATTTGAGTAAACACCCGTTTATTTATTAAACAGTATATTTATTTATTTTCGTTTTCGGGCCTGAATATTCGAGAAATTAAAAGAATATGTCCTCTCCGGCAGGATTCGAACCTGACAAGAGATATACTAGCGGATATAAAGAAATCTAAGGGAGGTAATTCAGTTTTGTTTTTCAGCGGTAAACTCAATACTTTTTTCATTTGTCTCAATTTCACAACGAATCAAAATTAGTTTAAATTATTGAAAAGAAAAAAAAAGTGACTTACCCGCTTTGCTTCGTGCAAAGATTTGCTTTTGCAATCTATTTTGTTCCTGTTGAAGTTCCTGTGAGAGAGTATTAAACTTTTTTAGAAGAAGTTGTAATTCTGTACTACTGCTGGCGCTGATGTGAGGAATGGAATATATTTCGTCATCGCTGGTAACCCCGGCATAGGTCTCATAGTCGGATGCGAAACCGCGAGGATCTACCCGCGGGTGAGGATGTGCATAAATCACCTCCGAGTCGGAGTTGTAGCACTCGGGGGACCTGCTCCTCGAACTCGGCATGCGACCGTATTTCGCCTTCGTGTGTAGCATGTCCCGCAGTCGTTCCTGGGACCAGCGGTCATCGTGGAATCCTCCCGGGATACCGCCGGGAGGAACCCCGCCACCGCCCCCTGGACCGCCGGGTCCACCGACAACGCTCCCTGGTCCCACGGGGCTACCCCGAGGAGCGAGGAAATCTCTGCCGGGTAGATTTGCGTATGGTACTTCCATGTGAGGTACAAAAGGGGGAGGTGGCAGGGGTGTCCCTGCTCCGATCCCTTTGTTAGTTTCCCCGTCTGATGAAGAGTACGGGCCTCTTGGAGGTGGGTGGGGTCTGAAAGGTGGGCCTTTCGAAGGGGACCAGGATCCGGAAGGAGACGGAAACTTTCGGTGAGGAGAGGTCCCCGCCCCTCCGCTTCCACTCTCATCTCCGGACCCGTCAAGCTGCTGTTGGGAGGTCGCTATTGAGGGCAGTGAAGGGCTGAGAAAAGAGGTAGGATTCTCGTAGATGCCCTCGGCCCCGTGGACGCCGTAGTGGCTAGAATAAGGCGGGGCCTCTTTGCTGCCTGAGTCGGTGGATCGGGGCAGCGAATTGTCGCTAGAGTTGCCACTGTCATCCACGTCGTCGAAGCACAATTTAGCCTCGGCCTTGTGCGGCGAGATGTAGATGCTAGCGTAACGGGATGAAGCCGGCGTCGCAGTTGAGGACGACGTTGAAGAAGCTACGGTGCCCGTCGAAGCGTTACCAGCTACTGACGACGAAGAGGTCGACGCCGAAGTAGATGGTTTCTCCTGGGCACCGTCCTTCTGCTTAAGCCCTTCGGCCGACGAAGTGGCCGTGATCGGCGTGGAAATGGTCGTACTACTGCCACTACCTCCTCCACCCGACCCGGGGGCACCACCACCCAGCTCGGGAGGCATGGGACCCATCGGTGGGGGCATACCCACGCCAACACCAATGCCACCACCTGCACCTCCTCCAGCTCCGGTCTGGCTAAGGTAATTCCTTTCCATTTGTTCAAAAGCGTCGGCGCATTTTTCCGTCATTTCGAGCGCCGTGGCTGAGGACGATCGGCCCTTTTTAAGGACGACAACTGGAGGTTCTTCTCGCTCGGTCATCGCCAGCGATGGACACGAGGCATTTTTGTTGTGGTTTTTGCGGGTCCTGATCGTCAGGATGAGCTTTTTAGGTATGGACATCAAGATGACCACATCGTCCAGTGACATGTTGAGTACTTTGACATTGTTGACGGTGAGGATCTCATCGCCGACGTGTAGCAGTCCGTTACTCTCTGCTACTGTTCCCATTTGAATACGTGATATAAAGACGCCATCTTGCCGATCCATTCCATTTCCTTCGCGAATATAAAAACCTAGTGTTTGTCCTGGTCTTTTGATGATTTCTACCGTCTGAATAACCCAGTCATCGACGACTTCCATATTCTTTATGCCCATTTCAAGGGCTTGAGTCGTCGGCGCGCCAGCCGCAACTGTCAACGGCGAGTTACTCGCACCCGCGCCACTACAGCTGCTGCTGCTGCTGCTGACTGTTGTAGTTGTACTAACAGTGCCAGTGTTGGTAATGTTGGTGTTAACACTGCTGGTGCTGGTGCTGGTGATTGGGTAGCGAGCACCTGCTACTGTGGAACTATGTGGGGAAGACGGAGCAGCCACCTGTGTCGTCGGTAATGTGGCTGTTGCTGTTGCCGCTACGGTTGTGCCCCCTACGCCTTCCACAGATTCAATTAATTTTCCATGAGTACTCCTATTAACACCAGACCCACCGCTACAACCGTAGACAGCATTATTAATAGCGTGTAAATGATGATGATGGTGTTGTTGTTGTATTTGGGTGTGCGGGTGGAGACTGTTGCCACCACTACTGGTGCTTGTGGTGGCGGCGGTGGTGGTGGTTGTGGTGGTATTGCTGCTAACGTGGGGGACGTTACCAAACCCGCCGGAGATGTTCTTCTTGTTCGTCGAAGAACCGAGAGCAGCGGTTGAAGCCGGGCCACTTGTGCAACTGCTTATCGTGCCATAATGACTGTAAATTTGCTGTTGTTGTTGTTGTTGTTGTTGTTGTTGATGGTAGTGGGGATGATAATGTTGTTGGTGTTGATGGTGGTGGTGGTGGTGATGATTGTGGTACGGGGGCGGCTGTTGATAATGTTGTTGATGGTGATGATGGTGGTAGTGGTGATGGTAGGGGTGGTTCTGATAGTGACTCGCCGCCGCCGCCACCGTCGTTCGACTGTTAATACTGCTGCAGCTGCTATAAACACTATTGCTACTGCTTGTACCAACAGTGCTAACTCCCACTCCAGTTCCGCTACCTCCTGACACTACTCCTCCCACTCCACCTGCTTGATGAACTGTACCACTGCCAGCAGTGTGGGTAACGACATTAGTGCTACTTACCCTGGCAACCAGGGCTTGTGTGTTCCCAGTAAGGGGTTCCGTCGAAGTGCTACTATTTGCATCGATCGCACCAGGGCTTGCACTTCTTGTTAGTCGTTCTGTCGAGGAAGCCGGTTTCAAAGTGGGTCCTGCAGCGGCAAGAGTGTTTGCGCCGGCGCTTAGTCCAACATTAGAGTCCGTACCGAGATTTGACCCTACGCCTGGGACCACTATTCCTCCACTCCCACCACCTACTGTGGTTATATTAGTAACCGACCCACTGCCACTGCCGCTTGTCGTAGTTGACGTGGTGGTATTTGCTTGATTGTTGCTAGAAGTGTATGTCGTTTGCTTTGAATCTGAGCCAGACCGGACCGCAGTTGTCGAGGGTGTTATCTTTTCATCTTTTTTCGACTTTTTTTCCCTGGACACCTTTACTTTTGTTGTCGAACCCTGTGCCATCTGGTCCTCCTCGTCCTCCTGAAAAAAAAGAAAAACACATACATAAATAAATAAGCCTATATTAGCGATTTTTTTTTTTTTACTCCAACTTCACATTCGTCGATATATTCTTAAACTTTTTAAAAATGTTACATTTAAAGTTAAATGACTGCTATTAATATATACTTTATCAATAAATTAAAAAAAAAAAATCCTTATTTTTAAAAAAAATCGATATCATCCCATGCAAGGCAGTGAAGGCACTAAAACGCGAGGGGTTAGAGAGTGTGGAAAAATTAGGAACAGAAATATTAATATCTGTCTATATTTCTGAGATGAGGTATTATGTACACTATTTACATTGCTCAGACTATCATGCTCATCTTTCTTGTCATATTTATCACAACGTTTCAGCCGTTGTACGCTCCGGCCTTCTTCAGGTGGTTGGAATGTCGAACTGTACCCTTTATTTGCCTCAAGGGCACAGTGGATAAAAGCGTTAGTTAGATCCAGTGACAGGACCCAAAGAGTGTGAGTTCAATACCTGGTTAAGGCGGTGGAGAACTTAGAGAGGGGAATTAACAGGAGATAACTGATAACTAACATCTATTAGACATGGCACGTGGAACTAGAACAGTCTACCCCAGCAAGCGAAATAAAGGGTTCAGTTCGACATTCCAACCACCTGAAGAAGGCCGGAGCGCACAACGGCCGAAATGTTGTGATAAATATGGCAACAAAGATGAGGATGATAGTCCGAGCAGCGTAAACAGAGAAATATTAATAATGAGCGGGAAGAGAAAAGAGTAATCAGGAGGAGAGTAGATAGTGATTGACATTGCATTTAATTTTTTTGCAGATTAAAGTTGGCTGGAAAGCATGGAGCTGGATGGGAGAACGGAAGGGAGTCCCACAAGCGAGAAAAGAAACTGTTAGCATAGATATACATCTAGCCAGCTTAACTGTAATTTGATGCGATCTCTAGTACTGCCGTTAAATTAAAAAAATGTATGTACCATTGCGGAGAGCTCATCCGAATAATTACCATGAAAGTATTTATAGAAAAGACACAGAGTGGCAACTTTGTGGCGGTGGGAAAGTAACTGAAGCCGTGTCACCAGGACGGGACCAATAATATTGCTGATTTTTCTTTGGATTTTGGAAAGGAGCTCAAGGTAAAGAGTAAGGGTCACCGGACCATATGTGATAGCAATATTCTAATCATGGACGAATGGTAGACTTACAGATATGTAAGATTGATTCTGGAGAGAAAAAAGTGTCTCGCACGACACAGTGAACCAAATACTCAAAATCAGAAAAAGACATCTGAAATTTGAACACATAATGAGGAAGAAGGGCTTAACCCTACCGGTCATACCGAGAGCAAGAGAGAGGAGAACAGCGACTCACTTACCTGACGAGCTTGTGTGAATGGATGACGTAACAGGGACTGGGGCTTAGGACTTAGAGCCACACAAGATAGAAAGTTGTGGAGAGTCATGATCGTTTATGTTCTGAAGGGACGTAGTACATAAAAGAAGAAGAAAATGCTGAAGTTTTCTTATGCCAGTTTAGTCAACTTTAGAGACATTATTTATTTACCAAATGAATAGCAACTTACGAAAGGCGGTTTGTGAAAAAGAATGCCCTTAACAACTGGTTAGATATTCGTAACAATATCTTCAGCAATAATCAATATTTGATTAAACATCATGTACGCTTGTCTTTGATTCTATCGATATATGAATAAAGACAAAAGAAAAACTTATCTTAGCCAATCCGTCTCGTCCTCTGATGGACTTTATCAAGGCAGACTTTATTTTGCAAAAGTCCACCAGAGGACGAAACACATCAGCTAAGAAAAGTTTGACGTTCGTCTTTATTCAGTCCTTTTACTGATATATTTTTTAGTTATATCTGAATTTTTTTACACACACACACACAAAATAGTGTTTTTCCAAGTGTAGCTTAGATGTGGCACAAGGCCGAAAGAATGGGGCACCTAGTCAGGATCGAACACACTACTCAGTCGTAATTGTTCTAGCGAGAGATCCTTGCTAATCATTATACCGCCTCGAGGTTCACACACACACTATATATATATATATATATATATATATATATATATATATATATATATATATATATATATGTAAATGTATGTATATAGTGATTTTCTAAGCACGGCTTAGATGTGGCTCAAGGCCGAATGTATTGGGTACCCAGTGAGGATCAAACTCACTACCAAGTCGTAATTGATCTAGAAAGTCAATCTTTCTAACCATTACAACATGTTGAGGTGCCCTTAATTTTCCAAGCGTAGCTTAGATGTGGCACAAGGTCGAAAGTAGTGGGCACCCAGTGACGATCGAACTCATTACTCAGTCATAATTGCTCTAGCAAGACAGGCTTGCTAACCATTACACTGCTTCGAGGTGCCCTCCACACAATATATATATATATATATATGTGTGTGTGTGTGTGCGCGCATACATGTACACATAGACAGTGTTGACATAGGAATCAACACTGTATGGTGGCTGTCAGTTTCACGTTATCTGCAGACCAGCTGAACATCGCACTCAAGTGGGAAACTGGCCGTCACCATGCATTATTGATGTTTATATCTACTTTGTCTCCATTTATAAACACTCCATTTGCCGACTCAAACGGGGATTTCTCCGACACAGGGGTACGCTGGTTTGAACCAAGCCACTGAGCAACTTTTCTTTATTAAGCTTTCTCGAATACGTAGCTCGACAGACGCGATAAAAACCAAATAAAAATTTAAAAACCTCTATTTGAAAAATGGGTAACCAATAAAAATAACGTTTGAAGTTATCTTTATCTTTCTCTCTCTCTCTATATATATATATAGCATAATGAGAAGCCACGTATACTTTCTTGATATGTGTATAATATGGAGAAAACTGAAAAGTTGCAAATTAAAAGAAAAAAATTGAATGTTTTTCTTGTGAATGTATTTATTTATTTATATATATTTCATATTTCAGATCGCCCCGATCTTTCGTCGTAATGGTTAGAGAGATTGACTTTCTAGATCATTTACGACTGAGTAGTGAGTTCGATCCTCACTGGGTACCCAATACATTCGGCCTTGTGCCACATCTAAGCCGTGCTTAGAAAATATTTCGGGGCGATCTGAAATATGAAATATATATATATATATATATATATATATATATATATATATATATATATATATATATATATATAAATAAATAAATAAATACTTTCATAAGAAAAACATTCAATTTTTTTCTTTTTATTTGCAACTTTTCAGTTGTTTTCTCCATTATATATATATTTATATATATATATATATATATATATATATATATATATATATAGTACTGAGATACTTTAATAAAAAAGGAATCAATACACAATTCTTTTAATTTAAGCACAGTACTAAACAGGTATTGAGATCTCACCAATTTACAGTTGAGCTGGATAGCTGTTCCTTGTGGAACTCCTTTCCGGCGCCATGCTTTCCAACCAACTTTAATCTAATCTGTAAATATTTAAATGCAATGCAATTCGCTATCTGCTGTCCTCCCAATTACTCTTTTCTCTTCCCGCTCATTAGTAATGTTTGTGTTCCCAGTTCTTCCACACTCAGTAACCCCCTTGTGTCTTAGTAGCTTTTCTGCCTTGCACGGGTTGAAACTAATTCAAAGAATATATATAATATCGATTATAAATTTAATAAACTATCGCATTACTATAACGGATCATCACAAAGTCTTTAGACAATTTCAAAAAGGAATCACGAAAAACTTGGAAGAGGTGGAAAATAAATTTTTGTTGCATATTAATATGTTGTGATTAAAGTTCTTTTAATGATATTAATAGTTTTATTAATGTGTTGTTTTTATGTTTCACACCGCCATTAAAATAAGGGCATGGATATTGAATATCACTTAGATGTTCTTTGTGCAACGAATGAGTCTCATAGAAATTTATTAACTATTTGTATATAAACTTCACTTCTGTGGCAGAAAAATGCCTTGTAAATTTTAACGCCTCCAGAGCAAAACTGCTTTAATTCAAACACTAACTCTATAAATCAACCAATCACCCATTCGCCCTTGCATGGAATACTGCTGCCATATATGGTCTGGAGCCACCGCTGTTCGTCTTAAGGTCCCCGATAAAATGCAGAGACGGATATGTGATGTGATTGGCCCTGATCTGGCATCTCGTCTACAGTCGCTTTCTCACAGATGTGCAGTCGTTTCCCTCTGTCTTTTCTACAAATACTTTCACGGTAACTGCTCTGACGAGCTACTTTCGCTGGTTTCCAAACTGCATGAATTTAAGCGTGATACTAGGTTGGCATCTCAGTCCCACCCTTTCACTGTCGAAACGGTTAAATGTAGCCGTCTCTTCTACTCCAATAGCTTCATGTGTCGCACTTCCCGTCTGTGGAACTCCCTTCCTCTTACTTTCTTCCCCGATAGCTATAATCTTCAATTATTCAAATGGAATTTCAATTGACATCTCCAAAGCAACTAATTTCCCGCCCTTCTCTTCATCCTTTCCTCTATCACTCTTGCTCACACTCTCTGTAATCCCTTGTGTGCTAGTGACACTCCCGCCTTGCGTGGAGTGTAATGTTTTAAAAAAAAAAACAACACACAGAAAACCTTTTCAGTCTGCCATTAGCATTGTTGATGCTAAACTACAGGAGACCAACACCCTACGTGTCACGTTTTCCACCGACATGAACAGAAGCGACGATATCGAATCACTTGCTACGTCTACTACCAAAGTTGGTTCACTGTGTCGTGCCGGTACATTTTTCTCGTCAGAATCTATCTTTGCTCATTTATAAATCTACCATTCGTCCGTTCATTGAATACTGTTGCCATATCTGGTCTGGTTCTCCTGCTGTACATCTCGAGATTCTTGACAAAGTCCAAAGAAGGATCTGAACAGGCATCTCGACATCAGTCACATTCTCACCAACGAGACTTAGCTCCCGTCTGTCTTTTCTTACAAATATTTCCATGGCTTCTGCTCTGACGAGCTTTTTTTCCCTTGTGCCCCGACTGCATGAATTTAAGCGTGTTACTAGATTGGTATCTCGGCCCCACCGTTTTACAGTTAAATAGCTAGATGCAACTGTTGAAAAATTGACGGTTCAGGTGGGAGGAGTAAGGGTTGTTGTTCTGCTCGACTAAAAGCTGTTACTTTTTTTTTTTTTACCAAATTTTTAGAGTTACAAGGTCTCGGGACTTGTTATCGCAGAAGTTGTTATAAAGGAAATTTTTTTTCCCTCTTTTTTTTTTTTTACCCCTTGTTATACTATGCATGTTATCTGACGGAGAAGCTACGTCGCGGAATTAGATTTTTTTTTCGCAACTTAAGGTAAGTACCTTTGCTCATTTCCCCGGCCTGCACCGCCACGGATATTTTTTCCTGGGTCGAGATGTTCTCTACACAACTGTCACTTTTACCCTAACAGTTTCTTTTCTCGAACTTCCCAACTGTGGAACTCCCCACCGTTTACTTGCTTCCCTGATAACTACAATATTCAAAAATTTAAATGCAACATCAATCGCCATCTTCTGTCTTATAGAACCCTGTTCTTTATTTTTGCCTTTCCTCAATGCTCTTCATTCTCAGTCTTCCCATTCTCTTTCACTCCCTGTAACCCCCAGCGTTCTTGTTGCATTACCGCCTTGTGAAATGATTTTAAAAAATCGAAGTATTTACTTCATGTTATTATATAATATGAAGTAAATACTTCGATTTTTCAACAGTATCTAGTTTCCGTTGCAATTTTAATAAAATTTCTTTTATCTATCTAATGACTTTGTGAACACCCTGTATATTAAATAAAAACAAATAATTTCAAATTTTCCAGGAAAAATGCAATAAAATTATTCGACCTCCATCAGCTTTATATGAAGTTCTCTTGCATATACTTCAACTTAAAACTCATTAGTAGCCACCTATACAACAACTAAGAAAAACGCTTTGAAAATTACAATAATTCTCTGCATTTATCTTGAAATATATATCAATTTTGAAAGAAAAATTACCCCATCTACCTTGTTGTCTTCGAAGTCATGTTTGTTGAGTATTTCCACGAAGGACCCAATCTCGAGTCTAAGTTCAGCCAATGTAGATCTACATTAATCATTTAAAATTACTACTGACAATGGTAATGTTTACTTGACGGTGATGATTTGGTTGCTTTTATGACTTTAGACAATAGTCTGCACCTTACTTCTGTTTACATCCACAACACCAGCTTCTTCAACAATTATTATTATTACCAACTTTTATTCAGATCTTTTAAAGGTAGTTTTTTTTTCTCGCTAATGCTTTCAATTTCTTTTTTTTTCATTGTTCTATAATCGCTATTCAATATTTCAGCCATTTGCAACACTGTATTCCAATCATTCAATCATTTTACAATATCTTATTTCTGTGTTGATCGATTTATTCATTTTTACGGCTTATCAACAGTAAGTTATTTAAAGCCACAAAATAATTTTAGATTGTAATATTTATTTTTGAGATAATAATGGCTTAGTGAAACAAGTCGGGTTAATTAACCCATAACTGGTGAGAGAGTAGATGGATCCATACCTTTCGCAAGGGTATTTGTGCGTGTGTGAATATAACGAAACCAACCGGTATTGGAAAACGGCTCCTGGATTAACAACTCTGAGCCATTATCCATTACACCACCCGCACATTCAAGCTTACAGGCATTTCCAAGTGGTCACCTGTCTAGGTACTGGCTAAATGGGTGTTGCTTATTTCTCTTTTGGGGTCATGTCTTTCTTACGACTTATGGCAATTATATGGCTGAAATTATAACTAAATAGACTTCTTTTTGTCATGTCCTTTCAGGACGTTGGCGATTGTGGCTCTCCACTGTATCCCATCTTTTGTAGCTCTTAATAAATATTTTCTTTTTTTTTACTGAAAATGTTTTGCATAAAACAGATATTATATGTTAGAATAGGGGTGTTATATTGCATATAATGATATACAAATGCAGGAGGACGTACATCTGTGTTTAATAGATTACACAAAAACAAGTGCTAATTTACTAATTATTTAAACTGCGAGGGTGGTTCAACATGTAGCATTGGGATTTGTGTCTAGATGAGGAGGGAACAACTAAAAATTCAAATTTTAAAATAACTGAAAAACTTAGTGATTTTAATTTTTTTAAATTTGTATTGAGTTTAAATAACACAAAACTTTGTCAATTTATTATTTTTTGTTTTAAATTCATTTTAACATATTTCCAAAACTTTTTAAATTGAGGAAATCAATTTTATTTCTTCAAAATGCCAAGGAAACAAGAGTTAAAGCGACAGGTTTCGTAACGTGAGGTTTTGAAGTTCCGCAAAATTTGTTTTTTTGAAAACTCAATTTTTGGCATGAATTGGAATTTCAGCCCGAATCGGAGTTAGAGTGAGGTTTTGAAATTTCATGGAGTGAATTGAGTAATTCAAAATTATTTCTTCAAAATTATCATTGCTATTTTCTGAAATAGACCAGAGGTCACTTTAGTTTTGGGCCAGATGCCCAATCAGCCCACTGCAGGATCTAGCTTAAAGTCCGGCTTTTAATCTAGTTTTATAAAAAAAAAATAAATATATTGTTGGTAATTTTACGATGTTTAACTACTATGTGATATCAAATGTTACTATATGGCACTCAGTGCGGGACAATTTCTTCACAGATGAAAATTTGAAAATCCCCATCACGGACATCAAAGCAATTAAACTCATACATTCTAAACAAGTGGAAAGAGTTATTATGGAACTACGACACACACACACACACAAAAAAAAACAAACAAAAAAACAAAAAAACAAAAAAACAAAACAAACAAAACAAAACAAAACAAAAAAACAAAACAAAAAAAACAAAACAAAACAAAACAAAAAAAACAAAACAAAACAAAACAAAAAAAACAAAACAAAACAAAACAAAAAAAACAAAACAAAACAAAAAAAAACAAAAAAACAAAAAAAACAAAACAAAACAAAAAAAAACTTTACAAAATTAAACCCATTCTAGAAGAATGAAATCACGAGGTTAGATTTTCTTGGAAGGGAGAAGTCGTCCTCAGCTTCTCTCTAAAACCTGTCGTGTCGTGTTAGGAGTACGCTGTAATGCGTTGTCGAGTGTATTTGACAAGAGTAGCGTTGATTGCTCCAGCATGAGACACAGTTGAGTACAATGGGTCTAAGTAACTTAAAAACCCGCCCTGTAAAGATTAACCGATTTTATAATTAACGAGCATCCAGGAGAAAAGTCTTATTTGAAAAATGACAAGCGTCAGTAGGAGGCGCTTGGAATAGCCATCAGCGCTCTTCCCTGACAAGGTCCCTCCTCTTAGCCGTGCATTTACTTATGTATTTATTTTTTACGACTTATCAACTCTTCGAAGGTTGTTTAAAGCCAGACAATATTTTTTATATTGAGATCATTTTTTTTTTATAGTAATGATTTACTGATACAGGTTTTACTAATTAACCCGTAGCTAGAGAGAGAGAGAGAGAGAGAGAGAGAGAGAGAGAGAGAGAGAGAGAGAGAGAGATTCATACATTTCCTAAGGCTATTAGCGCAGAACTGAATATAACGAACCCAACGAGAATTGGATCTCGGTTCTCAGTTTAACATTTCCGAACCATTATCCATTACACCTCCCGCTTAACCAACCTCACAGCAGCTGGTATTCTCAAGCAGTCACCCATCTAGGTACTGACTAGGATCGACGTTGTTTAACTTCGGTAATCGTACGGGAATTGGTGTTTCAACGTGAAGTAGTCGTAAGCTCGTGCATTCAATAACAGGATAAACTAATATAAATAAATGCACATTTTTTTTCCTATACAATAAACAACAACGTACAATAAATGGCAACAGCTTTTTAGGGCACAGGTGCTCTATTATTCTGTTGGGTTATGTTAAGAGAATCTAATTTTATGAATGAAACTTCTACGAGTTCTGGGTCATTTACATAAAAGCGTTCAAAGAACTCTTTGATTTAGTCAAATGACCGTACAAGTGGGGGGGGGGGGCGGTTCATTCGGGTATTCAAAGTCGTTGGTTGATGCCAAAATTAAGCGAGTTGACTGGCGAAGTCAGTTTTTACATAAATATACTTGAGAGCGGCCCGTCTACTACCGTTCGCTGACCTGACATGTAAACCATACCACAAAAACCCAGCAACTCCCGATTGAAATTATTTTGTAGTATTTCTAACTTCTTGCCGGTAAGCCTTTATGTTTTTTTTTCTTTTAGCCACTGACCATAACTAAAATTATAATAAAACCGTTTTTTTTTTTACTATAAAACTTGGTTTTCCCGTCGTTAAATTTTCTGTTCTTGATCTTATTTATCTGTCGCACACATAACATGTTAACTACTTCTTATATTACTTCTTCATCCTTCAGTTAATAGGCACAGCGCTTGATTAGTCAGGTGACTCTTATAGGCCACTGTGTGACACAATGCTATGAAGAATGGATGCTTTCCTGACACGAGGAAAAAGCATAGCCCTTTCACATGCTGAATTCTGAGTAAAGAAAGACTTTAGTATATATATATATATATATATATATATATATATATTAATCAGTTCACTCCAAGCAAGGCGATAATGCCAGTAGGAAGTAAGAGCTACTGGGTATGAAAGAGAATTAAAAAACTTTAGAAAGAACTGGTCATTCCTAAACAGGAAAGAAGTGATAGCCTTTATTCCTATTCAAAAGACCGAGGTGGGGTGTAAACCGGACGACAGGCGAAGCTATTTGTTCCTACTGAGGAAAAATAAATACATAGTGAATAAAAGTTCACAGTTTAGGAGACGTCAGACGTATAAAGTTGAAATAGACTTTCGAAGCAACCGGAAACTCAATCCTATACAGGAAACAAGGGATAAACTTCTACTCTTATTCAAAAGATCGGTGAGGTGTGTGAACCGGACGATAGATGAAGCTATTTACTCCTATTAAGGGAGAAAATAGTAAATATATAGTAAATGAAATTTCAGAGTTTAGGTGGAGACGTTAGAATACAGAGTTGAAGTAGGTTTTAAAAGGAATCGGAAACCCAATCCTAATCAGGAAACAAGAGATAAATCTCTACTTCTGTTTAAAAGACCGAGGAGGAGTGTAAACCGGACAATGGGCGGAGCTATGTAATCCTATTGAGGAAAAAGTTATTCACAGTATTTACATTAGTCGGACTATTGTCCTCATCTTTGTCGCCATATTTGTCACAACGTTTCGGCCGTTGTACGCTCCGGCCTTCTTCAGGTGGTTGGAATTTCGAACCGAACCCTTTATTTCGATCACTGGGGTAGACTGTTCTAGTTCCACGAGCCATGTTTGATGGATGTCAGTTATCAGTTATCTCCTGGTAATTTTCCCTCTCAAATTTCTCCACTGCCTGAACCGGGTATTGAACTCACACTCTTTGGGTCTGTCACTGGATCTAACCAACGCCTTTATCCACTGTACCATGTGTCCTTGAGGACACATGGTACAGTTATTCGATAATCTTGCTTGTTCAGGGATTGCATGTAACATATTTCTAAACTTTGTATGTTTTCTTTGTAGATTATAAAACCTTTTATTTACTTTCTTCCGACTACTTTCAGTATTTTTTGATTTTACTGTTTAGGTAAATAACTGTCCATACCGCAGTTATCAGTGTGGCCGCCCATATATATTGGGTACCACCAAATATCCTTTTGTTTATAAAAGGAAATAGTATTTGAAAAAGAGAACAATTCAGGTGAACGTTGTGATATCAGTCATTCAAAAACGTTCACCTACTCGGCAATCCATGATATTTGAAGTAACATTTGTCAGCGTGAAGGAAGTAAGCATTTTGGGATCTGAATATATTTTTAGATAAAAAAATATAATGCAAATTAAATAAACAGATTGAAATTTCTTATACAGATGCATTTTTTTGTGAGCACAAAATATACATAAATGAAAGGTACACATATCATACACATATTTAACACACACACATATATATATATATATATATATATATATATATATATATATATGTGTGTGTCTACATCACACACACATGTACATATTATATATATATATAGAGAGAGAGAGACATACACACACATAAATAAATAACTATACATCATATTTTAACATTATATATATATATATATATATATATATATATGTATAGAGAGAGAGAGGGGGGGAGACAAACATTTATACATCACATTTAACATTATATATAGAGAGAGATAGACACACACAAATATCTATAAATCATAGTTTAACATTATATATATATATATATATAGAGAGAGAGAGAGAGAGACACACACACACACACACACAGAGACAGCCAGACAGACAGACACACACACACACATAAATAACTATACATAATATTTTAAAATTATATATATATATATATATATATATATATATTGGAACAAGGACTTGCCAGCACAGAACATAAACACCGATCTGAAAAAGTACGACGGCAATATTTCCTTTTCCTAAAGGAATTCGTTTTGGACAACACATTTCCAGAGGTAACCGTTGGTACAAATCTGACGAAACAAGGGATAATATTCGCAAATGAAAAAATATATATTCAATGAGGAGTGCAACTTTGGAACCCGATTAAAACCATCTTATAGTAAATAATTAACGGTTAAAATAAGTGACAAACAGTTCCAGCTGAGTGTAAAAGGGAAAAATTCTCACTGCTGACCCTCCAAACAAACGCAGAGAACAATTGAAATGTTCTGCTTGCCCAAATCCGGTTGATGTAATTTAATGTATACGAGAACACGTAAGTAGTGAGCAAACCGGGCTCTGTGTAAAACAGTGAAAATAACTATGTACATATTGTGTGGCACAGTCAGGATTATCAAGGAGATGTTAGCATATTGTCGAATCATGTGCAGACTGAGTCGTCCTAGAAGTAAGACTTAGATTTAATACTGGCCGGAACATGTTCACACATAGGTATCTCCAATCTCAGACTAGTCCGCCCTACGTCTTCAGCATCACACTGACATTTGTACTTATATACGACTGAACTACTTTGAAAATAGGATAGACGATCTTTAACAAAAGATGGAAACACAGAATCGGTTTTAAAAACGACCTGTAACTTGATAGTAGAAAAACCTGACACTCTGTCTTCAAGCATTTAACTCTTCCCACATAGGCCCGGCAGTTTCCAATAAATAGGACAAAGACTGGCACCAAAAACTACCGGTTCTTTGACATCCAATTTTACGCTCAACCACGCGCTTAATAACATTGACAGGAAAACCATTATCAATAAAAATATGATGAATTTTCTCCAGTTCCTGGTCAACAGTACAGGGAGAACAAATCATCAGCGCGCGATGGACTAAGGTGGAAATCAGGTTGATCTTACGGGCTTTTGGTACAAAAGAATTCCAGTTAGTGTACAGACCTGTGAACGCAGGTTTGAGATAAACGCAGGTAATAAAGAAACCATTTCTGCGTTCAACAAGAACATTCAAAATAGGCAAAGTAAAATTATTTTTCACTTCCATGGTAAATTGCAAAGATGGATGAAGAGAATTGACTTGAGTTTGAAAGGCCGTAGCATCGTTGATGGAATCAAAGATGGAAAATGTTGGCTAATACTGGGCCCAAAGGACTACCCATTGAAACCCCATCGGTCTGGGCGTACATAGTATTGTCAAAACTCAACTCACTTCAACTCCTTCAATTGTTAAATGCATAAACTTAAAAAAAGAGCTACTGGAATTAAAGCATGACCTAAGCGACCCCTGTTAGAGTGCGTCGGAACATATTTGTACGGTATCTTGAAGGAGTACGTCTGTATATGAACTAACAATGTCAAACGACACTAGGAGTTTGTCTTTAGAACAAATTTCCAAATTTCTAATAAAAATAGAAAATTTGAAGCAATCAGAAATACCATGTGTGGAAAACAGTTGGAATATTTCTGCCAACCATTTTGCCAGTTCGTGTTGCACAGAACCAATCATAGAAAGAATGAGCCTGTGAGGCACATTGTCCTTATATACCTTGGGTAAACCATAAAACCGTGGACGTTGGAAATCAACAGGCCCAATGCGATTGTACACTGCCTTGGAAATCAGCTTGTTTTTATATACAAAAAGCAACCGTCTCTGTATTCTCACCTCTATTTATTTGGGATTGTCACATACATCTATAGAACCAATCTTCCTAACCTTAGAGGTGTCATGTAAAATGACATCCATTTTATCAATATAATGCTATTTAAAATTACGACACCCGAGCCTTTATCCGGCTTAATGTAAATATCACTTCGAGACATTAAAGACTTAATAGTCTGTCAGTGAACTCTTTGCCAAGCAAGAAAATTTACCATCTGGAGAGCGAAGAATATTCATTAGATAATTTAACTAATCTAGTTTTACATGAGAAAAACTTGTCATAAGAGGAAGATTTATGCAAATTTAACTGAAACAGTAATAATTCAAACTTAGCAAACATCTGTTCTTCGTTTACTTTCGAAGAGGAAATACAAAAATCCAACCCCCGAGAAAGAACAAGCCGTTCTATCTTTGCGAGAGTAGCGTTGGAGAAATTAAATATATGCCTATTTAAATCACCATATTTATCACCAAATCATTTAGAGACGAGGGAATTAAGATAATGATTTTTTAATTTGATACGCTTTTGCAACTTAATTTCTTGTTCCTAATATCAGTCAAAGTTAATATTCAAATAATTTACTTGACTCATGCTTAATAAAAGCTCGTTCAACTGGAAGATAGGATCCTGTCTTGAGTTTTAACAACCTGCGTCTGATAAACGAACGAACATCACTACGTGGCAAACGTAACTGGAGAAAAGATCATTTAACTTTAAGGGAATTGACCTTACGCCACAGCCGAATAGAATTATTAAGTTCGTCGATAATATTCCTGGGGTAACTACTACGAAAATATTTGAAAAAAGACATGACACGATAGAATATAAATACTGATGTGTGTGTGTGTATATATATATATATATATATATATATATATATATATATATATATATATATATGAAGAAATATAGTCTTAAAGTGTGCTATATTTATGGGATAAAGTGCTCAATATCAGAGATAGAGCGTGTGTAAATATATATATATATATATATATAACATCTATTTATCACTTTTGACGTTATAGCTCAGTGGTAGAAGCTCTGACTGACACCAAATCAGTTAGGTTTCGATCCTGGCTTGAGGCATTCGGTTGTCTAGTCGCACTGAGGAGCTGTGATACAGCGAAACAGTACTGTCTGAGAATGACTATATATATATATATATATATATATATATATATATATATATATATATATATATACACTAGGGTGTGATGGATAAAATGTTGTCTAAATTACTGGGGAATGTTGTACTTGTCCAAAAACTGCTACAGAAGCCATGGGGTCACTGGTAGTATCTCTGTAGTGTGGTGAAACAACCACACTTTACGCACCTTCCGTCCGAGCACTGCTATGAGCAACGGATGTGAGTGAGAACGTTAAAAGTTAGTGTGCATGCGCGACAGAATTCAAGGTGACTCTGTGCAAAGCCGTTCCTTTAGCTCTGTTAAAATAGCAAAAGTCTCGATACGTTTTGTTCAGTCCTTGTAAAATATCTTCTGAAATTGAGGACACCTGAAAATGGTCAGAGTTACGAAACGTGTCTGTTGTAACATCTGTAATAATCATGATCAGGAAAAATAGTTTGAACACTATAGTTATTATGTTCCTAGTACCAAATGACAGATGTGCCATTTTTCAGACAACTTGAACCAACCCAACTCAGTTTCGAATAGAGTTTGAATTTTTTGGAATACAATATCAAAACTGAACATTTTAATAGATTCCACGTGTTTCATCTAAAGGAATCAATGATGTCAGTACCCTTGGGTGTTATTCATAAAAAAACACAACCGTTATTAACATTTGAAATTTCATAAATATTTAGCGCGTCATTTTAGACTATTGACTTATAACAATAGCGCCTTGAATATCAGGGTCTATTTGAAATTTTGTAAAGAACCAATAACTTAGAGTAGACGTATACTTGGGTTGTTTCTTTAATCACGATCAAGAAGTGCGTTTATGTGTCAGATTATATGATTAGTATTATTTTACGTCAAAACTATTTAACAGAAAATAAAATAGGGTGTATTTTCACGTAAATGTTAAGCATGGCGTCCAACAACGTCAGAAATGTTTGAACTATCATTTGTATAAAACCATTTTCTCTGATCAATGGCTTCAAATGAATGAATCCTTTAAATCTAAAAACAAGACGATTTTTTCACCAGACCCTATAGCAGCCATTCTCAAACTTTCCTTTCATTAACCCCCTCGGCTTTATGTATTTCTCTATTTACCCCCTACTTCCATACAAAAAATTCATAGCCATCATAAAGCATTGATGAATTATTTTTTAAATTATCAGGTACTTCAATTATTTACCCCCGACTATATAATTTTTTACCCCCTAGGGGTAAATTTACCCCTGGTTAAGAACCTCTGCCCTATAGACTGGCGCTAGAGAATCTTAAACAAAATTTCTAGTAAATAGGAGAAATCGCATAATTTGAACACTTCCATATATGTTCTGTGGCCCCGGCTGTTCGTTTCAAGGTCCTCGACAAAATCCAGAGACGGATATGCAATGTGACTGGCCCTGATCTGGTATCTCGTTTACAGTCGCTCTCTCACAGACGTGCTGTCGCTTCCCTCTGTCTTTTCTACAAATACTTTCACGGTAACTGCTCTGACGAGCTACTTTCGCTGGTTCCCAAATTGCATGAATTTAAACGTGGCGTCTCAGTCCCACCCTTTTCACTGTCGAAACTGTTAAATGTAGCCGTCTTTTCTACTCCAATATTTTCCCGTCTCGCACTTCTCGTCTTTTGGAACTCCTTTCCTCTTGTTTGCTTCCCTGATAGCTATAATCTTCAATTATTCAAATGGAATTTCAATCGACATCTCCAGTTGCCTTGATCTAATTCCCCATCCTTCTCGTCACATCCTTTCCTCTATCACGCCTCTTTACTCTTGCTCCCACTCTCTGTAATCCCTTGCGTGCTAGTGGCAATCGCGCCTTGCTTGGGGTGAAATGCTTAAAAAAAAACTTCCAATATCAACAGCAACTAAGATAGCGAATTCAACTAAAAAGGAAATTAAGGATATAATCAAGAAGTTAACTTTCCACAGTACCTTAAACAAAAGGTTTGGAAGGAAACTCCCATCAATAATAGGGGAGGAGGTTTGTGGACGTAAGAAGTTTAAGTTCACGAAAATATTTTCTTATAAAATTTTAACCGACAATAACGCTTACTGCATGGTCAGTGAATTTCGAATGTTTCCTGTATGGAAACGACTAATTTTGCCATTAATATTTTCTGTTTCATAAAGTTCATTCGAATTATCTTTAAATATTTTAGTAGTAATTTTTTAGTAACTGGTAATAATTTAGTATACTGGTAACAATCGCTCATTTTCCATTTTTATTTACATATACCCGCGGACAGTATGTGAAAAATGCATAATACAAACTAAGAAAACGTTTATGGACATAGTACGGTGATTTTCTAAAAGTAGTTTAAATATAGCACAAGGCCGAAAGAATGGGGAACCCAGTCAGGATCGAACCCACTATTCAGTCGTAACTGATCTAGCGAGATAAGCTTGCTAACTATTACATCACGCCGAAGAACCCATGGGCATTGTAGGCAAAAATAAATAAATAAATAAATAAATAAACAACACGTACCAAATTAACTTTTCCTTACATAACGGATAATTATTGAGGTATGGGTGCACGGCAGTTTTTTGTTTAATCATTCCATCCCAGACAAGGCAATAAAGCTACTAAGACGCGAGGGCTTAATGAATGTGAAAGAATATGGGAAAAGGCAAAAACATTATCAAAGAGAGGAAAATAAAAGAACAGGAATTAAGAAGACGGAAGATAACGATTGACATTGCACTGAAATTTTTGAAGATCAAAGATGACTGGAGAGCAAGAAGCCGGAAGAGATATTCATGGGCAAGAAGTGCGATAGAAGAAACTCTTAGCAGAGAACTTCCGGTTGCATCTAGCGATTTCAACAGTAAAATGATGAGAACGGGCTAAAAGTACTACAAAAGGAAAAAAAAGGCGATCTCTGCTTAGATATGAACAGCGGAACGTAAACAATCTACCTCGTAGATTTAATAAAGAGTTCAGTTCGAAATTCCCTGAAGGATAACCGGAAACAAAAACAACTATTGAAGGCCGTTGGGCACAGCGGTCAAAATTTGATAATAATAGCAAAGATGAGGAGATTAGTCCAAGTGTAAATAATTTAAATAATGATAACTCCTAATCACAGAAATTCAGGTAGACATTAAGATAAAACCGTGAATTTTTCTCCACGGATTAAATAAAGTAAAATTTCAGATTTTAACCTCTTCATGCCTAGAGTCAACCGTTATCTGTCCTGTATATCCTCATAATATATATATATATATATATATATATATATATATATATATATATATAGAGAGAGAGAGAGAGAGAGAGAGAGAGAGAGAGAGAGAGGCAACCGGACGTCTAGCGACACTGATGAGCTGTGAAACAGCGAAACAGTCTGTGGATGACAAAAATATTGGCCCCTGAAAAATTAATTTCGGTTGAGCTCTTTGGTTTGAGGTGTGAGTTTGTAAACAGTGACTATTTAAGCTAATATTGCACGACTCTTCGGCAGAATTGAGTCACTGTCAGTCACTGTGTGTTTATCTAAATCTAAAAATAAACACGCTAAAATTCACCTTCATCCCTGCCGTGCGCCGACGGCTTACTGGTAGAAGTTCCGACTGACGCAAATTCAGTCGGGTTTCGATCCTAGCTAGAGGCAACCGGACGTCTAGCCACACTGATGAGCTGTGAAACAGCGAAACAGTCTGTCTGTGGATAACATATATATATATATATATATATATATATATATATATATATATATATAGAGAGAGAGAGAGAGAGAGAGAGAGAGAGATAGATAAAATGACATGCGTTTGACAAATGTTTTCCGTTATTCCCAGAATTTTGGCTGTCGACATGGCGCATGTACAGATGCGCACACTCTCTATTATATTATTGCATTTTCAAGGTACTGGAATTTCTTTACACCTTCCAAAATGTAATCATATTGGAAATTTCTTTTTTTTTACTAATTACTGTAGCTGTTTTCTTTTTCCTAGGGCATTCTTGACTGTTCCCAATACTCCGATAATGATTGGTACGACCGTCGCCTTCTTCCGCAATTTCGTCCGTTTGGCAAGGTCAAGATTCCTTTCCAGCCTTTCCTGTCGTTTGGATTTACTCAGCAGTGACAGTTGTTGCATTTAATTAACATTATGATCAAAGCTCTATAAATCTGTTTACTAAACGGAACATCGTACAGTAGGGGATCACTCACTCACTAACCGGATTTTCGAACTCCGACGCCACATTATTTACAAGTTCTACACTCAGGATTGTCCCATGGGACAATAGTCTAGTGGATTAAAGCGTTGGTTCGTGAATTTGGTAAGAGAATAATTGTGAGTTCAATCGGTTAGTCGGTCCAAGTACACACTGGACTCACTGGAAAAGGGTGGGTAATAACTGAACAGTATTAAAATAAGAACTAGACGAGATCTCCCTAGACATCGGCAGTGGAACGAGAACAGTCTACCACGTATTAAATAAAGGGTTCAGTTCGAAATTTCGTCTAGGTTACACGGATCAACAAACACCCGAAGACATCCGAAACGTCGTAATAACAACAACGAAGATAAGGACAATAGTACGCATGAAAATAATGATAACCTCTCATCCGAGAAATTTAGAAAGATACTACACCACAGTCAGGTACAACGTCTCCCATTCATACACACACACGTTATATATATATATATATATATATATATATATATATATATATATATATATATATATATTAGTAGACTCTCTCGTCGTATTCGACTTATGAGGGTCAAGCAGCTCAGTTCCTAGGAACCGACAGCTAGACACCAGCACATATGATTTGATTATAGTAGTGAAGGCTTTGTATAGAATCAACCACACTTTTTGAAGGGCCGAATACAGAGACCTGGTTCACTACGTGCCTCAACGTCCCCAAACTCCCCTCTGCTGAATTTGAATTTCAGACTTGTCCTTCTCCTAGACCATTTGCCATCCAAGGCTATATAACCCAGTCTGTCCTGCTATTTAACCATAGCTGGAGAGAGAAGAGATTAATATTTTTCATAAGGGTATTAGTATGTAAGTGAATGTAATGAATTCAACTGGAATTCGAACTTGGCTCTCAGATTCCTCAATCCAATTCTCCAACGTGTGTGTGCGTATATATATATATATATATATATATATATATATATATATATATATCAGTTAAAAATAAATAAAGAGTGACTGTAAAGTAAAAAAAGAAAAGAAAACGACTAAAAGATCAAATAACCACAACATTCTACGCATACGCCCACACGCACGCACATATACACTGAAAAATTGCATCAATGAAAAGTGCATATAAAAAAGGAAAAAAAATCCAGAAATATAAACAGTCAATTGCTGATACCCACTGACGAGTGGAAGGAGTTATTCCCGGAGGGTCTGTCTATAAAACTCTGGAGTCGGCATGCTGTGTGTTTGTGTATCTGTGCTGATTAAGCCAGATTGTGTGTCCTCTTCCCGAAACTCCAAGTATAGTATCTATATAGTCAAAGTGTTTTGTTTTTGTCTGGCATAATGTGATGATGTTTTGTAAACACCCTGTCGAGCCCCTCGGACAGTTTTGTACCGTCACAGTCAGCTCTTGTCACATGTTGTGGTTCGGTTCCCGTTTGCTTCGGTGTGAACAATGAGAAAAGGCTCAATGTACGTTTTAGCAAAGGAAGAGAAAGCAAAAGATTGCCCAGCGTGGAAAAGAAATACGAAAACTATTGTCAATATACTGGGTTCATTTTTCATGAAATGACCTGGTGCTGTCTTGGGGTTATGAAGTGATACTCGGGCCATCTTTGATTTTACTTCTCTATTCTTTTAGGAAAAATCGGCAAAATATGATTATAAAAAACAATAACAATGAAGAAGTTCGAATAATTCACAGAGTTTAGAATCTATTAGGAAGGCAGTAATCTAAAAAATTCTAACAATATTAATAAGGACATAGAAAGCATCTGCCGAATTATAATGATGAAAGCAATAACAATGAAGATACTAGTTAAAATAATGCATGTAATATCTACAGTTCAGAATGTTAGAAACCTTTAGACACTGAGAAGGCCGGAGAAATCATCGTCTGAGATGCAATAATGGAAAAAATAATAATGAAGATACTAGCCTGAATTATTCGTGATAATAGATAACACTTCGAAAGATTTCACCCTGTACAATGCACAAGAGTCACTCGAGGTAGAGGGTTACAGTGTAAGAGGCACAGTTTATGGGGATATATGAGGAAGATAAGGGTTTACTCGAGACTTGAACAGGTTAAGATTGTAGTGATCGGGGAAGCATCCTCTTGCGGGTTGGTTCCACAAAGCAGTGGTTCGTGGGAAGAAGCTGTTCGTGTGGAACTTCCATCTCACCAATGGAATACAAAGGAATTTGCACAGCAGGGCGGGTTTTAGTCGTGAGGGTTAGAACTGGTGGAACTAAGGAATGTAGTTCGCCTGAACCCTTTCTATGGAAATAGCGACAGAGTAGCGAGATACTTGCAACGTTTCATTTATGGGAAAGGGGATTATAGAGTGGAAGATATTTTATCACCTACAAGGACGTCGAGACGCTTTGGGACTCTATCGAGACTTGAAGGTGAATACTTGGCAGCTCTTGTCCATATATATATTGCAACAGTACTCCATTTTCGGTAGATCTGGTTCGTATAAAGGTAGATGACATCAGGAGGTGTTAGGTACTTATTGGAGCGGTACAGAGAACCGACCATTTTCCCAGCATCTTACGGGATGGATCGTATGTATGAGTTTCACTTGCGGTCTGGATTGAGCTTAAGTCCCTATACGCTCTCAATGCACAAGGCCTCCCCGTGAGAACACCGGTTCATCGCGATAGGCGAAAATCCAAGGACCGCTCGGTAATGACTGTTGGAATATGGTAATTGATGTCCATTACGAACTGATGGAGCATGGAATAACCATCTGATTGTCTTCTTTGGTAAACATGAATGTTGTTATTCTCCAATAATGACAATGCAAAGGTATAGTCTAGGAAAGACACCCACAAAGAAATAATATCGATAGAATGGGAAATTCTTCTAGATCCTTCACACTCACCAGATTGAACACTGACAGATTGTCATTTGTTACGATCACTAGAAATTTTCATAAGCGGCAGAATATTCAAAATTGATTTGTTTTTTTACGGCTTATCAACTCTTAGTAGTTTATTTAAAGCCAGAAAATATTTTTAGATTCTAACAATATTTTTTGAGAGATAATAATGTTTTAGCGATACAAGTCTCACTAATTAACCCATAGCTGTAGGAGAAGAGGTTGATTCATACTTTTCCTAATGGTATTTGCGCGCAAGTGAATATAACGAACACATTGTGCTTCCTACTCTGTAACCATCTACATCGAGTGGCTCCCGGGCCTTGTACAGGGTGAATCACACTGTAAAATAAAAAAAGAATCCAATAGGCGTCAAAGGCACGGCGCTTCTCTGAGAGAACAACCGTTCATTGCGATAGGCGAAAATACAGGGTCCGCTTGGTGACGATAGAACGTCACTAGATTTTTTTTTTTTTAATTCTTGCCTTTTCATAAAAACGCATAAATTTTGTTAGTCGTTCAATAAGCACCGCATTTATTGATCTGGAAATGACGAACACTCTTACTACTACTTTGTCACCATTACTCCTACCGCAAGCGCTGGAAGATGACGACGACGCCGTCGCTACTGAAGAGGATAACGACGACACTTACCTCTCCTGTCGTTTATGCTTCTTATATTAACATTACGTTCCTGAACACTGTCACAAGAACAATACAATTGCTTATCGCTTTGTCTTTACGCATGAATAGCTCTCTTTTTTATGCAAAAGCATCCAGGTAATTTCATTTTTCTTTCGATGCATCCATAAATTCAATATAGGCAACCCGACTTCTCTAACCTCAGCCGTTCAGTAGTAAAAAAAGGCAGGAAACTATTAGCAAATTAATGATGTACATACATTACTACGCTAATGGTTGACACACACCCAGTACGTCAATAAATCCGTAGCCTAAAACTATTTGTTCCACACAGCAAATATTTATTTCTAACACAATGCATTCTTTCTTGTCAATGCACTTAATTCATCATTAGTGATGAATATTAATCAGATAAACTGAACATAATACAGTGAATATTTCAGATCAAAATTCAGGCAAATATTGTCTTACAGATTAAAAAAGTCATTTATTAGCTTGAACTAGTTTGACACAAGGCCACATATAAGGAGCATTCAATGAGATTCATATTCTCTATATAGTAGTCATAGTAGGGTAAAGTGGGCAGTTATATATATATATATATATATATATATATATATATATATATATATATATATATATATATATATATATATATATATATATATTATTCTGCATACTTATCAAAATAGGCACACGTCAGTTAGGAATATACATGTGGATTTCGAAAGTTTTTCATCCAACGTTTATGGAGTAGACATGATGAAGGCGGGCCAACAGTGAAATCCAAATTCGTAACGTTTCTTACAACTACCTGTGCATATATATATATATATATATATATATATCTCAGTGAACACTGAGGTCAAAACCGAGTGGCGATAGTCTGCTTCATGCATGAAACTGTCGGCACTGTGTGGACCTAAGTGTTCATTTTTATATTCAGTTGTATTGAGCACTTTAACATACTATTTACATTGTTCGGACTATCATCCTCATCTTCGTTGGCATATTTACCACAACGTTTCGGCCGTTGTACGCTCCGGCCTGCTTCAAGTGGTTGGAATGTCGAACAGAACCCTTTATTTCGCTCGCTGGGGTAGTCTGTTCTAGTTCCACGTGTCATGTCTAATGGATGTTAGCTATCAGTTATCTCCTGTTAATTTCGCTCTCCAAGTTCTCCACTGCCTTGGGTCCTGTCACTGGATCTAGCTAACGTCTTTATTGACTGTGTCATGTATCCTCGAGGACACATGGCACAGTGGATAAAGGCGTATATATATATATATATATATATATATATATATATATATATATATATATATATATATATACACTTTAAAAATTAAGAGATCTGTTGAATCCGCTACCTGGGTTTCAAACTTACATTATTACTTTTTAATACTACTGTTTTCCAGTCTGATTCAACTCTGACCA
>OZ038483.1:75156148-75168648 GCA_964036315.1 Acanthosepion esculentum
AGATTTTAGTAATTTGTGGGAGATAATAACGTTTCCTCCGATACACGCCCAACTATTTAACCCATAGCTGGGGGAAAAGAGGTGGATTCATACATTTCCCAAGGATATTTGCGCATAAGTGAATATAACGAACCCGGCTGGAATTCGAACTCGGATCTACGATTTCTCATTCCGAGTCGTTACACCACGCGCACATTCATACCTACAGCACGTGGTGTTCTCAAGAGGTCACCCATCTAGGTATTGACCAGGTTCGACGTTGCTTAACCTCGTTGATCGGATGAGAACTGGTGATTCAGCGTGATCTCATCGTAAGCCCAAACATATCAGATCCCTACCCCCCCACAAAAAAAACCCCGAGGTCGATTGCAGAAAGGAACAAAAATAAAAAAAACAAAACAGATGTAAACTTGTACTATATCATTTGCAGCATGTATTTGGGCCAGCCGAGTTCGAATTCCAGTCGAATCCATTACATTCACTTATATGTCAATACTCTTAGGAAAGGTATGAATCCGCTTCTCCCCCCCCCCCCCCGCCCAGCTATGAGTAAATAGCAGGACAGGTCGGGTTCTATAGCCTTGGATGGCAATTGGTCTACCGCAGAAAGAAATGGCAACCTACTGCGGGAAAAAATCTGCCTCGTCAGTCATGTATCGAAAGATACATGATCGCCTAAGCGTGTATCCCGCATGGCACATAACTGATTTTGAGTCAGAAATTTCAGTTTTAATAGCAGTATGTCCTCCATCACCATTAGGAGATTGACGCTGTAGAAACTTCCGTCAGTCAAAACATTCATAGACGCGTGTAATCTGCGACAGGTGAGCAATATAAATACCTGCCAAATTCGGTCTATTCCCGTTCTGTTTCAATCATTATCTTTGTCTGGAGGTCTCTTATTATCTATTGACGCCAGCTTGTTTAAATATATCTAATTTTTATCATATCTATCAGTCTATTCGTACGTGCTGATTTATCTTCTAATTCAGACGACCCAAGCCAATCCTATATCTATCTACACGTATTCATTTATCTATCTATCTACACGTATTCATTTATCTATCTATCTACACGTATTCATTTATCTATCTATCTATCTCTGTTCGTCTATCTATCTATCTATCTATCTCTGTTCGTCTATCTATCTATCTATCTATCTCTGTTCGTCTATCTATCTATCTATCTATCTCTGTTCGTCTATCTATCTATCTATCTATCTCTGTTCGTCTATCTATCTATCTATCTATCTCTGTTCGTCTATCTATCTATCTATCTATCTCTGTTCGTCTATCTATCTATCTATCTATCTCTGTTCGTCTATCTATCTATCTATCTATCTCTGTTCGTCTATCTATCTATCTATCTATCTCTGTTCGTCTATCTATCTATCTATCTATCTCTGTTCGTCTATCTATCTATCTATCTATCTCTGTTCGTCTATCTATCTATCTATCTATCTCTGTTCGTCTATCTATCTATCTATCTATCTCTGTTCGTCTATCTATCTATCTATCTATCTCTGTTCGTCTATCTATCTATCTATCTATCTCTGTTCGTCTATCTATCTATCTATCTCTGTTCGTCTATCTATCTATCTATCTCTGTTCGTCTATCTATCTATCTATCTCTGTTCGTCTATCTATCTATCTATCTCTGTTCGTCTATCTATCTATCTATCTCTGTTCGTCTATCTATCTATCTATCTCTGTTCGTCTATCTATCTATCTATCTCTGTTCGTCTATCTATCTATCTATCTCTGTTCGTCTATCTATCTATCTATCTCTGTTCGTCTATCTATCTATCTATCTCTGTTCGTCTATCTATCTATCTATCTCTGTTCGTCTATCTATCTATCTATCTCTGTTCGTCTATCTATCTATCTATCTCTGTTCGTCTATCTATCTATCTATCTCTGTTCGTCTATCTATCTATCTATCTCTGTTCGTCTATCTATCTATCTATCTCTGTTCGTCTATCTATCTATCTATCTCTGTTCGTCTATCTATCTATCTATCTCTGTTCGTCTATCTATCTATCTATCTCTGTTCGTCTATCTATCTATCTATCTCTGTTCGTCTATCTATCTATCTATCTCTGTTCGTCTATCTATCTATCTATCTCTGTTCGTCTATCTATCTATCTATCTCTGTTCGTCTATCTATCTATCTATCTCTGTTCGTCTATCTATCTATCTATCTCTGTTCGTCTATCTATCTATCTATCTCTGTTCGTCTATCTATCTATCTATCTCTGTTCGTCTATCTATCTATCTATCTCTGTTCGTCTATCTATCTATCTATCTCTGTTCGTCTATCTATCTATCTATCTCTGTTCGTCTATCTATCTATCTATCTCTGTTCGTCTATCTATCTATCTATCTCTGTTCGTCTATCTATCTATCTATCTCTGTTCGTCTATCTATCTATCTATCTCTGTTCGTCTATCTATCTATCTATCTCTCTCTGTTCGTCTATCTATCTATCTATCTCTCTCTGTTCGTCTATCTATCTATCTATCTCTCTCTGTTCGTCTATCTATCTATCTATCTCTCTCTGTTCGTCTATCTATCTATCTATCTCTCTCTGTTCGTCTATCTATCTATCTATCTCTGTTCGTCTATCTATCTATCTATCTCTGTTCGTCTATCTATCTATCTATCTCTGTTCGTCTATCTATCTATCTATCTCTGTTCGTCTATCTATCTATCTATCTCTGTTCGTCTATCTATCTATCTATCTCTGTTCGTCTATCTATCTATCTATCTCTGTTCGTCTATCTATCTATCTATCTCTGTTCGTCTATCTATCTATCTATCTCTGTTCGTCTATCTATCTATCTATCTCTGTTCGTCTATCTATCTATCTATCTCTGTTCGTCTATCTATCTATCTATCTCTGTTCGTCTATCTATCTATCTATCTCTGTTCGTCTATCTATCTATCTATCTCTGTTCGTCTATCTATCTATCTATCTCTGTTCGTCTATCTATCTATCTATCTCTGTTCGTCTATCTATCTATCTATCTCTGTTCGTCTATCTATCTATCTATCTCTGTTCGTCTATCTATCTATCTATCTCTGTTCGTCTATCTATCTATCTATCTCTGTTCGTCTATCTATCTATCTATCTCTGTTCGTCTATCTATCTATCTATCTCTGTTCGTCTATCTATCTATCTATCTCTGTTCGTCTATCTATCTATCTATCTCTGTTCGTCTATCTATCTATCTATCTCTGTTCGTCTATCTATCTATCTATCTCTGTTCGTCTATCTATCTATCTATCTCTGTTCGTCTATCTATCTATCTATCTCTGTTCGTCTATCTATCTATCTATCTCTGTTCGTCTATCTATCTATCTATCTCTGTTCGTCTATCTATCTATCTATCTCTGTTCGTCTATCTATCTATCTATCTCTGTTCGTCTATCTATCTATCTATCTCTGTTCGTCTATCTATCTATCTATCTCTGTTCGTCTATCTATCTATCTATCTCTGTTCGTCTATCTATCTATCTATCTCTGTTCGTCTATCTATCTATCTATCTCTGTTCGTCTATCTATCTATCTATCTCTGTTCGTCTATCTATCTATCTATCTCTGTTCGTCTATCTATCTATCTATCTCTGTTCGTCTATCTATCTATCTATCTCTGTTCGTCTATCTATCTATCTATCTCTGTTCGTCTATCTATCTATCTATCTCTGTTCGTCTATCTATCTATCTATCTCTGTTCGTCTATCTATCTATCTATCTCTGTTCGTCTATCTATCTATCTATCTCTGTTCGTCTATCTATCTATCTATCTCTGTTCGTCTATCTATCTATCTATCTCTGTTCGTCTATCTATCTATCTATCTCTGTTCGTCTATCTATCTATCTATCTCTGTTCGTCTATCTATCTATCTATCTCTGTTCGTCTATCTATCTATCTATCTCTGTTCGTCTATCTATCTATCTATCTCTGTTCGTCTATCTATCTATCTATCTCTGTTCGTCTATCTATCTATCTATCTCTGTTCGTCTATCTATCTATCTATCTCTGTTCGTCTATCTATCTATCTATCTCTGTTCGTCTATCTATCTATCTATCTCTGTTCGTCTATCTATCTATCTATCTATCTCTGTTCGTCTATCTATCTATCTATCTATCTCTGTTCGTCTATCTATCTATCTATCTCTGTTCGTCTATCTATCTATCTATCTATCTCTGTTCGTCTATCTATCTATCTATCTATCTCTGTTCGTCTATCTATCTATCTATCTATCTCTGTTCGTCTATCTATCTATCTATCTATCTCTGTTCGTCTATCTATCTATCTATCTCAGATAGATAGACGAACAGAGATAGATAGATAGATAGATAGATAGACGAACAGAGATAGATAGATAGATAGATAGATAGACGAACAGAGATAGATAGATAGATAGATAGATAGATAGACGAACAGAGATAGATAGATAGATAGATAGATAGATAGACGAACAGAGATAGATAGATAGATAGATAGACGAACAGAGATAGATAGATAGATAGATAGACGAACAGAGATAGATAGATAGATAGACGAACAGAGATAGATAGATAGATAGATAGACGAACAGAGATAGATAGATAGATAGATAGACGAACAGAGATAGATAGATAGATAGATAGACGAACAGAGATAGATAGATAGATAGATAGACGAACAGAGATAGATAGATAGATAGACGAACAGAGATAGATAGATAGATAGACGAACAGAGATAGATAGATAGATAGACGAACAGAGATAGATAGATAGATAGACGAACAGAGATAGATAGATAGATAGACGAACAGAGATAGATAGATAGACGAACAGAGATAGATAGATAGATAGATAGACGAACAATCTATCTATCTATCTCTGTTCGTCTATCTATCTATCTCTGTTCGTTTATCTATCTGTATATCTATCTATATTTCCCTGTTCATCAATCTCGATCTGTTCCTATCTTCACAATCAATCAGTTTGATTACCTCTATTCAACAATCTATCCATTTATGCTCAATTCACGTCTCTCCTTCGTTTGTTCTCGTCTCTCCTCTTCTTTAAGTAACCGCATCTCTAATTATATACAAGTCTATTCCCATCTAAATAAATACATTTTCACACACTCACTTTCTCTCTCTCTCTCTCTCAGTATGCATATCAGTTAATTTGTTGTTATTTGCATCTCTAAAATCACTGCTTTTGCAATCGCTGGTCTTGTCTTCTTTTTCTGACTCACTTATTCTTTCTATTTATCCCATCGCGTTTTTCTATCTCCACCGTCGAACGCGCACACCCCACGACGTCATACCCCAACCCTGGCCTCAACTTCCTTCTTCCGTCTTTTTCTCTTGCAATTCTTACAAGCAGCGTAGTAACGACAGCAGTTGCAGCCTCCATCAGAACCCTCCACCCACACTCACGAAACTACGACAGAAAAAGAAAAAGACGAATGTCACTTTTTTTTTTTAAAGCGAAAGACCAACTTAAAGCGGTGACTTTTTTTTTTTAAATAATTTTTTTTTTGTGTGTGCGTTTGAAAGTCCACGTTGCTTTTTCCTGCTTTTCTCTCTTACCGAAATAAAGTTAATAATAATTAAGAAAAAAAGGATTTGAAGTAGTGAAAATTACTCGTATATAAATGAATAATTGTATATTTTTTATTGGTGGGTTGACAATAAGAAGAAAATATCATTTTTTTTTCTTCATTCGATTTATTTAATTCTATCTAATAAAATACTGCTCATGGCCAATTACGTACGTTTTTAAACGTGTTGAATATGCATTACAACTTATTCATTATTTCAATTTGTATATTATCTTTCTATCTATCTCAATTTATTCATTATCTATCTTAATGTGTTCATTATCTATCTCTCTGTCTTCATTTGTTCACTATCTCTCTATCTTCATTTGTTTTCTCTCTCTCTCTCTCTCTCCCTATGTATGTATCTTAATTTGTTCCTTATCAATTTTTGTTTCAATTTGTTCATTATCTCTATCGATTTCAATTTGTTCATTATCTATCTCCCTATCTATCTTAATTTATTCATTATCTCCCTATTTTCAATTATCAATCTATCGATTCCAATTTGTTTATTACCTAATTTCAGGTTGTTCATTATCTGTGTTTAGACAATCTATTGAGATGAATTTATATCTCTCTCTCTTTCTTTCTTTCAGTCTGTCTATTTTAATGTTGTTCATGTCGCATTCTTTTTATATCTATTTCAATACATACACACGAATGCAAATGCTGCTCTCTCTCAACAACTAAGAGCGCCTCCTGCAGAGCAACGTTTTGCAAATTAGCTTCGCACGCGAGAGCTCGACCCATACAATGATGCTTCGTTATCGTGACCATGTGCCAGATTTTGCTAAGCTAAATCAAAATCTATCTATCTATCTCAGCCTGTTCTTATCTATCTCTCTCTCTCAGCCTGTTCTCATCTATCTATCTCAGCCTGTTCTCATCTATCTATCTAAGCCTGTTCTTATCTATCTATCTATCTATCTCAGCCTGTTCTTATCTATCTATCTATCTATCTCAGCCTGTTCTTATCTATCTATCTATCTATCTCAGCCTGTTCTTATCTATCTATCTATCTCAGCCTGTTCTTATCTATCTATCTATCTATCTCAGCCTGTTCTTATCTATCTATCTATCTATCTCAGCCTGTTCTTATCTATCTATCTATCTATCTATCTATCTCAGCCTGTTCTTATCTATCTATCTATCTATCTATCTCAGCCTGTTCTTATCTATCTATCTATCTATCTATCTCAGCCTGTTCTTATCTATCTATCTATCTATCTCAGCCTGTTCTTATCTATCTATCTATCTATCTCAGCCTGTTCTTATCTATCTATCTATCTATCTCAGCCTGTTCTTATCTATCTATCTATCTATCTCAGCCTGTTCTTATCTATCTATCTATCTATCTCAGCCTGTTCTTATCTATCTATCTATCTATCTCAGCCTGTTCTTATCTATCTATCTATCTATCTCAGCCTGTTCTTATCTATCTATCTATCTATCTATCTATCTCAGCCTGTTCTTATCTATCTATCTATCTATCTCAGCCTGTTCTTATCTATCTATCTATCTCAGCCTGTTCTTATCTATCTATCTATCTCAGCCTGTTCTTATCTATCTATCTATCTCAGCCTGTTCTTATCTATCTATCTATCTATCTCAGCCTGTTCTTATCTATCTATCTATCTATCTATCTCAGCCTGTTCTTATCTATCTATCTATCTATCTCAGCCTGTTCTTATCTATCTATCTATCTATCTCAGCCTGTTCTTATCTATCTATCTATCTATCTATCTCAGCCTGTTCTTATCTATCTATCTATCTATCTATCTCAGCCTGTTCTTATCTATCTATCTATCTCAGCCTGTTCTTATCTATCTATCTATCTATCTCAGCCTGTTCTTATCTATCTATCTATCTATCTCAGCCTGTTCTTATCTATCTATCTATCTATCTATCCATCCACCTGTATTACAATGTTAACATTCGAGAGCATCAATCAACGGGCGAGTTGGGATGAAGAAATGTCAGAACAGGTGTGTAAACACTGCCCCCAAAATGGTGCTATTCTACGCATGACATTGCAGTAGTAATAGGGAAAAATTGCGATAGAGAAATCGGTTATGAGCGTCAACGTTTGGTTCATCTCTTGCTTCGATTATGAAGACTTTTTTTTCTTTTATAAAGCCGACTCTCTTGTCTGAATATTTACAGCATAATACATGATGATTGAAAAGTAATCCCCTATTTTATGTATAATGGACTCTCCCGCCTTGTAAAAATTATAGCTAGATGGGAGAGTCTATCACACATAAAATAGAGAGTTACTTTTGAGTCACCCTGTATATAAAAAAAATGTAGCGTAGCCAATTATGCAAATTATATGGTGTCTAACAAAAAGTGAGACTGTGACATGCTCACATGTTCAAAACGGAATTTCTCACTGCCTATACTTACCGCATTTGACAGCATATAAGACGCACTCCAATTTCAGAAGGGCAAATCAAGAAAAAATTAGTAATATTATTAGTAAATGGTACAGCCTAGGTTATATTTACGAGGTTTATTTTGGTTAAACAAGCCATGATTACAATTAAACAAAAAATAATAGGAAAAAAAAAGAACATGAGCCTATAAAAACTTTATTATATCCAAAGGTAAGAAAACGATATAGAAATCAAGCAGTTATTACAATTGAGCAAAACAGTACAGTTACCATTAAAATTCAGTCAAACATTTTCCTGTATATGATCTGTACAACCTGCGTCTTGTAAATATTTTAGTGGAATAATTAGGATATAAAAATTCTGATTGTATTTATACCAATACAACTGGGAGTTATCGCAAGAAAAATATTAATGAAACACATATTTTACAAATATATCATTTCAATTTACTGCATATAATTTTAGTGAAACAAAGCATTAATATTAAACGTGATGAAACTAATATAATGAATATTATCAATGATAACAATTTTAATCTGCATAATCGCCTTTTATATAATGACAATAGGCATATGAAAGTTACTCTAAAGTCTAAGTTAATAGGAGTTGCCAGGTAGCTAATTTCGGCCGACTATCGCGTATTTTAAATCTACATATGACATATAAGAGGCAGGGGAATTTTAAAAGATATTTTTAGTAAAAAAAAAAAAAAGTGCGTCTTATATGCCGTCAAATACGGTAAGTGTCCATCATACATTTTTTTGCTGGAATTTTTGTGATTAGAAACTGATTAATTGATTTGCTTTTTTTTTTTTTTTTTTTTTTTTACGGCTTTGCAGGTTATTTCACACCAAAAAAATATTTAGACTATAATGATTTTTTTGGAGATGAGAATGGTTTAGTGATACAACATCAATCTCCTGTATGGCAGTGAGTGCTGGACAATTTCCTCCAAGATGAAGTAACAGAAATGTGGTGCTACAGAAGGATGCTGAGGATACGATGTCTGAACATGTGAACAACGAAGAAGTTATAGAGAAAATAGAAACAAAAAGGAAACTTATACTTAACAAAGAATGGGCACTTGAAATTTCTCGGGCACTTAATGAGGAAAAAGGGACAGATTGATGGCAAGAGGGGGCAGAGGGAAACAACGTATAATATACTTAGTGAGTTGGAGTAAATGCATGGCGGAAAAGGGTTTAGGAGAAATAACAGAGAGACAAAATTTATTAAGAGTTACAAAGGACAGGAAGTTGTGGAGGGCTATTATTACCTACGTCCTAAAGGGGACACGACACATAACGAAGAAGAAGAAGATACAACTCTTACTAATTAAACCATAGCTGGAGAGAAAATAGGTTAATTCATACATTTCCCAATGGTATTTTGCACGTAAGTAACTACAACGAATCCAACGGGAATTGGAACCCGGCTCTCTGATTAACAATCCTGAGCCAGTATCCATTACACCACCCGTACAAGAAAGCTTGCAACACCTGGCATTCCCAAGCGGTTACCCATCAAAGTACTACTGACCAGGCTCGATATTGCTTAACTTCGGTAATCGTACGGCAACTGATGTTTCAACGTGATGTGGTCGTAAGCTGAGATTAAGAATTATTGTTATTATCTGTTTTTTTTTTTGTTTTTTTTGACAAACCAGCACGCTATTCTTGGTTTTGTTATCCTCATAACACTTCGACCTTTCTACCATCTAGCCTTCATCAGGTGTCTATTTTCGTACTTGGTAGCCGCCTCGGAATTTCGAACCGAAGAATTTATTCCGCGGTGTAGATTTGTTCTCATTCGGCTGTCCATGATTACAGGATATTTGATATCATTTTTATTCATATCTGTGTTGCTTGTTCGTTTCTTTCATTGAACCAGTGGGTGAGATTTTTCAGAACTACGAAAACCAGGATTTGAACTCACAAAATTCAAGATAAAGTTCTAATTAAAATAGATGTTCCGATACATTAGGCTCTATGTTCTTTATTTATAAGGATAGCAACCGAAATGTATATGTTGGTTAAAACAGTGAAACATTATAATTAAAACAACGAACGCTGGAATGTTTATGAAGAGCCTCGGTGTGGTGCAGTGGTTTCTAAGCTCGTTAACCAGACCATTACTATCATCGGCCTTCATAAATACCTTAAACTTTGACCTCGTACCAAACTGGGATAAGCTCAGAGGGTGGAACTATTCTCGGGAGTTTGATAATAATTGATGCGATATATCCGTACCTATAAAAGTAGATGGGCTCGCTTATCACTAAGTTCACTCCTCTTCCCCGTCTACTGAACAGGAGTAGATGTTTTTTTTATCAAGACACCCCAAGCAAGGCAGTAAAGCTACGCAGGGGTTTACTGGCTATGGAAGAGTCAAAAATAGGAACATTGCTAAGGAGCGAGAACAGAGGAAGTTTAATCGGGAGGACAGCAGATAGCATTTGGCATTACATTTACATTTTTGCAGATTAAAGTTGGCTGGAAAGTCATGGAGCCGGAAGGGAATTCTACAAACGAAAAGTGCAAGAAAAGAAACTGAAGCATAGAATTTACGGTTATATCTAGCCAGCTCGAATGTAAATTGGTGAGACTTAGTCGCCACTCTATTACTGCGCTTAAATACGAAGAATCTAGGCACCATAGCGAAGAGCTCACCCGAACAATTAAAATGAAAGTATTGATAGAAAAGGCAAAGGGAGGCAACTAAAGCCGAGATCCCAGATCGTGGCCAATAATAATGCTGATTCTCCTTTGGATTTTATCAAGGAGCTCTAGATAGATAGCAGGGGTACTGGGCCATATGTGGCAGCAATATTCTAAGCATGGATGAATGGTATACATAGATATGTAAGATAGACTCAGGAGAGAGAGAGAAAACACCTAGCATGACACAGTGAACCAACATTCCTGTCAGCTTATCTGGCAACGGATAGTCTTTCCACTTCATGTTAACCGAGAACGTTAGACCAAGAAGGTGCAAGGAATCGCTCTCCTGGAGATCAGCATCAATCATTTGGAAGCGTTAAAATCAACAAGCCATCCTTTGCTCCAGTTAACAACAGACTGAATGTAGTTTTGGATATCAGCTCGCAATTTGGTTTATCTCTTGATTCCTCTCTTGGACCGGGTTTCCGGAAAATCCTAAAGTCTTTGTATTCGCTTTCACTTTGTGTCTTGGCGGCATTATCGCATTGCTTGAGATGGAATGATTAATAAAAAAATATATGTGACACTGGGATCCGTAGACGTACTGGGATGGCCAAGGACACATTCCAAAAGCTGGGCAGAGTATTACGAGACAGGATGATTACTTTGTAGCAAAGAAAAAGAATACTGAGCTGTTACGTGACATCTGTCCTTCGTTATGGAAGTGAATGTTGGACGATTTCCTCAAAAGATGAAGAAGAGACTTGAGGCGACGGAGACGTGGTTCTACAGAAGGATGCTAAGGATATCATGGACCGAGCGTGTGAGCAACGATGAGGTCTTAGAGAGGATGCAAACAATGGGGAGGCTTATACTTAACACCAGGAAGAGGCCGCTGAGGTTTCTGGGACACATAATGAGGAAAGAGGGCCAGGAGAATCTGATACTCACGGGTCGAATAGAGGAAAAGAAAGACAAGGAAAAATAATGCATGACATTTCTAGCGGGCTTAAGCAAGTGGATGACAGAAAGTGGTCTGGGGGAGGTAGCAAAAGGAAGGAACTTGTTGAGAGCTGCAAAGGATAGAGGGAGGTGGAGAGCCATGATCGCTTACGTCCTGAAAAGGACATGGCACATATGAAGAAAAAAAGAACAGCCTCAACTTAGTAAGCTGTTGCATTGCCGGTGATAGGTAATCAGCAGGCTGGTCTTACAGACTATTAATGTCATATTGATTTGAATTCTTATTGCGTATCTCCTATTTAACGCTGTACTTATGAGGATGTGCATAAACGTAAAGGTTACCAGCGAGGAATGTGAAATCGCTGAAACGAGTTCAAATTCCAGTCTAATCTCTTGCGTTCACTTTCGCATTGTTACCCTTGGGAAAAGTATATATCTTTTTTCCATCTGCGTTAAACAGCAAGGTAGACTTGGTTCGTTAGAAGGACTACACTGAATTGTAAACAGTGGAGAAAGAAACGTAAGAACCACTCCATTGTATTTCCCAAGGAATCATAGAAAGTTACAAAAATTAGAGAAAAGTAATCTGTAGAAGGACATGAATTTCTCTCTCTCTCTGATATATATATATATATATATATATATATATATATATATATATATATATCTGGCGACTACGAGGGTCGGGCTTAGCCTGAGTGTGTCAACATTCAAGTATATCTATTTCAAAGCAACAAAAGTATTTCGTCGTGCGTCGTTTTCTTTGACTTCGGCTGGATCCAAAATAAATTATTTTAATTTTGTGTCACAAAATATTGACGGAATCACATTTCGTTGATATCGTTCATAATAAAGAAGAAAAAAGAAAGTAAGTAAA
>OZ038483.1:75173648-75176148 GCA_964036315.1 Acanthosepion esculentum
AATCAAATAACCCCCTCCCCCGTCTACAAAAAACAAAAACGCCGTGCCACGTATGTAAGGAACTCGATTGCGCATGCCTGCACAAGGTTCTTGCAAGTTTTTCCGCATTCCAGCCAATCAGAAGTAGTCAAATTAAAATTGAATTCAAAACAATAGCGGAACGCCAGGAATGCATTAAACACCCGATGATGTTGCTAGGCAACAACAGTCGTCTGCGTGAACGACGGCATTGTACCCCACCTCGCCACCCGTGCAGCTATTATAGTGTGCATCATTTTAGTGATAGGTTACAAGTTAAAATTTCCGGAAGGGTGGGGAATCTGCAATCATCTCGATTTTTGGTTACAAGGAAACGAAAACGGAATATCATATTTTACGATGTAAAATAAAATTTGGTATAAATGAACCAATGTCGGTAAAATCCTCAAGATTTATTTGCATGAGTGATATATTGTGCGTGTTTCCGCCTATTGCATCCATTCTTATTAAAAATGCTGATAACACGTATTGGAGTGTCAGGTTTTATTATACAAACTTATTAAATACAACATAATTTGTTGCTTATAAGTAAATTAAAAAGATACGGATCATAGAAACATATTTCATTAACAAAATATCCAATCTATCTGAATAAATTAGTATTTTATTATTTTTTACCTTAATCTGAGCTCCTTGAAATTCTATAACCTTCATTAGTCTTTCAGCCACTGACTTTGTTAATTTTTCTACTTATCTTAGAATATTTGTTATTGTTTTCCAGTCTCTACTTGAACGTTGGTTTCTGTTCTCATATACATATTTTAATGTTGAGACACAAATTTTCTAATAAATTAATTTGGTGTGTTTAAAAAGTTTGATGGTAATGTAAACTATAGTCAGATATTTTTTGGCAGAACGTGAAGGAGCATATAATAAATATGATTATAATTATTGGTTTAAAACTTCTTGACTGCTACCTGTACCACTCAAGAAACGGCTTATACAGGAACTTACAATAATTCCCAACATTTAACTTGCTAGCAAGATCACCTTTGAAAGAACCTTTAATCTTATTGCTTTCAATATTTGCCACAAACATCAGTCAACAAAATCCTCTCTTTTAATTTATTATGGCTGTCGATCCACGAAAGAACCATCATTTACATTCGTCCCGTCCAACTAATATAACTGTATATTAATCACTAAAAATGACTGGATAAATCAGTTTTCAATTTTGAGATATCTCTTTGTGGAGAAGGATTTTGATTACTTTCATGTCTTTAGTCAACGTTCTTAATATCCTACATTTTTTTTTGTTTACATACTTTTCTTTCAGGTGAATCCACTTTTCGTAATCTTTGCTCTCTTCATTTTCGCTCAGATTACTTTTTTGTGACATTGTTAAAGCTGTTTTTTTTTCTGGTTCGTATTTTGCCAACATTTTTATTTGATTTCTTTCATTATTCTTTGATCTCTGTTCAATTTTTTCCCAATTTCCAACGCTGTGTTATCGCCACCCAATAACTATACAATAGGTCTTGGCGCTATATTTTTCTTACAACCCATCGTAAAGGTAATATTAGCCATTTCCTTATAAGGAAGGCTTTGGGATTCATTGACCGAGCAGACAATACTCAGTTAAGTGTCTCACATGATACACACCTGGGCGATCATGTCGCTTTCGATTCCTAACTGACTAGGCAGAAATATTCCCGTAGTAGGTTGCCGTCTCTTTTTTGCGGTTGACAATCAAGGCTGTAGGACCTAGTCTGTACTGCTATTCAACCCACAGCTGGGAGCAGAAAAGACATTCATAATAGGAGGTTTCCTAGTGTAGATTAACAATGGTTTAAACAGATTAATTTACCAACACTTCATGATATATATATATATATATATATATATATATATATATATATATATATATATATATATATATAGATAGATAGATAGATAGATTCATCCTATTGTAAATTCAGATTTCGATACCAACCAAGGCCGACTGCTGTCGGATCATGGTCATTGGAAACTACACGATATGTTCATTACCTGCATATAGTATGTTTCGTTAGGGTTACATACTGATTTAAATACATTGCTGTCATTCTTCTAGACTGGCTACCAACCAAATCTTCCTTATATAGCTGGGAGGAGAGAGACGGATATATAACTTTCCCAAAGGTATCTGTGCGTAAATGAATGTAACGAACCCGATTGGAATTCGAACTACGGTCAGTTAACATTTATGAAATCTTTTCCATTAAAACCATTTTTCAGAAAAATTGTTTTTTTCTGAGGTCCATTCTTATCGCTTTTTCCGCTATTGAGGTATTCTTTCCAAACTTTTTTTTGAAGTTAGGAAAGAATCTATAGAACCAACATGACATCCACATGAAACTGCACTTCTCGTTTGTGGAACTCTCTTCCGGCTTCTTGCTTTCCAGTTAAATTTAAATTCCAAAAATTTAAATCCAATGTCAACAGTTATCTTCCGTTTCCTTTATTCTTATTATATCATTGT
>OZ038483.1:75181148-75223648 GCA_964036315.1 Acanthosepion esculentum
CGACCCCTCTTGTGATCGAGGGATTGTGAGAAAACCCGTGAAGTGGTGTGCTACTAAGGCATGATATCTACCGTCCATTTTCTACTATAGTATGAAAGTATATAGTACGATACCTACTATTCATTTTATACTATAGTATTATATTTACCAACTGTTAGTATGAAATATGTCAGGGGTTAGGTTTAGGGTTACTGGTTATGTATTAAAAATCATTAACAATTTTTATTCAAAAAAATCATCAGATAGTGATTTTAATGTTTGTAAATTGATTTGATGTCATTTAAAAAAAAAACAGGTCATCTGTTTTCCTGAGCATTTTCTAGCAATAATGAGTGAATCGTCATTTACGGTAGGTTGCAAATACCTCAGTAGATATCATACTATATAGTAGCACCAAATGTATTGTTGCCCATTTTATTATAAAAATGTACTAATTTCCACCCCGGATCCGTGTGGACCTGGTAACAACAGCAATTAAAAAGGGTTCCACGCGCCTCAAAACTTCCAATCTCCCGATCAGAGACCTTGCTGGCAGATGCAGTTTATCGTCATATCAAATACGACGAAAGTTCTATCTACGGTCCCAGACTAGTGGGTAACAAGGAGATTAAATCACTAACCAAAAACTACATTTGCTTTAAAGAAAAAAGTTTCTTTACATAGATATTAGAAGCGTTTTATTCTGCTTCATTTCTCTCCGTGTCAATGATAGACGCCGTGAGAGTTTCATCGACATTGTCCACGTAGCAGAAGTCTTCGTCATCTTCAGCGTTAATATCGTCTACACGACGTCATTCTTTCTAAAAATGAAAGTGGAAGTAATCTCCAGTTCTGATTTACACCGCTATAGAGGGGAAAAAAGCCATCAATGTGTTTTTCCTTAGAATTTTGTGTGAGTTTATTTTCGCTGCATTTTCGTGTTAATAGGACGATGGATTTGCTCGAAAGACTGTGTAAATTTTGTTTCAAATCATAATATAAACTCACACGATTCTTATTTCCAGTCAATAAAAAAAGGATAAAAATTTGAACAAATGTTTAATTTAGGTTAAATTTAGCTGCTACAAAGTCAGTGCGTATTATATGAGAGATAATTTTTTCTCAGAATTCCGTACACCGAAATTAGGGGTACGCATTTTGCATGAATAAATAAGGTATATTCTTGCATTCGCAATTTAATTTACTTTGTAAAGAAACTAACAGAAAAATACTTTTTACTTGTAAAATCACCGGCCCCAAATAATTAAGTATTTGTTTAAAAAATGTCCTGATAATTAAATATTAACGGTGCGGATTATACGAGTCAAGAGTGCGTTTAGTCTGTGTTAAAAGTTTTGTGCAAAAAGAGGATCCTGGCAAAGGTGCCAAAAATTTATAAATGGTGAACATTTCAAGGTTATAAAATATTACGTATATGAGAACGCACCACGTAGCCAAACAAAAAAAAAACAACAACAAAATCTTTTAACTAATCAGAAGCCCAATATAAAAAACATTCAAGTCTTTTTGATCTCCCAAAAGGCTATATAAAGAAAAAAAAACTTGATTTTTCCTCACTTCGATCATACTTTCAATCTGCTACACACTACGTGCCGAGCGTGACAAATAATATTGCTATCAGAATTTTTTAAAGCCTTATTTCAAAGGCACTGAAATTTATATCTCTTTTACACATGCACACACGTTATGGATGAACGTGTCTTGCTACATTTTCAACATACACTCTGCATTGATAAAATATGATTTGTAAAAATAAATGATTTGATATTTCACGCACACGAAAATATATATATATATATATATATATATATATATATATATATATATATATTCTTTTATTCCAATTCTATTGCTCTGTTTTCTTACCTGCTGATGAGTCGCAACACGACTCTTTCTAGCATAGTAATTTGATGTTTATTTCACAAAAACACACACGTGTGTGTGTATATATATATATATATATATATATGGTGTAGTTAAACTTATATTACAATGAATCATTCATACAAAAAGTAAACGAGAAAAGTTAATGATATAAAATGTCGAAATCACTACGCTAACTAAATTATATATATAAATTATATATATATATATATATATATATATATGTATGTATATATTTCCTTTTATTCCAATTGTATTGCTTTTTCTTGCCTGCTGATGAGTCGCAACACGTCTTTTTCTAGCAATTTGAGATTTATTTCACAAACACGCACACATGTATGTATGTATGTATGTATGAGTGAAATTGGGTAGACGGAACAAGAGTTCCGTATATCCAATTTCACTCATACATACATATCTATTTAACTATGGTCATTCATATCTATCTATCTATGGTCATTAATATGTATCTATCTAGGGGCCGTCGATAGCTGTACTAGCACAAAGCCACAAGTCATCGTTGCCAAGGGCTTGAGCGTGCTGGCCTTGTTCAAATTGATGATCACGCTAGATAACACGCTCTCTCTCAGCAACTGTAACTAAGGTCTGCTCAGCATAGTTGCAGGTGGGCTCTGTGGGCGTGTTGAGCAAACACAAATGTACCAGAGCGAGCGTCTGCAATAGGGTTTGGCTAGCTGCCCCAACAGACGGGTATCCTCGAATACGAGTGGCCAACTATTATATATATATATATATATATATATATATATATATATATTTCCTTATATTCCAATTGTATTGCGCTGTTTTCTTGCCTGTTGATGAGTCGAAACACGACTCTTTCTAGTAGTTTTCTTCTCGGTATTTGCCGACTGCTCTCTTGTTTTAAAGACCACCTGCTAACAATCATACTATCACTGGAAGGAAAACGGAATCAGCGAAACACTTCCAAACTCTCCTTGGGACAGCTTTCAATCACTTCACGCTAAAGTCCCTCGGAACCGAGAAGAATCCACATTCCCTCCGATTCTGTGGGGAAACATCTTTTTACAACAAACCAACAAAGCAAATATTTCTTACGTTTGTCTTAGTGGAGCAAAGGTCATAATAGGAAGTCCCCTTGTGAAGATTAACAATGGTTTAAACAGATTAATTTTCTAACACTTCATGATAGGTATGCAAAATTCATTTTGTAAATTGAAATTACATACCAACCAACGCCGACTGTCCTCGAAATCCTGGTCATTGCAAACTTCACGATCCTTTCACTACCTGCATATAGTATGTGCTTCGTTAGGGTTACATACGGTTTTTAAATTCAGTGCTGTCAACCAAAGCTTCCTTACTATTTAACCCATAGCTGGGGGGAAAGAGATGGATTCATACATTTCCCAAGGATATTTTGCACGTAACTCGACTCACCGATTTCTCATTGCAAGCCGATATCCATTACACCAAGATGTGCGACTTCCATTGGCCGATGGTCAACAAGGCAGTTGTGCAGTCTTCTTGCTTGTTTGCTCTTCACTGTATGTCCGAATATCTGTTTTAGTCTTGCTGTAGCACGCAATTTCTTTTACTAATTTTTCACCCAATAAAAAGTCCAAGAGCCACTCAAGGTAGAGAGTAATTGAAGTTATATGAACCCAGGAGAAGGTAAAATGTACAGATTATGAGAAAATGTAAGTTACCCTAGACATGAAGAGGCTAAGATTGTAGTGGTCGAGGAAGTTTCATGTTGGTTCCAATCCAGTAGGGAATAACTGCAAAAACACCCCCTTCCCTAAATTTATAGAAAAATCGTACAGAGGCATTCTGGGATTTCTTACTAGCCAATAGGATAGAACACTTCTAGGTCTCAACCGCCATATTTCTGTTCTTTCTTGCCTTCACTTGTCTGTATCTCTTTTGTGTGTTCACACTATTCTTAGTTTGTTAACTTTTTTGCCTAACTACTGTTGCTTTACCTACTTGCATATATACTGTTTGCTTAGTATTATTTTAACCCTGTTGATTTCTTTCTTTTTTTGTTCATATTATTTATTGCTAACTTTGTTAATTCTGTTGAGTATTTCTGTCAATAAAATTTAACCATGGCCAATCACTCTACACATCATCTCAGATGGCTCTTCTACGAAACAGTGGTTCTTCGGAAGAAGCTGTCCTAATGTATTTCTAACGGAATGCGAAAGAAATGGCGAGGATTCGTCCCAGTGTATGTAGCAAGTCGGGTCTTAGCTATGAAGGTTTGAACGTAACTCGTCAAACCGTTTGCTATGGAAATAGCAATAGAGTAGTGACAGGCTTGTGACGTTTCGTCTGCCGGAAAGTGACTGTAGATTTGAAAATAATTCATCACCCACAAAGCTGCGTTAAAAAATGACTGTAGTATTTAAATAAATTTTGCATTTACACTGTAAAAGTAATCTATTTTTTCCCCTCTTTGAAATTAACTTTATTGTCCGTTTTACTTTTTAATCATTAAAGAAAATAATACCCAAAGAAAGTCAGTCAGTTAAGTACCATACGCAATACACGCTTGGGCGATCATGTCTCTTTCGATTCATGCCTGACTAGGCAGAAGATTTTTCTCGTAGTAAATTACCATTTCTTTCTGCGGTAAACTGGCTGCCAACCAAGGCTATAGCACCTAGCCTGTCCTGCTATTCGACCCATGGCTGGAAGGGGAGAGAAGAGACATATTTATAAATTCCCCAATGAATGCACCGAACCGGACTTATGCGCAAACAGAAAAGAATTATTAAAAGTAAAATAAAAAGCGATGTATTCAACAAGATAGACTAATTTTTATGGTATTCTGAGGAAGACACTTTTGGTTGTTGGTGCCGAGTAATGTCCTCTGTTATCATAACAACAGAATTCCTCGGTAATAAATAATGAGATCAGGTTGCGTGAGCGATAAATGTACAAAGTATCAGTGTGTTTTATAATATAGAACAGATATGTGGCAAATGGCAAAGATAATATTTTAAGATAAAATGTCGCACGAAGAAGAAAGATGGCAGCGGTTAGAGTATTTTTGGTCTATGCTAATTTTGATTGATTCATTTTCTACGGCGTATTAACCATTTGTAGGTATTTAAAACCAGAAAATTTTTTTAGATTTTAGGATTTTTTTTTTTAGATAATAATGATTTAGTGATACAAGTCTAATTGATGCATAGTTGGAGGAGAAGCGGTCGCGTAAGTGAATATAGCGAACCCCACTGTAATTGGAACTCGGCTCCCCGATGAAAAATTCCGATCCATTATTCATTAAACCGCCCGCACATCCAAGCTTACAGCACCTGGTTTTCCCAAGCGGTCACCCATCAAAATACTGACCAGGTTCGACGTTGCTTTATTTTGGTGATCGTACGGGAACCGGTCTTTCAACGTGATACGACCGTAATCTTGGTAATTTTGCGTAAAGGAAAGGTGCAGACATAAGTGTTTAAACGTACTGGCTGAAAATGGCAGTGTATTCAATTATTTTTTTTAAAATTGTAGTGATTATAATTTCTGCACGGGGAATTTTTTTTCTACAATTAATTGTTGTCACATGTTAGAAATAATTTTTATTATGAAATCATTAAAAGTCAGAATATCCAATGAACGCACACACGGAAAAAAAATGAAGTGAAATACAGAAATAATTAAAGTCATTTATTAACAAACTGATCTCACTTTTTATTAATGAAATATTCTGGCATATTATGGCGACATTGCATACTTTTGCTTATTGGCAAAGAGGTTGCGAGACCGATGAATATGTAAAGTTGCACCGTGTTTTATAGTGTGGCGGCTGGGACAGAATGTTGGTTTTACATTCAAAATGAATTAATGCTTAGCAAACGTTGTTTATTTTCTTTTCTACACAAATACAAACTTGTATCCTTCTTCAGGAACAGAGTTCGTACCTCGCGGTACGTTGAAAGGGAGCAGGTGAGATTCCGCCTTTTTTGTAGTAAGCAATCCTGATTAGTTTTTTGGTGGCTGAGATAGGACAAGAACAGTGCGGGTTCGTTAAATATACCTGAATAAAGAACGCGATATCCATGCTCAGGATTTTAGCAGAAAGAGCGATACAGAAAGATGTTTACCTATGTTTCATAGACTACTACGCAAAGCCTTCCACAAGGACCTGCTAGAACTGCCCAGCAACCTCGATATATCCGGGAAAGATATCAGAATAATCAAGAACATATACTGGCAGAAACCAGCATGCATACGCATAGGGAACGAGTTCAGTGAATATACAAAAATAGAAAAGGGCGTATGTGCGACACTGAGATCCGTAGACGTATTGGGGTGGACAAGGACACATTCCAACAGGAGACAGGAGGATTTCTTTGGTAACAAAGAAAAGAATACTAAGCTGTTAAGTGACATCTGTCCTCCTTTACGGCAGCGAATGTTGGAAAATTAACTCAAAGATGAAGAAGAGACTCGAGGAGACGGAGATGTGGTTCTACAGAAGGATGCTAAAGATATCATGGGCCGAGCGTGTGAGCAACGAAGAGGTCCTAGAGAGGATGCAAACAAGGAGGAGTCTAATATTTGACATCAGGAAGAGACAGCTGGAGTTTCTGGGACACACAATGAGGAAAGAGAGCCTGGAGAATCTGATACTCACGGGTCGAATAGAGGGAAAGAGAGACAAGTGAAAACAACGCGTGACATAGCTGGCGGATTTAAGCAAGTGGATGACAGAACGTGGTCTGGGGGGACGAAGCAGAGGGAAGGAACCTATTGAGAGCTGCAAAGGATAGAGGGAGGTGGAGAGCCATGATCGGCTACGTATTGAAAGGAGATGGCATATAAAAAGAAAGACACAAATAAACATTTGTATCCTTCTTCAAGGACAGAGAGTGTACCTCGCGGTACATTGACACACACACACACACACACTCCGCCTTTTTCGTAGTAGGCAGTCCTGATTGGTTTTTTGGTGGTTAGTAGAGTGGACCAGCCGATCTCTCTTTCTGGCGAAGCCCTCTTTTGGCGTGTTTATATTGAGGTAAATGATCGGAGAGTGCGTTGAGTGCACGTAGAATTGTCATTCGCGTTGGTACGGGGTCTCTGACCTTTTGTTTCGCTTATATATAAAGTATCTATTTTCAGAAACGAAGTTAGCTGAATTATCTGTCCTTAAGAATGCTGGTGTTAATCTTAATGAGCTGTTAAGGAGATGATAAGTAGGTGATACATTTCAAGGGACTTGAGAAATGCTTTTTTCACTTTATTATAATGTGCCTACAACAGCAATAGTATACACACACACACATGTATATATATATATATATTAAAGTTGCTTATGTGGCAAGGATATCGTATTATGATAAACAAAATGTCACACGAAAAGTTTATAGTAGTGGTTTTGTGTATAGGAAGGTAAAAAATATTGCTTATATGTTAGTTTAAACATCATGGCTACAAAATGACGGTATATTCAAGCAATTTTTCAGTTATCATCAATTATACCTTCTGTCCGAGTATATACTCATGTATAGTGCAAATTTTTATAACCAGTTTTTATACAAAAATTAGGGAGTCGCACTATACATAGGTAATTTTTTAAAGGTTTAAAATCATGCTTTTTCTATGACCGGTTGCACATTATACACAGGTAATTTTTTTATAGAGGGGTTAAAATTCATGCATTTTCGGGACAGGTATGAATCCATCTCTACCCCTACTTATGGGTAAATAGCAGGACAGACTGGGTTCTATAGCGTTGGGTGGCAACCGGTCAATCAGAAGGAAAACGCTGAATTCAAAACTGTATGTAGCCCTGGCCAAAACACATACCATTCAGCTAAGGAAATGATCGTTCGCATTGACTCGAGGATCCTGACTAAGGTAACTTACCTTGTCAAAGAAAGGTACGGTATCTAAATCTTCGAATCAGGTATTTTACAGTAAGTGGTTTTTTATCATCATTTTGGAGTAGCTTTGTCCCCCTCACCACCAAAATGACCATTTATTTGCTATAAAATATATCCAGGATGATACCCAGTAATGCAATATTTGACTACGGTAGGCCCACTAGTATTGTTCAGAAGCTGGGGTCGCATTATACACAAGCTATATGAAAAAAATCAGGTCTTTCACAAAAATACTCATGGGTCTCACGATACATGAAGTAGGCTTATATACGAGTATATACGGTAATTTTGAATTTTTTTCTGTGCAGTTAATTCTTTTATCGCATGTCAGAAAGAATTTTTATTTTTAATTCATTAAATCCAAAGAAATCACGCGCGAAAAACATAAAATAAAATAGCGGAATATCAAAGTAATTTATTAAGAAACTGGTCTTTCTTTTTTATTAACGAAATATTCTGTTATGGCAACGCCAAACATTTTCTCTTATCAGCGTCGAGTAATGGCTTCGGTTATAACAACGGAATTTCCCATTAATAAAAAATGAGACCAAATTGCGTGAGCGGTAAATGCATAAAGTCTCTGTGTTTTATATTATAAAATATATTAAAGTTGCTTTAAAGGTGGCAAGGATAGTATATTAAGATAAACAAAATATCACACGAAGACAGGCTACTTTGGATTCTATTCTAGCTTTACGCAAGTGAGGGATGAAACCATTATTTATATAAGATTAGTTTAACTTGATTGCTAAAAGAAAAAAAAATACAGCATATTGAAGTACTTTTTCAATTGCATGGATTATATTTTCTGTAGTAGTAATGAAAGGTTCTTTTTTATCTGGTTAATTAACTATATTCGCGTATAAGAAATAATTTTAATTTTTAAATTAATCATGATCACGAGATCCATAATCCATTAGGTCGTATAGGCCCCACATATACTGCAGTAGTGTTTCCTGGGCAAGATAGTCTGACGGAGCCCAATCCGCTCCAAGCTGGGTTTGAATTCAGAGTTCTTCCTTCTCCTATACAAATTGTCAGCCAGGGCTATAGGAACCAGTATGCCCAGCTATTTACCCATACCCATTAAATTATTAAAAGTAGTTAAAAGGAGCACCTAGCCAGATATTACTATTATTATTATTAATGCCTATCAAAACGGACATATTGAAGTTGCTTATCCATCAAATCAAACAAAGGGAAGAAGAGAAAGGATAATAAAATAAATACTGTGGCCATATGTGGTCTGGTGCTCCTGTTGTACATCTGGAAATTCTTGACAAGATCCAAAAAAAGATCTGTAATGTAATCGATCCTGAGGAGGCATTTCTCTCGACTTGTCACTTTCTCGCCGACGTGACGTGGCTTCCCGCTGTCTTTTGTAAAAATATTTTCATGACAACTGCTCTGATGAGGCCTTTTTTTCTGGTGCCAGGTCTATATGAATTTAAGGGTGCTACCATGTTGGCAACTATGTCCCACCGTTTACTGTTGAAATAGCTAAATGCCACCGCCACTTCTACTCCAACAGTTTCTTTTCTCGCACTTCCAACCTGCGGAACTCCTTTCTGTTTCCATGCTTCTCTGATAACAAATTTAAGTGCAACGACAATCGTAATCTTCTGTCTTCTGGAATCACGTTCATCTTTTGTCCTTTCCTCAATCCTTCCTATTCCCAATCTTCTCGTTCACATTCACTCCGTAAGCCCAATGTACCCATCACGGTATCAAATGTGATAAGGGTACACTAGGCTCATGCTTCACAGCTAGTTGGTTATATATATATATATATATATATATATATATATATATATATATATATATATATATGAACAGAGACAAGGATAGATAGATAGATAGATAGATTCTTTTTCTATTTCTTATCAACCATTTGCAGGTTATTTAAAGCTAGAAAATATTAGATGGTAAAATTTTTTGGTGGAAGATAGTAATGGCGCTCTCTGTGGACTAGCGATCTCGAGCACGCCGGATAAACAGTGTTTTGTTTTCAAATTTCCCTCTCTATCTCATATATATATATATATATATATATATATATATATATATATATATATGATTTGTTTCCTACGTTTTACCAACACTTTGCAGGTTATTTAAAACCAGAAAATATTTAGAGTGTAAGAATTTTTGGCTGGGTCGAGAGATAATGATTTAGAAATAAAAGTCTTACTAATTAACCCATATATGGGAGAGAAGAGATTGATTCATACACCGCCATGGGTATTTGCACGTAAAAGAATATAACGAACCCAACGGGAATTGGAACTCGGCTTTCCGATTGACAATTCCGAGCCATTATCCATTACATCACCCGCATATACAAGCTTATAGCACCTGGCATTCCCAACGGTATGCCACCTAGATAGTGACCATGCTCGACGTTGCTTAATTTCGGTGACCGTAAGGTAGCCCCTGTTTCAACGTGATGTTGTCGTTAGCCAATTTGTTGATGGGGTTTTGATAAAAGTATCGCATAACCTTGCAAGTGGGAGTAGTTAAAAATGTCTTCAGGTCAGGTAACGTAGTGCACTGAAACGGTCATTAATTGAAGGTGATTACAAGTATCTAGATATGTCTCTCAAGTTGCTTTGGCTGAATCATCCTTCAAATTAAAAAAAAATTCTGTACGCTCGGTCATGATGTTCCCCCACTACTCCCGGTCATGTACAGAGGGGTACAGTGCGTCAGAATCGAGCGGACACACCCAACTGGTAAAGGGCCAGGCGACTGACAAGCAGATCTATTGTACTGGACGGGATATTTACTGTAGCTTGTCTTAATTAACCAGGACAAAATTTTTACATATTAACACCGCCATTGAATTAAGAACAGATGCTAAAAATGAGCATTAATGAGTTATAGGTAATGATATATTATATATCCCCTGTACAAGCCCCAAGATCCAATCGAAGTAGAGGCATATTTTATGGGGATATGTGGGGAAGATAATCCTAACCTTAGACTTGAACAAGTCAAGGGTGCAGTGATTGGGGAAGCCTCCTCTTGAGAGTAGGTTCCATAAAGCAGCGGTTCGTGGGAAGAATCTGCCTGAGTCACCAAGGGAATAAGAAGGGAATGACAGTGGTTCTGTACAATGTGCCTAGCATGGCGGGAAGGTTAGAACTGGTGGAACTAAGGAATGTAGTTTGTCTAAGAACTTTCTATGGGAATAGCGATAGAATAGTGAGGGACTTGCGACGTTTCATCTGTAAGAAAAGTGTTGTTTGTTGGGAAATAATTCATCACCCACAAGGAAACAAAGCCAGAAAATATTTTTAGATAATAAGAATTGGGGGAGGGGATAATAATGATTTACTGATACAAGTTCTATTAATTAACCTATGGCTGGAGTGATGAAGAGACGAGGTGGCTTCATACCTTTCCCAAAATTATTTGAATATAACAATTTGGAATCTCCAAGCACATTCAAGCTTACAGCACCTGATATCCCCAAACGGTCACCTATTTAAGTACTGACCAGGATTGACGTTGCTTAGTTTTGCTGATTGTACGAGAACCAATGTTTGAACGTGATATGGCCGTAAACCTTGTAAATCTATAAAAACGGATTTCTTCCATAAACCAATTATTATTTTACTTCGATATTTCCTATCTGCTTTTATGTTGAGCCTTAATGAATTAAATTAATACAGTACAAAATCAAGCGCTGGTGGTTGTGTGATTCTGCTGTAGTAAACCTCCAAACTAGGCTTATCACGACAGAAAAATCCCCGACCGAGATCCTAATCTTTTTACCTGGACCTAGTGGCTGAAAAAAAAAACTTATTCTAACCCAAAACCCCGTTCCAATGTACGACTGTGTCATGACATCAATAAGGAAGTGTCTGCCTTAAGAATAAATTCGGAACAGCTTTTTCTTTTCTATTACCTATCATTTTGTACTTAGTCCAGTTTTCTTTCTTGTTGATTCAGTCGATAAAAGTATTCTAAAGAACCGACATCACTTTTTCTTCTCAGGTAAAAACGGATACTTTTTTTCAGACATTTTTTTTTAGGTTTATAAAGTATTGTGAAGTGAGAGACTGAAGTGGACGGTGAATGAAAGACTTAAAATTAATCAATCAATCATTCAATCGATACATTGATCATGAAAAAAATATCCGGTTCATGATCTGCCCCCATGCTTGAATCTCGTTTCAACCATTACTGCTGCTGATGTTTGCGTGCCGTCACTAGATTCTTTATTATTTCCCATAATCAAAACACGAGGCGAATAAAAAAAAAATAAAGTAATAATTAAAAAAAAAAAAAACAAGATAGAGGAATAAAAAAAAAAGAAGAGAAAACAGAAAAAAAATGAACAATCTCGTAGAAACGAGATCTCGTCTGGAAGTTGGAAGCAAACAGCAGATACTGCATTTCTCGGGTGACTTTAATTGAAAGTACAATTTTTAATGTTTTTTTTTTTTTAAATTGACTGTGATTATTTTTTATTTTTATATTTTATTTATTTTAAGTGGTTCTTTCCTTTCTTTCTTAAATCCGCCGCCGCCCCTGTTTTCTTTTCTGTGCTGTTTTTATATTTTTCTTTGATTTCACAATCATATTCAATTTCGAACACAAAGGATTCAATTACGCCATAAAACTGTAGAAAGCAAATAATAATTTAAAACTAAACAAAAATAACGCAAAGACCAAAAACAACAACAAATTCGGGGATGAAATGAAACCATCCAGACGACAGCACTACTAAAACGTGCAAGATGCTAGAGGTTTTAGAAGAGTCGTTGTCACTTGATATCCAGCAAGAAGACCTATCAAATACAACAATCGGAAGGCGGCTGCTGCTGCTACTACTACTACTACTAATAATAATACTAATCATACTACTACTACTACTACTAATAATAATAATATTAATCATACTACTACTACTAATAATAATATTAATCATACTATTACTAATAATAACACCACCACCACCACCGATATTACACCTGATAATAATATGGCTTCCTTGATTCTGGTCTCAATTGATTAGATGTGTTAACATGTACGCTCTGTTTTAGTCAATTAAAATGGGTTACAGTAAATATCCGGTTTTTAGTACCACAAATTTGCTTGTCAGTTGCCTGACTTTAATCAGTCGGGTATGTCACCTTGGGGCTGATGCTTTGTTCATCTCTGTTCGTGAACAGGAGTAGTGGGCAGATATTAAATTCCCAGGAGTCAAGATTTTTTTTCCTTTTAAGTTTTAAGGTCAAGGCTACTTGGGAGTCTTATCTAGATACTTTGAAACAACCGCAATCGAAAACCGTCTGAGCGGACTGGGTGAGCCAACCACAGGAAATGCTACCTAGGCCATACCGGCATGGTTATGCGCTGCTTTCAACAAAACATATCATCATATCGGTCACATTTGGCTGTGATGCATGTACTTAGGATACGCTTATGAGATGGCTTTACTGAGCTTCGTATATTTATAATCCAGTGATATGTTGTTAGTGTGCTGCTCTCTCACTAAAAATAATCGGGTTTAACTTACGTGAAAAATTTAACGAGGATAACAATAATAACTGCCGATTAAAAAAACCAACGAATAAAAAAAATACAAGGACCTCACCCGGTAGTCATGAATCACGAGAGTTAGAGTTATTCTTATTCTAACTTATTCGCGGTAAGATCTCATTATTTACCAAAATGAAAGGGCTAGATGTAACCGTAAGTTCTATGTTAACAGTTTCTTCTATCGCACTTCTCGCTTGTGGAACTCTCTTTCGGTCTCTTGCTTCCCAGTTAACTTTGGTTTTCAAAAGTTTTAATATAATGTCAATCGTTATCTTCTGTCTTTTTAACTCCTGTTCTTTTATTGTTCTCTCTCCTTAATAATCTTTTTGCTTCTTATATTCTCTAACACTCAGTAACCCATTGCGTTCTTGTAGCTTTATTGCCTTACTTGGGCTGAAATTGTTAAAAAATAATGGCGCTTCGTCGGCCTTGCCAATGATAACAGATGCGAGGCTGGATGAATTAGAGATTCGAGAAATGTTTGAGGCTAATCAAACCATTGTAATACTTTGGTTGGTAAGAGTACCGAGGAAGGTGTAAGAGATTTGAGGAAACTTCCTGTCACTCAATCTCCAGCAATAGTTATCAGACACGTGTGAAAATTCTCATGCATTAACCATAATAATAATAATAATAGTAACGATATTTTAAAGAAATACGTGGAAATTATGGATCATAAAAATGGTGCATACAACCATTGGAGTACTGGGAATGATGAAAAAAATTCTCAGAAGAATTAGAAACCCGAGGAAGAATTAAGAAAATTGAAACCGTCGCCATTGTCAGTCTCAGCATGGTCATTGGCTGTCAAGTCTCAATCATGTTTTTGATACACTCTCTCCATTGGGTCGTGTTTCAGAGTTGTCAACTAAGTGGGATGGCTTTTTATCATGTAAAAAAAAAATGTAATCGACAATGGCATATGTTCTATGTCATCACGGGAGTTTATAGCGGTCCCCTCCATGGTGACACTGACCAGTACATAAGTATCACGGAAGGAAGCCTCTTTTTAGAAGAAGAAGAAGAAGAATCGGGGTTTTCTGGTTACAATTGCATTCTTCAAAACAAAATATGTATATATAAAGTGTGTTCCAATAACGTGGACAGATTTTAAATGTGAATTAAATTTAAGCATCTAATGATTTTTTTCTTTTTCCTTCAGATTTGGCGGACATTTGGGCAATATTATTTTTCACACATAATTGCCATGACTTAAATAACATGATCTAATTGAGAATAAATAATTTTTCACCAATAACACTGATTTATTTACTGTTGACCTTGATCCGTCTTAATGAAACACCCTTATATATAATCCGTCTTAATGAAACACCCTTTACAAAGCTTAAGTGCAACTCAAGTTAAAAAGTTACAGTCAAAGCTGTAATACTGAACGAGGTGTGTGATATGAAAGGAAAGAAGGTGATATGAAAATCAGTGATGGAACATACTCTGACTCCATCATAAAAATCCAGGATGTGGAATTAATAAATGCTAAACGCTTCAAATATGTCGGTGTATGGATCAGTTGTAACAGATTTAGCATAGGGTATAAATCCAAGATAAATAGATGGAAGGATAAATAAATTTTCACCAATAACACTGATTTATTTACTGCTGACTTTGATCCGTCTTAAAGAAACACCCTTATATATAATCCGTCTTAATGAAACACCCTTTACTATCATTATAACCATGGTGTTACCATATAGCGTTGAAACACCGGTTCCGGTAAATCACCGAAATTAATCAACGTTGAGCCTGGTCAGTCTCGAGATAGGTGACCGCTTGGGGATACAAGGTGCTATAAACTTGGATGTGCGCGCGGTATAACGGATAATGGCTCAGAATTGCTAATTTCAGTTGAATTTGTTATATTAACCCTTGCGAAAGGTTATGAATTCACCGCTTCGCTCCCAGTTAAGGGTTAAATAGTAAGACTCGTATCACTAAATCATTATTATTTCCACAACAAAATTCTTACAATCTAAATACTATAACTCTAATCTTCTGGCTTTAAATAACCTGCAAAGGGGTGATAAGCCGTAAAAAACGAATCAATCATCATCAGTCCCATGATCGGTTATAAAATTAACCAAACAACCCACTAAAATTAGGTAGGAGATTATACATTATTTAGATAATAATAAAAAGGTCCTTCACCGCATTATCCTCGATCTCTCCAGTCGTCGTCGTCATCAATCCCACAGTCCTAAGAAAGTGGATCTGAGGAGCTCAGCCCTCTCCAAGTTAAACCACAGCGGATGACCTCCAACTTGAAGGGTCGCCTGTCGTTGCTTACATCGAGGGAGCGTTCCACCCTGAAGGTCGACTTCAGTCTAGCAAGTCTTCCACACTGCGATGCCGTGTCATCAGCGAACTCGTTGCATGCATAGCCATGCAGCCCAGTTCATCCCGTGGAGCTGAGATGATCACTGACCCTATAAAACGTTTCTTCCTTTTAGAAGTGTGTCGTCACCTTCTTCACCAAAAATGCCTGAGTGAGGAAGGTTTTTTTTTTACCGTCGATTAACCTACATGCAGCAGGTAATAATTAATACCAGTACCAGTAGCTGTTGTAAATTAATCTGGCATAAGATATGTATATTTTAACATCCCAATCAATTAAGATCAGAAACCCTGAGAGCCATGCCTGCTGTAGAATCGGCATTATTATTATTATTATTGAGTGAGAGAGCAATACGCCAATAAAGTCATTGAAGTTTGCTCGTTCTAACTAGACTTAATGTAGAAGCATTTGCAATAAACAAGCGCTACCTTATTCAACTTGTTCTGCTATTGCATCCGCAGGCTCCATCGTATACACCGGGGATCAAAACATCTATAGCAGCGACACCTGCTGGCTATATCTCACCTCTGTAAGACAAAATGGAGCAGACGTAAGCGCAGGTCTCTTCTCTAGATAACAATGAGAACATCTCTTCTCCTTTAAAGAATGTATTTGTCCATCATATTAACTAAGCCAAGATTAGATGTGGCACAAAGCCGAAAGCATGGGGAATCCAATGAGGATCGAACACTCGATTCAGTTGAAATTGATCTAGCGAGACAAGCTTGCTAAACATTACACCACATTCTATATGGAAATCTCTTGTCAAAAATCGACGACAAAATAGTGATTTGAACAAATGGCACACACACACATACACACATGTAGGCAGTGTGGGTATAGAAATCAGTACCGCCCGGTGTCTAAGTTTCACGCCACAATGCGATCTTAGACCTTGGAATATCGACAGAGGTTGGTGGACATGAAATTAGTAGCTGTACTTTTCAAAACTGGACTCCTCCTGCCTTGACAAGAGCTAGATCAGACAGAAGATAGCTTATTTATGCCACATCTAGACTGGAACTTCACAAATCTTCATTCCAGCTTCGACAGAGTTCAAAAGCTTTTTTTGCCGTCTTGTGGATGATGAAATGTTTACCACTCTACGACCCTCTTTCCCACAGACGAAACACTGGTAACCTCTCGCTACTCTATCGCTATTTTCATGACAGATGTTCCGGCGAAAACATTCCTTGTTTCCAGATCTTCACAGCTAGGACCCGCCATGCCGCGTACACCGAGTCGAATCATCTTCATTCCTTTTATATTCCATTAGTAAGGAGGAAGTTCCACTCAGACAACTTGTTCCCCAGAAATGTTGCGTTGTGAAACAGACTACTGAGGGCTTGCTTCCCCGATCACTACAATCTCAACCTCTTAACGTCAACTGTTATCTATCCTACACATCCTCACAATATGCCCTTCTTGCTCTCCACTTGGATGCTCTTACTTTTGTTATTTAGTAATCCTCTACCTTGATTGGCTCCTGGGAATTGTATTAGTTAAAAATAGTAAAATAAAAAAAAATGTTTCCAACATGTAATGGACGGTGGGTAAGCCTTTATAATGACAAACTGAGGAGGTTCTATGACTTTGACGCGGTTCAAAAGGTATCAAGTTGTTAACGATCAGCAAGCGATGAATCTCTAGGCAGCGATCAACAAGAAAATATATATGAAAATCTGGGGAACATGAGTAACCTATAACCTTAGGGCAGTGATTCCCAAAAGGTGCAGAACGCCTCCTACGTGTAACGTAAGTGGATAGCAGGTGAGACAGAATGACTGAACGACAATCAATGATTTCGAAACAGTTTTAAAAAATTCATATGCCAAAAATAAATATGATTTCAAAATTTAAAACATTATTATGAAGGACTTGTAATTGCATACATGAGTCCCAGTATAAATAGTTATAAATAATTACTGACCGATTTTAGCGTTGTGATATTTCTGCACTATATCAAGTATTGAGAATATAATAACTGGGGTCCGCAAATTGAAGGAGTTAGTTATCAATGATAATGTTCTGACTTCAAATCCACGGTTATCACCCTTTAACACTCTCTCTCTGTTTTTTTTATATTTTTAAATGTACTTTTTATCATAATAAAGTTTGATGAGGCACAAGCAAATTTTAATTCCGAAAATACGGTCGAGATAAAAAAAAATTGGAGACACTGCCTTAGGTACGAAAAAACAACAGCAAAAAGAACATTCGCATGCAGTTATTTACACACACACACACACACAGAGCCGACGCGCAAATTTTCGGGGTAATTCAGACATTGCTCTACTCATTGAACAATTACCATACATACCACATACCACGTTGATTGATTAAACTCCTACAATAAAAACATTCTTAAATTGCCATATTAGTAAAAAGCGGTCTCACTTAAATTTTCAAAAATTCAACCTTAGCGTTGCGACTGCACACTCCACAAGTTTGTATCTGTTATCAATAACACATTAAAAAAAAACATATTTCGATTTGCATTATATTATTTCGTCTCGGATGCTACCCGAATTTTACAAAAAAGAAAAGTTTCCATGCCTGATGATGACCGGAGAACACGTCGAAAGTACTTGCATATTTAAGTAAGACCTAATACAGTTAATAATTAAAAAAAACAACAAAAAAACAAGGATCATAACATTCATCGAGTGGTTAGTGGGTTACTGCATCTTTAAAATTTAGTTAGCGAAGTGAATTCGCTATTTTATATCATTAACTTTACTAATTTGCTTTTCGTAGGAATGATTCATTGTAAAATAAATTAAACTGCACCACACATTTGACATTATATATATATATATATATATGATAAAAATATAGTTTTACGGGATGCTATATTTATGGGTAAAAGTTCTTAGTATCAGGAATAGAGCATATCTAAATATAAAAGTAGACACTGAGGTTAGCATCGAGTGGCGACAGTCTGTTTCATGCTTGACCGCAATGTAAATGCATGAAGATTGCGCTCAAGCATGATACACACTGTCACTTCTTGATGTTGAAAGCAATGTCCACTTTTATATATGGGACACGATTTACTGGAGCGAAGAGATAAGAAACGGGGGTTTGCCACCAGTTTGTAGCATGCTCGAAGGAAAGAAAACAACCTAGCGACATGGAGGAGTGCGTCTTCACGTGCCTTGGTTACAATAGAGACTCACTTCTGAGTGGGCCTGTACCGCCATAACAGATGCTGCGCCGCCATCAGTAACTGAGGTATAACTTTTGGGCGCAGGTCCATAGTCACTCGAGACCGACGGATACCGCAAATAACACACACACACACACACTTATATATGAATAATGACAAAAAGGAAAACTTATCGTAGCCGACGCGTTTCGTCCTCTGAGGGACTTTATGAAGGCATTTGCCTTGATAAAGTCTCTCAGAAGACGAAACGAATCAGTTCTCCTTTTGACTTTACATATTGTCCCTTCACAGATATATTCTATCTGAATTTCTTGCACACACACACACACACACATTATATATATATATATATATATATATATATATATATATATATATGTATATGTATATATATAGGACAGCTAATAAATCCGTTGGTATATAATCCAAGTGGATCCTAGTAATATCAAATATTAAAACTGATCCACAAAAAGAGCGATATGGTAATTTTGACGCAGTCTATACACCGGTGTTGAATAAGACTAACGTACTTTTCGTTGGTAGCAATAGATTTATACCCCCCATATAAGTTAATTTTGGATTTGGTTGTGTTATATATATATATATATATATATATATATATATATATATATATATATGTATGTATGTATGTATGTATGTGTGTGTGTGTGTGTGTATATATATATATATATATATATATATGTATTTATGTATGTATGTATGTATAGTGTTTAACGCTTTTTTCAATGCAGTTCAGATAGTACACACTAATAATACGCAGATTCAGAAATACGGTCGAAGAAAAAAATCGTAAAAGTGCTGATTCATATGGAAATGACAACATTACCCTTGGCAATGCGAAGATGATAACAACAATGATGATAATAATAATAATGCCCTGAAACGACATCATGCATGGCTCCTATGGCTTCTGATCTTAATGCATTGGAGGTGGTATCATGCACCTATTTTGTCTGTTATTTTTATAGTAAGGTTCACCCTGTACAAGGCCCGGGGACACTCGAGTTAGAGGGTCACATCAAAAGGTAGTTTATATGGATAGGAGGCAAAGATAACCTGTTTAAGTCTAGAGTTAACCGTTATATATATATATATATATATATATATATATATATATATATATATATAAAAAGGAAAGAACAGTAAGATATAAAATCCGGTGTTCTTATAGATATTTTTATTTTTACACAATAGTGCTCTATGTAAATTTAAATTTACAGAGCGTTAATATTATAAATTAATAGATTTAAAATATGGTTTCTGAAACATGGTTATCACTGTGTAGCGGTAAAACCATATTTTAAATCTATTAATTTATAATATATATATATATATATATATATATATATATATATATATATATATATATACACACAGACACACACACTCACTCTCTCTCTCTCTCTCTCTCTCTCTCTCTCTCTCTCTTAGGAGTCAGTTCCACAGGGCAGTGGTTCGCGGGAAGAAGCTGTTTGAGTGACACTTACTTCTTGCCGATGGAATATGGAGGGAATGTGGGTGGTTTGCTACTATGTATGCGGTATGCCGGGTCCGAGCTATGAAGGTGAGAACCAAGAAATGCCGCCCGTCTGAGCTCTCTCCATGGAAGTAGCGATAGAGCAGTGAGAGACTCGCCACATCTCGCCTGTGAAAGAGGGAGGCTGGAAAATAATTCTTCTCCAACAAAGACTTGGAGACGCTTTTGAACTTTATCAAGCCTGGAAAGTGATGACGGGGCAGCTTCCGCCCAAATATGCCAACAGTAATCCATTTTCACCTCTTATAAAAAGTAGAGGATAGCATGAGGAGTCAGATACTTACTGGAGTGGTACACGGAGCTGACCATTTTACCTGCATCTTTAGCGATCGATCGTATATAAGAGTTCCACTTGAGGTTGGGTGTGAGTTTGAGGCTCAATATTATCTCAAGGCACCGGTGCATCCGGTTATTGTGACTGGCAGTCTGATCGGCGGTGATGGAATGTAACTAGTTTGGTTTTCGAAGCATTGAATGTAACCAGCCAGTTTTTTCTCTACTTGGTGAATTAAGGTGGGCTACAGTAAATATACCGTTCAGTACCGCAGGGAGGCACAGTGGAGTAATGGCTAGCGGCTCGGAATCTCAGTTGAATCCATTATATTCACTTACGTGTTACGTGTTGGGAAAGGTGTCTTCTCCCCCCAGCTATGGGTAAATAGCAGGACAGACCGGGTTTTATAGACTTGGATGGCAACTGGTCTACCGCAGAAAGAAATGGCAACCTACTGCGGGAAAAAAAATCTGCCTGGCAATATACATGAACGCCTAAGCGTGTATCACGTATGGCAGATAACTGACTGACCACAGACTATAACCAGTTAGGTGTATCCCTTAGATGCTGACAATATTCTCTCGAGGGGACATCCATTCATCGTGACTGGCGTTAGTGCGGGGTCTGATCGGCGGTGATGGAATTAACTAGTTTTGTTTTCGAAGCATTGAATGTAACCAGCCAGTTTTTTCGCTACTTGGTGAATTAAGGTGGGCTTTCAGTAGTACAGATTTGCTTGTCGTTTTGGTGAATTAAGGTGGGCTTTCAGTACCATAGACTTGCTTGTCGTTTTGGTGAATTAAGGTGGGCTTTCAGTACCACAGACTTGCTTGTCGTTTTGGTGAATTAAGGTGGGCTTCCAGTACCACAGACTTACTTGTCATCTGCCTGACTATAACCAGTTAGGTATATCCCTTAGATGCTGGCACACTGTGCATCTCCATGTGCGGGCATAGTGGGTAAGCATCACAGTTGGCAGTCAAGAGGTTTTTTTTTAAGTTTGAAAGATAAGGCAGTCAAGGTGACTTGGAAGTTACCCGTGTATATTTGTTATTATTCGGACATTCTATCACGCCAACCATCAAAGTTGGAAGGTCATTAGGGTGGCATTCTGTGTAGTAACATAGCTGGTTAATGGAGGTGATTGCCGGCCGACAAGACGTCTTTTGATATGGATAGGTTCCAGAGCAGTAGATCACTCGCAAGTACTTGTTTTCCTCACCAACAGTGTCCTGCAAAACGCATTCTGCGTTCGCGTAAGATTGTACGAACATTAGGCATGGGTGCATAGAGCTGTGATTTAGTTGGATGTTATCACCAAGAGATATTAATATAACTCTCAGCATCTGAGTGTAGATTCCATCAAGCGTAGACTCTAGGATTTTAGTTAATATCCAGGCAGTGGCACCATACATTTACATCGCCTCTACAGTGGCGCGAAAGAATCTCCGCTTGAGGTTGTCGGGTAGATCAGATTTCCAGATTACACCCATTTTATTCAAGGCGGCCCAGTCTTTAGCTATGCGAATTTTCACATCCTTTTCAGAAGAATTTATTTCGCTTCCATGTATGATGACAGATATCTGAAGAAGGACAAATGGTACAACATTTCTAGATTGTAAGAATATTTTTTGACATAATTACTAATTAACCCATAGATGGGGAGTAGATGTGAATTCATAGATTTCCCAAGGTTATTTGCACGTAAATGGATATAACGAACCCAACGGGAATTGGAATTCGGTTCTCGGATTAACAATTCTCAGCCATTACCCACTACACCACAAGCACATTCAAGCTGATATTCCCAAGCGGTCACCCATCTAGGTTCTGACCGGGATCGATGTTGTTTAACTTCGGTGGTTTGCAAAGTAAGTCTTCTTAGATCATTTGTATTAAGTAGAAATACCAATGAAAATTTAACGGTTTTCCTATTTGAAATTTCTCATGAATCGTAATTCTTCAGTTAATGTTTGAATAATCTCATGACGAATTCTACGACTATAAAATATCCGTAGAAAGTCCCCTATCGCATAGTTGAATATTTGAGCTTAACAACTTAGGGCAATAACAATCATAAATATGAATGCTGGTCGTTATTTTAAGAAGTAAGTGGGTACAAATGAAAACATTTGATATTGGCAATTTTCCCATTACACTGAAACAGATCTCAAAAACTTCTTTCTTTCATTTTCTTACTGAGAGCAAGTAGCATCTCTGATATATATTTTCCGTTTTTGTACGCGATTAAAAACGGAATAGTTCATTATCTATCTCCCCTTCCTTATTTCTTTCATTTTCTTACTGAAACTATGTACTGCCTCTGATATCTCTTTTCCGTCTTTCCGCGCGATCAAAACAGAATAGTCCATTATTTATGAGGCATTGGCAGGACGTAACGGTCTTGCTAACTGACGTGGTGGGGACAAGCAAAATTATAATGAGATTGATTGATTGTTTCATTCATCATTTTTGCTTGCTTGCTTGCTTGCTTGCTTTCGAGCAGACTGAGAGTGACTAGATTTTCAATAGTTACAATAGCTCATCTACCTTAGTCGAGGCAGGTAGAAATTGAAGGCAGACTGAATTTTGCACCCTTCGCTCAACGTTCGAAGTGCGAAAGCTGTTCTTCTCCAAACCGGGCGCAATAAACACACATGTCGGAAGATGTGCCTGAAGTTGACGGGTGGCTCTTTCAAGGCGGGGCAAAGTGTTGAAGAAATTGATTGAGGATGTAAAGTGGGAGCCGCAGAGGTTGTAGTTGTGGCGGGAGACTATTTATGCGAATTCGATAGTGCCAAATGATTACATAATCGCTTCGACAACAAGCGGACGTGTTTATAATGTAAATAGAGAAACGGCTAGAAATGAGCCGGACGGCTGGGTGAATGAGGTAATTGGGGATTTCTTATCAGTATCAATAGGATGCGTTTTAGCTCATATAAAAAGGCGAGGATTTGAAATAATAGCGATAATAGCTGTTTCTCTACAAGAAAACATTTAACGTTCATTAACCGAGCAGATGTCTTCGGTTGAAATTTATTAAATATTTCTCTTAAAATTATTTTTTTCAGGAAAATTGGTTTGTTTCCAGTAATGATAGGGGCTTATTTCCTAACTTTTTATTTGAAGTAGTGTAGAACTTTTTAAGCCAGGAAGGCTTCGCCACTGCGATGACTCGAGTAACAAACCATTCCTGCTTCTCTTTTCCCAGTTTGGTCTCAAGTCGTACGATGCTAGGCTCAAAATGCAGGGCAGGAAGATTGTACTCCGCCGATATTCTAAATAAGGCAAACCATACTACTTTACCAAATATGCTAAGTGAATCCTAGGATTTAGAAAATATAAAAGAGGCTAATATTATTAGACGTACGCTAAATAACCCTTCTTAGTTGCCCTTCTCCTAGACTAGTTGTTCGTGAAATATATATATATATATATATATATATATATATATATATATGCGGTTGTAAGGATAGTAGTTTGTAATCCTGAGTTTCACGCCTTTGCGATCTTCAGACAAAGTGATTTATTTGTGTTTGATTACACCGGTTGGTTGAGATTTTTTTCTCGACCCATGTCCATTTTGCCCTCATCACATCACGTTTTCACAGGACAGATAATTTCTATTTTGCTTAAAATAGGTCAAAATAAAAACTGCCAGCCACAAGTGAATGTGTTAATACACTTTTAGACTCGTCCGTTGCTCCCTATCTTCATAACATCCGATCATTAAAATTTCATAGTGCATATATATATATATATATATATATATATATATATATATATGTGTGTGTGTGTGTGTGTGTGTGTAGATGAAAAAACAATAGGAAAACTGTGTAGTTTTAGTCGACGACATTCTGTCGAATGTGGACTTTTTCAAAGCAAATATGAAATGATTTATTGAAACAAAGTATCTTTAAACAAAATGTCGTTAGTAACTAGAAGAATTGTGAAATGTTTTTCTTGACCGAAAACTTCTGCACAAGCCATGGTCACTGATAGAACCTCTGTGGTGTGGTCAGACGACCACACTCTACACATTTTCCTTCCAAGCACTTCTATAAACAACGGAAATGAGCGAGAACGTTATAATTTCGTGTGTATGCGCGACAGTATTCACGGCCTGTCTGTGCCAAGTGGCTTTACTCTCCGTTACCGTAGCAACAGTCCCGATAATTTTTGATCAGATCTTGTGTGTGTGAGTGTGTGTGTGTATATATATATATATATATATATATATATATTATTACTATTATTATTATTTCTGTTGCAGTAACGCGACGCTTAACCGCTTTGAATGGCGCCTCACTTGTCTCGTCTTACTATAACAACATATGTTTTCAGTACTTTCTCAAGAGAGAAAGACCATATTTTTGAAACCGCGGTTTTTTGGGGGGTGGGAAAGAGTTTCTTGGTCGGGGCGGGAAATTTTCATCACCTACTCGTGCATATGTCATTCATTAAAAATAACTGGTTTCAGACATACAGCTACTCGTTCATCAAGATGGCCTACAGCTATCAACACTGTGTCAGCTAATTTTGTTAGGATTGTAGCAGGATTCATTATTGGCGGCCACAATCTTAGCAAAATTAGACGATACACTGTTGATAGCAGACACAGAAAGGAAATACCAGTGTTGCTATGAAAGCGAAAAGAAAGGTCTATACATCAATTGTACGAAGACATAATGTATGGTTGTCAGCAAAAGGAGCATCCCAATATGCGAATTACACATTGGAGAAACTAAAATCAAGCAAGTACAAAAATTTAAATATTTAGAAAGTATTTTAATAGAGGACAGAAAATGCGAAACTTCTAATCCTTATAGGACTTCTAATTCCCTCAGGATTGCTTCACTGAAAAGGTTGAATAAGTCTGGTGAGAAGACACATTCATTGTAACAGGGCGCTGAACCTGTTAAACGTTCAGTTGCATGAAAATACAGGAGGGACTACCAACTGGATAATAATTATTAAAATTCTTAGAAGTGTAGGTTGAATGGTTAAAAAAATGAAAAAAAGAAACGAAGTAAAAATAGTGTTTTAATATGATAAAATAATTTATTAACAGTTCCAAGGAGAATCGAACTAAGCTAAGATTCAGTAAAAGTGAGCAAAACCAAGGTTCCCAACCCTATCCATGGCCAATACACAATTATATTTACAGAAAGATGTCTAGGAAGATTCTAAACAAAGAGAGTATCATGTTTTTTTTACAAAGTCTTCTAAGATTAAAACGGTCGAAGTGAAAAAATTAGGTATATCAATTACAATTTTTTGTGTGTAAGTGTGTGCGTGGGGGGTCGTCTGTATAAGCGAGATTCGGAGAATCGGACCAAACATAAACGGAGCGAAACATGCAGACACAATAATTGAGAGATAGTTTACTGGCTGGTTATTACGAGGGTCATTCAATAAATAAGGTGAATTTTTCGGTATAAGGACTTTTAATAGAGATAGAAGCTTACTCTTTTTGATTTTTTTTTGTTTTACTTCTTTTTCACATGGATTTAATTTCTTTTGCAGATTAAAACAAACTTTGAGAGTTTTGGCGATTAACAAAGATGGCCGACCAAGAAGCATGCTCCAGTATTGAACAGCGGTCAGTTATCAAGTTTTTGGTTGCTGAAGGGTGCAAACCAATTGAAATTCATAGGAGAATGTTAATTGTGTATGGTGCCACATGTTTCAGCCAAAAAATGTCTACAAGTGGGCTAAATTGTTTAAAGAAGGACGGAGCCGTCTTGAGGATGAAGACAGGCCTGGGAGGCCTACAGAAATTAGGTCTCCTGAGGTGATCGAATCAGTCAATGACCTCATTCAAACTGCCAGAAGGGTGACAGTGGATGACATTGCAAGGACTTTGAGCTTATCTGTTGGGACAAACGCAGGGGTCATCAGTCAGAAGGAGTCATCTTGCATCATGACAAAAAGGCCTCACACAGCAGCCCAAACGGTGCAGACCATCAACGAGATGGGCTGGGAACTGCTCCCTCATCCTCCTTACAGCCTAGACCTTGCCCCTTCAGACTTTCACCTGTTTGGTCCCTTGAAAGCGTTCATGAGAAGCACGAAGTTTAAAAGTGACGATGAAGTCAAAAGTGTTGTGAGCGACTGGCTGAGACATCAGCCCAAAGATTTTTACGCTGAGGGAATACAGATGGGAAAAATTTAAAAAAAGTAAGCTATCTGCATTAGAAGTCCTTATACCAAAAAATTCACCTTATTTATTGAATGACCCTCGTACTTTTGTGTTTGTGAGAAGATTTCCCAAATCACAATCCTACAACAGAAAACTTGATTTGCAGTAGATAATAGAAACATTTGATTCAACCAGTTTTTCTTTAAATTCAATAAACATGTTGTTAAAGTTATCATCAGTGTTGCGCATTTTATCGAAGGAGTTCTTATTCCAACCTGATTTCGAAGTTACACTTGGACGCAGAGACAAAAGTTACCATGGCCATAGACAAGAATTACGCAATCTTGTCTGTGGTACACAACGTACATGAGGTGTCCATACTAGACTTTGCCGTCAATCCCAATATCGTAAGATGCCCCTTTCAATTTTTTATATTTATTGAATTCATTTTCTACCCGTATACAGTCGGTTTCCTCCCAGTATAAGTTCTACATAATTTTAATATCCTTCCCAAATTAATCAAGCTTTCCTAGTTGTTGTATCCTTAAAGAGCTTACAAATAGACAAAGGGGGTTCTCGAGTGAAGGAACAGCAACACGAGCGTAGATGAGAGAAGTGAGGTTTATTGTAAAAAATGAATACACTACTGAAAACAGGGAATCGGGTGGCAGGCTAGTAATTCCCGAAGCCAGACCCCAGGTATATCCTGTGCTCACTATATATAGCTACTGATATAGTCAGTCCACATAGGCGATAGGGAGTGTGGGACATTCCATTACAACACTAGTACTTCCAATACTTCTTTTCGATATACTTTATAAAAACGTCTTCGTATAATCTATAAAACGCAGGTATACATGCTTTTGCATTGCTCTTTCTAATATAATTCTGAGCATGAATATCGCATTCCTTGTCCCAGTGTCTTTAACGAAACCAGACTGTTCTCGTCCTATTATGAGTCTAATTTTGCTGCGCGCTCTATTCACCAGAACTCGGATAAGTTGCACAATTACTTATTTTTAATGCGTTCGCATGTTTATAGACTAATTGAGAAGTCGTCTGCTATCAGTTATTCTTTCCCGCCCTATCATTCACCGATAAAGATTATTCGGATTGCCTGACCCCCTTTCTCATTTCCGTATATTTCATAATAATTACTACACTAGACAAGGAAAAATCCCGTGCCTTCGAATAGCAATTTCTCGGAACAGCGCAGATCTGTCGTTCATAATAACATCCTTTAATGGAGGCATCGACGTATTAGCGTCCATTGCGGACATGATTTCTTGTATCCGCGTCGAACTCAGCACGAATTAGAATGAGGATTGAAAAGAATAGTAAGAAAGAAAAGAATGGTGGAGGGAAGGAATTGTGTGTGGGTGTAGAGGGAAAAAAGGTTGAAAGAAATGAAGAGACGGTAGTAAAATGTGAAACGAATGTGATGACGTTGAAGAGGAAGGATAGGGAAAACAGTAAGAGAAGGAGGTGAGATGAAATTTGAGATAGAAGGCAGAAGGAAAAAAGAAAAAGAAAGGCAAATGAAGGAAAAGAAAAAAGAAGGGAGAGAGTAAGAAGAAAGAAGAAGAAAACAGAAGATCACAGAAAGAAAAGAAACGTCGATGTTGAAACAAAGAAACAAAGGAAGGAAAAAGATAGGAAAAGGAAAAAGATAGGAAAAGGAAGAAGATAGGAAAAGGAAGAAGGAAAAAGATAGGAAAAGAAAGAAGGAAAAAGATAGGAAAAGAAAGAAGGAAAAAGATAGGAAAAGGAAGAAGGAAAAAGATAGGAAAAGGAAGAAGGAAAAAGATAGGAAAAGGAAGAAGGAAAAAGATAGGAAAAGGAAGAAGGAAAAAGATAGGAAAAGGAAGAAGGAAAAAGATAGGAAAAGGAAAAAGATAGGAAAAGGAAGAAGGAAAAAGATAGGAAAAGAAAGAAGGAAAAAGATAGGAAAAGGAAGAAGGAAAAAGATAGGAAAAGGAAGAAGGAAAAAGATAGGAAAAGGAAGAAGGAAAAAGATAGGAAAAGGAAGAAGGAAAAAGATAGGAAAAGGAAGAAGGAAAAAGATAGGAAGAAGGAAAAAGATAGGAAAAGGAAAAAGATAGGAAAAGGAAAAAGATAGGAAAAGGAAAAAGATAGGAAAAGGAAAAAGATAGGAAAAGGAAAAAGATAGGAAAAGGAAAAAGATAGGAAAAGGAAAAAGATAGGAAAAGAAAGAAGGAAAAAGATAGGAAAAGAAAGAAGGAAAAAGATAGGAAAAGAAAGAAGGAAAAAGATAGGAAAAGAAAGAAGGAAAAAGATAGGAAAAGAAAGAAGGAAAAAGATAGGAAAAGAAAGAAGGAAAAAGATAGGAAAAGAAAGAAGGAAAAAGATAGGAAAAGAAAGAAGGAAAAAGATAGGAAAAGAAAGAAGGAAAAAGATAGGAAAAGAAAGAAGGAAAAAGATAGGAAAAGAAAGAAGGAAAAAGATAGGAAAAGAAAGAAGGAAAAAGATAGGAAAAGAAAGAAGGAAAAAGATAGGAAAAGAAAGAAGGAAAAAGATAGGAAAAGAAAGAAGGAAAAAGATAGGAAAAGGAAGAAGGAAAAAGATAGGAAAAGGAAGAAGGAAAAAGATAGGAAAAGGAAGAAGGAAAAAGATAGGAAAAGGAAGAAGGAAAAAGATAGGAAAAGGAAGAAGGAAAAAGATAGGAAAAGGAAGAAGGAAAAAGATAGGAAAAGGAAGAAGGAAAAAGATAGGAAAAGGAAGAAGGAAAAAGATAGGAAAAGGAAGAAGGAAAAAGATAGGAAAAGGAAGAAGGAAAAAGATAGGAAAAGGAAGAAGGAAAAAGATAGGAAAAGGAAGAAGGAAAAAGATAGGAAAAGGAAGAAGGAAAAAGATAGGAAAAGGAAGAAGGAAAAAGATAGGAAAAGGAAGAAGGAAAAAGATAGGAAAAGGAAGAAGGAAAAAGATAGGAAAAGGAAGAAGGAAAAAGATAGGAAAAGGAAGAAGGAAAAAGATAGGAAAAGGAAGAAGGAAAAAGATAGGAAAAGGAAGAAGGAAAAAGATAGGAAAAGGAAGAAGGAAAAAGATAGGAAAAGGAAGAAGGAAAAAGATAGGAAAAGGAAGAAGGAAAAAGATAGGAAAAGGAAGAAGGAAAAAGATAGGAAAAGGAAGAAGGAAAAAGATAGGAAAAGGAAGAAGGAAAAAGATAGGAAAAGGAAGAAGGAAAAAGATAGGAAAAGGAAGAAGGAAAAAGATAGGAAAAGGAAGAAGGAAAAAGATAGGAAAAGGAAGAAGGAAAAAGATAGGAAAAGGAAGAAGGAAAAAGATAGGAAAAGGAAAAAGATAGGAAAAGAAAGAAGGAAAAAGATAGGAAAAGAAAGAAGGAAAAAGATAGGAAAAGAAAGAAGGAAAAAGATAGGAAAAGAAAGAAGGAAAAAGATAGGAAAAGAAAGAAGGAAAAAGATAGGAAAAGAAAGAAGGAAAAAGATAGGAAAAGAAAGAAGGAAAAAGATAGGAAAAGAAAGAAGGAAAAAGATAGGAAAAGAAAGAAGGAAAAAGATAGGAAAAGAAAGAAGGAAAAAGATAGGAAAAGAAAGAAGGAAAAAGATAGGAAAAGAAAGAAGGAAAAAGATAGGAAAAGAAAGAAGGAAAAAGATAGGAAAAGAAAGAAGGAAAAAGATAGGAAAAGAAAGAAGGAAAAAGATAGGAAAAGAAAGAAGGAAAAAGATAGGAAAAGGAAGAAGGAAAAAGATAGCAAAAGGAAGAAGGAAAAAGATAGCAAAAGGAAGAAGGAAAAAGATAGCAAAAGGTAGAAGGAAAAAGATAGCAAAAGGAAGAAGGAAAAAGATAGGAAAAAGAAGAAGGAAAAAGATAGGAAAAGGAAGAAGGAAAAAGATAGGAAAAGAAAGAAGGAAAAAGATAGGAAAAGAAAGAAGGAAAAAGATAGGAAAAAGAAGAAAGAAAAAGAGAAAATGGTATGAAAAGAATATGAAAAGGAAAAAAGAAGGAAAAAGGAACAGAAAAGATAGGAAAAGAAAAAAGAGGAGAAAAGACAGGAAAAATAGGAAAAGGAAAAAGAAAAGATGGGAAAAGGAAAAAAGAGCAGAAAGAATAGGAAAAGAACAGAAAAGATAGGAAAACGCAAAAAAGAGCAGAAAAAAAGGATAAGACAAAAGAACGCAAAAGGCAGGAAAAGGAAAAAAATTGAAATAAATAAGAAAAGGAAAAAGAACAGAAAAAGATATGAAAAGAAAAAAACAGAAAAACAGACAGGAAAAGGAAAAAATCGAAAATAAAAAGATACGAAAAGGAAGAAAGAAAACAAAATAGGAAAGAAATAGAAAAACAAAAAAATATATCGAAGGAAGCAAAAGAAAATATTGAAGAAAAAGGACGAAGATCGGCAATTAAAGATAAAAGATGAAAAAAGAAAAGTAAAAAGAAAATGAAGAATGAACAAAAGAATGGGAGGAAAAGGCAAAAAATGAAAGGAAGCGAAAGTAGAGAAAAAAAGAGGAGAAAAACTGAAAGAAAAAATTTATTACAAAGTGAAAAATGCAAAAGTAGTGAAGACTCGGAAGAAAAATGAATGAATTTAGGGAAAATAAGATTTTAAAAAAATAAGAAGGAAAAATGAAGGAATATAGAAAAAAATGAAAAAAAATGTGAAAAACGGGAAGAGAAAACCTGAAGAAAGCAAAGAAAATGAATAATAAATGGAAAGAAAAGAAGACGTGATAAAAGTAAACAAAGAAAATAAAAACGAAAAACATTGTACGGTAAGGAAAGAATGAAAGAGAAAGAAGAAAAATAAGAGAAGTATTATAATTACTGACTCTACCGTTCATATACGTCGACTGCTAAAATTAGAGGCATTTATACAGCTTTTGGCCTTTACTCGCTAAGTTGAAATGTCTGAGAAGTGATTTAACAGAGGATAGAAAAGGTGAAGAGAAAACTGAGAATACAATAGAAATATGGTTCTACGCAGGATATTGAGAATTCCATTGATGAAGAGAGTAGGCAGCGAGTGTTAAAGAAAATGGCAGCAAAATGAACACTTAAACTCAGAATCAGAAATATGTGGAAACATCTTAGACACATAATAAGGAAAGAGAACTTGGAGAAAGTAACCCTCACAGGGCATATCGAAGGAACAGAAGGCAGCGAGCCATCATTCTGATGTAAATGAATGGTGGAACGGGGGCACTAGGCTTGGTAAAGGAACAAAAACAGCTAAGGGCTACAACGCATAAGAGGTTGTGGAGAGCCATGATCGTGCATATCCTGAAGGGACATGGCGCATAAAAGAAGAAGAGGAACGAGTAAGCAATACGGAAGTCTTAAAGAAAATAGCAACAAAAATAATTAAGAAAAGACAATTGAAATTCCTTGGGCACATAATGAGGAAGAAGAGCTTGGAAAACTTAACACTCACAGGGCAAACTGAATAAAATCAGCTAAGGGCTACAAGGAATCATGAGAGCCCAAGTCCTGAAGGACGTGTCAAGTAGAAGTTGATTTTTCCTATTTATGTTAAAAAAAAAAAAATCCGCCCTACATGTCCATATATCATTATCAATCCCATGAACAAGTTTGGTCGCAGCGTTACTGCGTGACTGGGGGCCTGACCAACTTCTTACACATCTCTCGGTAGGTATTCATTCATGCGTAACGTAGTCTTGGTCAAAGTAAACCTTCCATCCCAACGTATACGGCAATTCAACTTAAAACGTAGAAAAGGGGCCTATGGAAGATCTACTTTACAGACCAATTCGCTCGTACACGAAATCTAATCCCCACTGGGTGAAATACGACTCTGACAATGAATCATGGCGTATAATAAGACGTCTACTGCAATGCAATGATTAACAAGCTAATCTCACTGACAGCCTTCCTTTGCTACAATAGCTTCTTGTAGCCTAATGGTAAATCACGCCTGATTTGACAGCGGTTTCCCCCATATTAAAAAAAAAAGGAATAAAGTTCGATTCCTGTCGGGATGCTCATTTTCTTTATTAAGACTTTCGATCACTAAGCTAGTAGACATGGAGTTTTCTGTTTAAATATCATATCAAACCTATTGAACTACTTGAATTACAGCAATTTCGTTCATAGTATTTTAAGTAGTGAATTGATCAAAGGGAAAAAAAGATTTTATTTACCTAGCCTCGCCACTAAGGTAGATCTTTTGATGTGGGAAGCCCATACGCGTACATATGGGCCAATGATAAAAAAAGCCCAGTCCCCGTGACCACTGTCACGCTGGCCTCAATGTTACATCAACGTCAACTCTCTCAGTGTAATGAGGAAGGTGCTGTTGCAGGGCTGATATCCCCGGGATCAGATGCCTTCTTCTTAAAATGAGGAGAACAGATACTTTGCTTTGATCTCAACCGAAAGCAATTGCGCAACTTAGCGAGAAAAGCAAAGAAACTTGACCCGTGCAACGCCAGGTTATCTTGCTAGTTGCTGATAAAGCCGATGGATGTCTTGATTGGATGTATCTCTAGCACAATTCTGTATTTGTCCAATGATCTATCGTCCTGCTAACTGAAGCTCTTAAATTTATTGCTTGTTCCACCCCGACATCGGGCCGAATAAGTTACGCATCCATCTCATTGAGTGGCATTAATATTTCTTTCTTTCTTTCCTTCCGTTTACGCCGATCACGTTTCTACATTGGATTAAAGAACCAAATGCCGGACGCGGATTGATTCTCTCGAGGTGGACAAGTGGTTTTCCTTTGATTGTTTGAAGCGAATAAGCCGGAAAGGAACGCTATAACAGAGGCGGGGAAAACTAGTAGCTAGATAGATGGAAAGCTGCATAGAGGGAGTTTTAATAACGAAAAAGAAGAAAATTAGGAAAAGAAATTCAAAAGAAAGCGTTAAATGAAAGCATAAAGAAAAAGCGGGAAAAAAATCCCTACGCAGACAAATAGTCCTTAATCTAAACGTGGAACACAATTAAGATATCTCGTTGGAGCCGACGGATAAAATATAAATATTCTCAGAATAATCCCCATAAACTGTGCCTCTTACTTTGTAACCCTTTACCGCGAGTGGCTCTTGGGCCTTGTACAGGGTGAACATCATTGTAAAAAATATCCAATGTGATTGTAGATATATTTGCAGTTTAAGTTGTACATTGTTACCATGTTAATCTAATCTTTCAGCCGATATATTCTTCCGCCTTTTTCCAGTATGATTGCATCCGACGACGAAGCTGTCTAGAAGCAGTCAATGGTCCAATTAGCAAGAAGTTAAAAGTCATCGTGACTGAGGGTTGATTACGCTGTATCTTCTAGAAACTAAAGTCTTCTCGGTACAGTTGCCGGGGCATCGTGATTTTCCACCTGATGAAACGTTAAAAAATATTTTTTTAGCGTTGAAACAAGATGTACAGTTTTGTAGTGGGTATGTAAATGTTCTAATGTAACACTGCATTATATATATATATATATATATATATATATATATATATATATATATGAGAGAGAGATTCTAAGGAATTTGTTTTGGAGATAATAATGATTTACTGATGCAAATCCCACTAGTTAACCCATATCTGGGGAGGGAGGAGGTGGATGCATACTTTTCCCAAGGTTATTTGCGTGTAAGTAAATATAACTAACCCAACTGGAATTGAAACTCGTCTCTCTGGTTTCCAATTTCTAGATGTTATCCATTACACCAGCCATACATCCAAGCTCACAACACCTGCTATTCACAAGCTAGGTACTGATGTTGGTTAACTTCGGTGATCGCACGAGAACCAATTGCAATATAAACTGCAGTTTGACTTTATGAATGTTGAAAAAAACTCAACTGTACCTGAGTAGGCATCTACAATAGGGCTAGTTGATATTTCACAAGATTTAGAAAATTCACATTGCACTCTATGTGAAAGCTGGGGTTCAATGTGAGAGGTACTGACGCCAAAACCTCAATTCATAGCTTTTACCAAGTTTTGAGCATTTAGATTTAAATATTGCCTGAAAAATGTACAGAAATACCTAATTTCCGCAGATTTTTGCTTACAAACTGACTTCAAAATTTTACTATTTCAAGAATAAATCCAAATAAAGTTGATATTTTTGTATTAAATACATTGAATAGAAAATATATTAAAACCAGAATTCTAATTATGAATCGTCACAAACAAAATATGCAATTATTGTACTGCATTCGATGAGTAAAAACTGTAAAAATGTAAAAGATCACAAAAAGGTTACTCAGAAATTAAAACTTGTCAGATCATAATAAAACAAAAAACAACAGATAAAAGTGTATATAATAGCATAATACTGATGGTCACACATTATAGGACAAAATGTTTTAAATTTGCATTGTGTATAAAAAATCACACTAAAACTATTGTCCTGTATAAGACATCATAATATAGCTAAGTTGTCCAGTATAATTTCTCTTTGAAGTAACTGAAGGTCATATTTGATGGTACAATGATTTTGTAATAATGTACTTGTTCATATACAATTTGTAAAGCTTCAGTAAATTATAAATTTTATAAGGTTGTGCTATAAGGCTTTTACTGATAATCGTAATGAAATTCCAACGCTACAATTTTGAACCTAAACTTAATTTTGAAACTCATCTCCTCAAAAATGGTAACGATTTTGAAAAAAAAAATGTCGTTACTTATAATGCCAAACTCCAACTTTTGAATTGAGTGCAATAGCATGGTTTCAAAATCGACCTGTCCTAATCTGCATTGCCTACTAAGGTACATTTGTGACATGGATAGCTACCCAGTTTCATTAGTTTCCGGAAAACAACGATTGCCAACTACACATAAGCATTTACGGTCCAACTTCAGAGCTGATTGAAGAAGTGCTACTTTCTTCCGATTTAAGGCTTGTGTTCACTGTTCCTCTTCAAAGAACACATTCAATTATCCCTGTCGTGCTCGGTTACGAGATCCAGTCCTTTTTGGACGTCTCAGCTATTCGGTCGAACTCTCTGCCTCTGAGGCAGAGGGGAACTCTCTGCCTTTGGGCAGAGAGGAACTCGGACGAGGCTCCGCCGAAGGGCAGAGCCTCGTTCGAGGTGGTTGACCACCCCGATCCCGTTTATACGGGTTCTACGGGCAAATTTTGCCCGAGCCTACGGGCTCAGAAAGCCCACATTAAACCGGCCTTGTGCCACATTTGACACGCGTGGGCGTGTTGATGAATATAGTGCTCGCTTACGAACACAATGAGTCACTATCGTATTTTTACCTGTGATTTTTTTTTAAACAAATAGTATACATCAGTGGTTCCCAAACGGTGCGGCGAAAGACGATAGCAGGTGAGGCGGAATGATTGAAAGACAATCAAAGATTTAGAAACAGTTTAAAAAAATTCATATACTAAAAATAAATATTATTTCAAAATTTAAAATATTATGGGTTACTTGTAATTACATGCATGAGTCACAGTATAAATAGATATAAATAATTATTGACCGATTTTATAATTGTGATATTTTTGCATTATATCAACTATTAAGAATATATTAACTAGAGGCTGCAAATTGGAGGAGAGAGTTATCAATGATAATGTTCTGACCTCAAATTTTCAGTCAACTCCCTTTAACTCACTCTTTGGACCTTCTTTGCCGTAGGGTGGCTTGCGCCTTTTAAACGGGACTTCCCTTCAGTAAGTAAATTTTAATTCCGAAAATGCGGCCCAGAGGGAAAAAAGTTTGGGAAACTGCTATACACTGCATTTGAGTTTCTGAACACAGAGGCAAATAGTTTGCAGTAGATAAATTTCTCTTTGTCTTGCACAAGGTTATTTTTAAGCTTTAACTTAAAAGCGATACACTACAAAACTAGATTGTTGTAATTGTTTCATGGCTGGCACTTATTATTATCTTTTGTCGTATGAGGAAAAAAGAAAAAGGAGGCAATCAAAATAGCAAATGTCATTTGCCAGAAAACTGCCTTCACTGAAAGCGTTAAGTTGATTTTTTACTTCGTCGAATAGTTCACTAAGGGCAAGTAAAAGGGTCCCGTACTCCTCCCGAATCTATGATACGCATCCCCACTAACCTCAGTTTTAATAAGATAGTATTCATATAAAAATACAAATTTTATTGTAACCAAATTATGTACAATAATGGATCATATGTAATATAGATGGAAATATGTCACCAATTTCACGAAGATTAATTAAGGGGGTCAGTTTAGAATTCCCTGTAGGTTTTTGTTGTAGTATACCTACGGACAATAATGGGTATGTCCCCATTCGCATAAATACTGTAGTAAATGCTGTATGTTGGTCTGCAGTTGGAGATTCGTCTCCAGCTGTGCTGGTCAATTTCCCTGCCCCCATGGCAGAGAGGATCCCTAGACGAGGCTATATCGAAGGGCAAAGCCTCGTCTCGGAAAACAGCTACTCGACCCCGTTTTATACGGGTTCTACGGGGAATTTTTGGCCGAGCCCACGGGCTCGGATACCCCACATTAGATTCAGCCTTATGGCAATCTGACCGCGTGGGTTTATCGTTCATTACCAAGCTTCGTGTGATTATTCTATTCAGTAACCTTCCCTAGGTTACAACAGTTTCCCAGACCAATATACACCTGGGAAAGGCCGGAGGGCACAGCGATCGTTGTGATAACAACAACAAAGATGAGGATAATATTCCAAATATAAATAGTGTAAATGAAAATAAATTCGTTAATAAAGACAAAATAAATATTGCAAAGTTTCTTTTTGTATATTCCTTGAGTAGTTAGACCACAGAAATGGATCCTACAAGAAATAACAAAAACAAAAACTCTATAGTCCAAAAATTCGGAGCCACCCTCTGAACTTCATAATTTGGTCTAATACCTACGGATGTAAGACAAGAATATGTCTTCTCCCCGGACTTATCCAACCTAGACAGCGAGGTAATTTTGAGATAATTAGATGTCCTAACAGGGTTCATTATTTACTGGCGGCCACAATCTTAACAACGTATTCAGAAGACACAACTACAAAACCTCCTACAGAAGGCAGGGAAGGAAAGCAAGAAGAAAGAATTAAACATTAACTGCACGAAAACAGAATATATTGTTGTTAACAAAAGGGTGAGCCTAAAATGCAAAATACAAATCGGGGATACCACAATCAAACAAGCACAAAAATTTAAATATCTGGGAAATGTTCTAACAGAGGACGGAAAGTGCGACACTGAAACCTGAAGACGTATTGGGATAGCGAAATATGCCTCCCAAAAGCTAAGCAGATTATTAAGAGAAAGAAAATCTTCATTAGAAACAAAGAAAAGAGTACTGAATTGTTAGGTGATATCTTTCTTTATATAAGACAGGGAATACTGGACAAATGAAGAAGAGCCTTGAACCAACAGAAATGTGTTTCTACAGAAGGATGCTGAGGATTCCATGGACCGAACATGTGACCAACGACGAGTTTTTAGAAAAAATGAAACCAAAAAGGAAACTTATACTTAACATCAGGAAGAGACAGTTGAAATGTCTGAGGCAGATAACGTGGAAGTGGGGCTTGGAAATTCTGATACTCACAAGACAGACTGAGGACATGAGTGACAGAGGAAAACAAAGTATAACAGACTTGACGAGCTTGAGAAGATGCATAGCAGAATAGGGTTTAGGAGAAATAACGAAAATACAAAATTTATTAAGAACCACAATGGACAGGGAATTGTGGAGAGCCATGATCGCCTACGTTCTGAAGGGACACGGCGTATAAAGAAGACGTGCATGGCGTACAAGTTTTTAGCCAGGGGTTAACTAAAATTTAATACCCAACAGCCCTAAAATAGCCATTAGCAGCTGCACTACTAGATAACCGCTACACTACGAGCAGATTCAATCACACCTCGTCTTAGTTTCATTTTCTTTCGGTTTAATGAGTTTAAAAGCTTCGTAAAAAGGGGCTTAAACCTTATAGCTAATAGCTCCCAGCCTATGTACACTGTCACTGAGCCACCGCGTGTGTCATGTCGTGCGTAATTCCCCCGGTATGAATACAGTCTTATTAGTTCTGTGGTTTGCACCGAGAGATAGCACCTCTAAACGGCTCCAGCGTCACGTGATCGGTGACATGGACAGTAAGCATCTTTTCCTTTCTTTTCTTCTCTCCTCTATGGCTTCGTACGTTCGTTCGTACCAACTGTACAGCCATAATGACCTGGACAGTGGGAGACAAAAATAGAAAATGATATTGGTAAGTGACAGTAGAGGGCGCTTTTGTGCTATGTGTTTTTTTTAATTCTTTATTTTTGGACTTGATTTATTTATCATTAGAGCTTTTTTTGTAGTATTATCTTCTATCCATGTGGAAAGTAAAACCCGGAATTTCGCTATGCGCAGATTGTGCCGGCTTTTTAATGCAGGAGGAGGGAATAAAATCTGAAACATGATCGTGGTAGGTGAGAGGAAGATACATTTGACGAACAAGCTTTAAGCTTTATAGAGTGCTGTATGATTTAAAAATTTAATCCATCTTCACGCACGATTCAGATGATGTGGGAGAATGCTTGGGGAACAAACTAGTTTAAGACATTTGCAGATGGCACTAAGAATATAATAAAATCTCGGGCAAGATATTTGATTTCCACGATTTCGGTTGGGGTAGTTTAAAAATGAGTATTAGCTCAATATTTTTTAGACAATTAGAAGAAAATACTGCCAACGGTGTTGGACTTCATGTTAATGGCTCTAAAACTGAATTCTTAGGCTTCAACTAGGAAGGCTCAATACAAAGTGACTCAGGAGAATCAATAAAATCTGTCGAATCATTGACATATCTAGGAAGCGAAATACATTCTACTGAAAAGGATGTGAAAATTCGCATAGCTAAAGCCTGGACTACCTTGAATAAAATGGATGTAATTTGGAAATCTGATCTACCAGACAACATCAAACGGAGATTCTTTCGCGCCACTGTGGAAGCGGTGTTAATGTAGGGTGCGTAACTGCTTTGACTTTAACGAAAACCCTTGAGACTAAGCTTGATGGAATTTAAACTCGGATGCTGAGAGCTATAAATATCATCTCTTGGAGACAACATCCAACTAAATCATGGCTCTCTGGATCCATTCCTGATATTTCTACAATCTTACGCGAAGGCAGAATGCGCTTTGCAGGAAACTGCTGGCGAGCAAAACAAGAGCTTTTGTATGATCTACTGTTCTGGACACCTAACCATAGGGCAAGACAGGCTGGTCGCCCAGTAACCACCTACATTGACCAACTATGTTATGACACAGAATGCCACCCCAATGACCTTTCGACCTTTATGCAAGCCCATGATGGCTGGCATGCTAGCACGAATGAAAAAAATAAAATCTCTAATTATCAGTAGGTGCAAGAACGGGTAAATATGGAATGTATAGTAGAACGGACCAACCAAGTTACACAATTTTTCCCGTGTTCTTGCTTTATGCCGTCTTTCGTTGACATGGAGATCATTTTTCCGTTTAAGCCATCATGTGAAAACACCTACTCCAAATTTATTAACAACTACGAATGATTAGAAGTTATGATTCGTCATTGTACTTGAATCCAAAACCGTAAATTATATATAATTTGATATCTGTCTGCAAATCTGTTTATTTTGGTGAATTTCGGACATTCTTGGACATAACTAAAACCCTTGGGATTAAACTTGATGGAATTTACACTCGGATGCTGAGAGCTATACTTATCTCTTGGAGACAACATCCAACTAAATCACGGCTCTATGGATCCATTCCTGATATTTCTACAATCTTACGCGAAGACAGAATGCACTTTGCAGGAAACTGCTGGCGAGCAAAACAAGAACTTGTGTATGATCTACTGTTCTGGACACCTAACCATAGCGCAAGACAGGCAGATCGCCCAGTAACCACCTACATTGACCAGCTATGTTATGACACAGAATGCCACCCTAATGACCTTTCAACCTTGATGCAGGACCGTGATGGCTGGCGTTATAGACTCATAAATGCCTGAGATAGCCAGACCATAAAAATTATAAAAAGAAATTAAAGGAACGCATCTATCCGTTCCACTTTTATGGAGGGTGGTGTTTTGAAAGGACGCTTAATGTCACAGCAATCCACAGAATGACCCCGTGAAGTGACGAAAAAACAAATCCTGTCACTGCGTTCAAATCTAGAAGGGCTTTTCTTACCATAATGCTAAAGAGAGAGCAGTCTATGAGAAAAGCAATTCTAAATTCAAAATCTGTTTGGAGCTCTATGAAACCGTTGAAAGAATTGTAGAGTTCACAATTAACTAGGGATTCTTGACAGAATCCAAAGAAGAATATGAGATGTTATCGGTCCTAACTTGGAATTTCGGCTTCAGTCGCTTTAGCACCGCTAAAAACGTAGCTTTACTGTGTTTCTTCTATAAATAATTTCACGTTGACTGTTCTCATGAGCTTTCCTCTTTGGTACCGGGGTTTTACGAATTAAAGCGCAGCACCTCATTGTCAGCTAGGTCTCATCATTTTACTGTTAAAATGGTTAAATGTAATCGTAAGTTCTATTCTAATAGTTTTTTCTTGCACTTCTGTTGTGGCCTTGTTAGGGCCAGAAATAAATATACAAAGATAGGAATTGAGTTAAATTAACAGAATCAGTAATACAAACATATACAAACAAGAGTGTTACAGCAAGAATGTTCGTTCCGGTTGTCAGAGCTGACGGCTGGAAACTTCCTTCTCCAAAAGGCAGTACCTGCTCCTATTTATAACTGGTAGAGTCCATGCGTGCGTGGGTAAATTACTATAACAACTTCTCGCCTGTGAAACTCGCTTACGTCTTCCTGAACATTACGATAATCAAAAATTATCTTCTGTCGCCTTGAATCCTTTTTTTTTTTTTTAAATTGTCCTCATTGTTTCTTTCCCTTTCAGTAATCCGTTGAATCTCAGTGCCTTTTATCGTCTTGCTTGGGGCGGAATGATTAATAAAACAAACCTACCTCAATGCGCAATTGTGGACTCTATGATCTCGACTGAGGTTGAATAAAAAAATCGCTGACTTTTCAAAAATAATCTGGCAGCTGATTAAATAACAGAGATAGAAGAAAAGCTGAAATAGTCACGTGTCTTCATCGGGCACTAGAGGTCAGATTTAAAGTCGAGCTAGAATTTAGAATGATGCAGAATTTCAAGGCAAGTGGCTATTCCCAATTAGAATAGTGATGCAACACAATTTTCATTCTCAAAATTTCACTCTCGCATCATTCTCTTTTGTGTTGCACCGGGTTATGTTCTTCTATATGCCGTGTTCCTTCAGGACGTTAGCGATCATGGCTCTCCACAATTTCCTGTGCTTCGTAGCTCTTACTAAATTTTGTCCTTTTGTTGTTTCTCCTAAACTTTGTTCTGGCATCCATTTACTGAAACTCACTAAGTAGGTTACACGTTGTTTTCCTTTGTCCATCTTGCCTGTGATTATCAGATTTTCCAAATATTAAAATTAATAAAAAATAAATACAATAAAAACGGATGCAAATTTATTCTCTGTATATGATTCCTTGATGTTATAATTTCTAAGCCCAATGGTTAAGTATTGGATAAAAAAAGGAAATCGAAGAAAGAATAGGCTGCGCCAGACGCGGTTTCGCTCTCCACCATAAATTGTTACAAAACCAAAACATCAACCTGAAAACTCAAATCATGTTCTTAAATAGCCTTGTCACATTGAGATTTTTATATGGATGCGATGCC
>OZ038483.1:75228648-75231148 GCA_964036315.1 Acanthosepion esculentum
ATTTATAGTCATCAGTCAGGCACTTAACAACAGAGTTGCCCTTCACTAAAGCAACATTAAATTAACCCACAACAGAAAACACTTCGTATCGCAACAAATCTACAAATGCAATCTAGGCAAATTTAAAATTATGCCAACATACCAAACAGACAGCTACTCTTTACTACAAATTCAGAAAAAAAAACTTCATAGACAAATTTAAACCAGCATTGAACAGACCATAGCCCCACAGCATACACACATGAGGGCCAGATACACTGGTTGGACCGCACACATACAAACACGCACGCGCAAACAGTTATCCATGGAGAAAAAAATATATATACATACATTGGCAAAAACAGATAGACTACTCACAGCTACACACAGGAACACATGAACTGTGTATGTGTATATACATATGCATATATGTGTATTCCTTATGATGTATATATCGGAAGGGAATTTACATATGCAGGCAAACAGGGATGGGAAGACATCTCTCATCAACACATCTATCATCACCAGCTCTCATCCTAAACCCAATGGTTTTATTAACACTTAGGTAGAAATTCACTTTTGTAAACAATCCAGAAAGAAGTTCAAGACTCACTAACAAATATAGAAAACGAACAACGAGACATTAATAAAACATAAGGAAAACCTATTCCTTTTCAAAATTGAATCCTCTTATTTGCCTTAAGGTGGTCACAAAACTGGAAACATGTGTAGCAGAAATATAAAATATATCTTCATAGACAAATCCATATTATAACCAAAAAACGTTAGCGGTTTCTCTCTTTTTTTAAAATATACATTTTTCTATCGTTGGAACAACTATAAACTTTTCTCTTTCTCCCTCTGTATATGTGTATATATATATATATATATATATATATATATATATATATATATATATATATATATATATTTATTTATTTCTGTTTATATGTTATATTTAATCGATACAATTTATTTAAGTAAATGACCTGTTTTTGAAATAGACAATATTAATTACATTTACCGGCCTGAGATTTCGTAGAAAATATGCGTTCTCCGACAGGAATCGAACCTGTGTCCTGCATACCACTCAGCTACAGAACACATATGTTCTTGATTTCAGTCCTTCGCTATGAATAATTAATGACGAATATGTCAATTTTCAATAATGCTCAATTTCATCACAGTTCTGTTATGTTTGGAGTGTTATTCTCCACATTGTTATTGGTCTAATTACAGTAAAAATAGTATTATAAAACCTGGGTGAATTCCATCAAGTTTCTTTAATCATTTCTAAAATACAATGGTGCAATCTAACAATAAGGCAGTTTTGCTATTGCACAATTTGGACATATATATATATATATATATATATATATATATATATATATATAATTTTAAGCTTTTCACCCCAAGCAAGGCTGGAAGCCACTGGCACGCAAGGGGTTACAGAAGGTTTGGAGGAAGAGCAGATAGGAGTGGTAAAGGAGAGGATGCGGCGAAAGATAGCGGATCGATCAAGGCAAGGGGGTTACAGAAGATTTGGAGCGAGAGCAGATAGGAATGAAAGGGGAAAGAATGTGGAGAAGGGAAGTGGATAGATCAAGGCAACTGGAGATGTCGATTGACGTTACACTTAAATAGTTGGAGATTATATTTTTCAGGGAAACAGGAATAAGGAAGGGAGTTTCACAGGCGAGATGTGCGAGACATGAAGCTATTGGAGTAGAAGAGACGTCTACATCTAACAGTTTAAACGGTGAAGGGGTGGGAACGGGATGCCAGCCTCGTAGGACGCTTAAATTCATGAGGCCTGGGAACCAGCGAAAGCAGCTCATCGGAGCAATTACTGTGAAAGTATTTGTAAAAAAGACAGAGCGAGGCAACGGCGCATCTGTGAGAGAGCGACTGCAGACGAGATGACAGATCAGGACCAATTACATTGCATATCCGTCTCTGGATCTTATCAAGAACCCTGAGGCAAACAGCAGGGGCTCCAGACCATATATGGCATAAATACTCCATGTAAAGGTGAATGGTTGATTTATAGATTTGGAGGATCGATTCCGGGGAGAAAAATGTCCTGGCCCGGCACAGGGAGCCAACTTTCCTTGCAGTGGATGAAGCAATTGATTCGATGTATTTGTTCCATCTCAGGTCAGCGGACAGTGTGAGACCGAGAAGCCGCAGAGAGTAGCTCTCGAGAAGTTGGTCTTCGGACATTCTAATGGGATGCAGGGATGGAACCCTGTGGTGGTTAATAGAGAGCAGTTTTGTTTTAGAGGCGTTAAAGCTAACCAACCAATTCTTGCCCCAGTTCACAACCGATTGTAGGTCCTTTTCGAGACGAACTGCCAGGTTAACTTTGTCAGCATCACTAGATTTGTGTTTGAGGCAGGAGTAAATTGTGGTGTCATCCGCTTAGATGTCGACTTGGGAATCTATGGCGTCAGGAAGATCATTTATGAATATGAGGGCCTAGGATGGAGCCTTGAGGAACAACTGGGATAGGAGCTGGAGA
>OZ038483.1:75236148-75248648 GCA_964036315.1 Acanthosepion esculentum
GTGATAATGACTACAAAAGTCAAAAGTACTTGACCAAAAATAACAAAATATGAATTTTGGACAATTTATCCACAACTTCATACACAATGCTCAATACCTTATCTGGAAATTGGAGAAATACAATAAAAAATTAAGCAGAACTTGATGGTTCTTTTTAATCAAACTTGTTATATATATATATATATATATATATATATATATATATATATATATATATATATATCTCCAAGTAAAAGGAAAGAACAGTCAGATTTATAATCCGAAGTTTTTTTAGTATTTTTGTTTTATATTTTTTTATAAAAAAATGCTCAAATACAAAGCAAAGTATCCTATTATAATTATTATTTTTTTAAAAATATGTCTCCATCACGACACAGAAATTTCTCTGTTTCGAAACCGAAACTCAAGCCCGAAAGTTCAATTTCAAAATTAAACTTAAAATTTACAGCACGGTTTCATTCTCAAGTGATGTTAAGAATCTAATATCTTAACATCGCTTGAGAATGAAACCGTGCTGTAAATTTTAAGTTTAATTTGGAAATTAAACTTTCGGACTTGACTTTCGGTTTCGAAACAGAGAAATTTCGCGATGGAGACATATTTAAAAACATAATTATAATATTATATATATATATATAGTAAAGACCGGTAAAATGAACACTATGTCATGAAAATATGTAAATATATATGAAAGAAATTCTATTTCTCGTATCACAATCTCAACTTATTCAAATCTATCTACCCCAACTTCTCTCTCTCTCTCTGTGTGTGTGTGTGTGTAAAAACATATTCAGATCTATCTAACTCTCATCATATTTAAATCTATAGATCAATCAGCCTATAAAGATTTATCTATCCGAACCTATTCAAATCTATCAATTTCAACATATTCAAATCTATCTCATCCTATTCAGATTTAATTATCAGCCTCAAACCTATTCAGCTCTATTTATCACCAAAAAAAAATCAAATCTATCTACCTATTTAGATCTATCTCTCAATGTATTCAGATATATTTATCTCTAAACCTATTCAAATCTATCTATATATCTTTCTCTCAACCTGTTCAGGTCTATCTTTCAAGCTATTCAGATTTATCCATTTCTTAACCTGTTCATCTATGTATCTATGTCTCAACCTATTCAAATCTATAAAGATTTATCTATCTGAACCTATTCAAATCTCAATTTCAACATATTCAGATCTTTCTCATCCTATTCAGATTTAACCATCAACCTCAAACTATTTCGCTCTAGGAAATTCAGATCTGTCTGTCTCTCCACCTATTCAGATTTATCTATCTCTCTATCACTCAACCTATTCAGATCTATCCATCTCTCAACTTAAGATCTCTCTCTGTCTCAATCTATTCAGATCTATCTATCTATCTATTCAGATCTATCTATTAAGATCTATCTATCTATCTAGATCTATCTATCTAAACTTCTTATATATATATATATATATATATATATATATATATATATATATATATATATATATATATATATATAAACATGCAGCCAGATGCGAAATCACACCACCACAATTCAGATCTGTCTTGTTAGTTTGACAGCAGTAAATAATCTAAATTAAACTCCCCAGTCGATGGCTGACAAATGTGTGTAACGGAAACAGACACAGATAATTAGTTTGGTAGACTGATAGAAATAGAATATTTATGCTCTGGACATAACACGTCGCGCACGTGAATTCCTCGTTTTATACTTTATATATATATATATATATATATATATATATATATATATATATATATATATATATATATATATATATATAGGTACCTCTAACAATTCGCCAACAATGAGCATACATGATGAGAAAATGCCCAAAACATAATAAAAACAAATTTTTAGCCTCAAATTCTTTGTCGATTATTAAGAGGAAAAACCAAAGAAATTTTTGATGTTAAAATATTTTTTTTTAATTCTACATAGAACCTTCAAAATTTCGGTTAAAATTCTCGTTTTTCCAGCGTCAACGATAAGGCCATTAAACGGAAATTTGAGCGTAATTTTGTGGTGTGAAATACATCGATTTTGAAATTCATGCTAAAATCATAGAATTGTCGGATTTTAATGAAACTTTCAGGACTTATTCAGAAATTATTTCAATTATTTTTTAAACGTTTCTTTTATAGAAAATCTTTGAAAAATTTTTTTATATATAATCATTTATCCCACACTTGTTTACGTTTATGAAATTTCGAGAAATTAATTTTTCTAGCGCTTAATGTTTATATTATTTATATGGACAATTCCTTGGAGTATTTAAATCATCAAATTATATTTGAAAAACAGGACCCCAGTTACTGAAAATCTGCTCGGAATCAAGAAAACATGTAATGAACCTAAATGTAAGAAGACATTATTTAATTAGTAAATCTTTTAAATCCTTTTATGAATAGAATATATTATGGACATTATTGTCTTACGAAAAAAAATCGATGAATAATGAAGTTTTGGAGAAATTATTTTCAATTTTTTAAAATTTTAATTAGAAGAATTAATAAACTTTTAAATCTTCTAAAATTCTGTATTAATTTGATGCGGTTAAGTGATAGTGTTATTAAATAAAAAACTGTATTTAGTAATCACAAATGGAGATGCTTACTACAATTCAGCGACCCCAGTATTTTAAAAAAGAATTTTTAATTTGTGTGTGTGTGTGTGTCTGTGTGTGTGCAAATACCTTTGGAATAAGTATGAATCCATCTCTTCTTACACCAGCTACGGGTAAATAGCAGGACAGACTGGGTCTTATAGCCTTGGGTGGCAACCGTTGTAAGAGGTCAACTCTGAATTTAAAGCCTGACGAGGGTTGATTGTGCACACTGTGCCACAGTGAGCCCCAGTTGTCTGTATATGAATCTTACAAAAAGTGATGTTGGTTCAGCACAAGCCTTCACCACTATCAGCAAATTATATGTGCGGTTGATCTGTGTATTCTAAGTTCTAAGAACTGAGCTGCTGGTCCCTCATACATCGAGAGCATCGAGAGGGTCCTTTGTACATTATATATATATATATATATTTGTGTATTTAGGCAGCAATCCTTCTTTCAAGCACATTTCATTAAAAACGACTGACAAGGTGCTTTTATTTAGTTTTTTATATAATTTCTCGTGCGATCTAATAAAGTTTTTCTTTTCAGAGGATAAATTATATAAAAACTGTCCGAATGTTCTTTTTATCCGAGCACTTTCGGCTATGCATTTAGCCATTATCAAGGATTATATTTCAACTGTTAGAATTAGAAATAGTTTGTGTGTGTTTTATAAAGTGATTCATTTTTTTGTTTCAAAACACGGTCAAGATATTATGTCCATGTTCAAAGTTAATATTATTAAGGGTTGGTTTGTTTAATTTTATAAGTAAGGCTTCCATTATTTTTAGCCTTTTTTTGCAAGTGGATGATGCTATTATATATATATATATATATATATATATATATATATATTGTTGCTTACTTTAATCATACTTAAAATACAATGTAACCCGGATATAAGAGAGTTGTCGGGACCGGAGAAGAAGTATCTTATATCCGGGTTTGGTCTATTACATTATACACAGGCTCTAATTTGGGACCAGAGAAAATCTCTCTCATATCCGGGTTACACTATTTGACGAAGAGAATAATTGGGGGTGACAGATTTGGACAAATCCCGCGTTTGGAAGAATTTCCCACTTTAGTTTGTTGATCAATTTTTTTATGCTATAATCATAGGAGATGAGTGATTATGGCTCTCCACAACTTTCTCTGCAATGTGTGTTCTCTTAACATCGCTTCTAGTCGCTGTTCTGCTATCCATTTATACAAACTCGTTAGGTAGCTTACTCCTCGTTTACCTCTGTCCCTTTGATATGACCTGAGAGTGTCAAGTTTTCAAGCCCTATTTCCTCATTATGCGTCCCAGAAATTTCAACTATTTCCGATTTTAAGTCCAAGTGACAGTTTTCTTTCCATTTTACTTAAAACTTCTTCGTTGCTCGCATGTTCTGTCTATAGTATCTTCAGCATCCTTCAGTAGAACCACGTCCCTGTTGCCTTAAGAATTCTTTATGTCTCCGATGAAATTGCGCTGCATTCACGGTCATATCGGACGATTGACATTAGATAGCAGTTAAGTACTGTATATACTCGTGTACAAACCTACTTGATGCATAATGTGACCCGTCATTTTTACATTAATTTTACCCCCACTCCAGAAAAAATTCCCTGTGTATAGTGCAACCGATCACCGAAAATGTATGACTTTTAACTTCTTTACAAAACGTAGCTGTGCATTGTGCGACCCCACCTATTTTTTGCATAAAAAATTATCATAAAAAACTAGAACTATATTTGGGTATATACGGTACTCTTTCCTTTGTTCCTCCTAGTGAATGTTTTTGTTTCTTAATGTTTTGCTTAGCTTTTGGAAATCACATACACCGGGTTGCATTTGCCACATGCTGACATGATTCAGTAAAGGCTCTTTTGTATCTCCAATTAAAAACGAAACCAATCTTTTGTGAATTTCAGTTTGTGAAGGAGAAAATAATTCGTAATAAAGAAGTCCCTTTAAATCCTATAAAACACAAATATTTTTTCTCTTGGGTTTAAGATATTGAATGCTGTCCGAAACTTAAGCAGAATTTTGTTTGTTTTTGGATTCGTATAACAAACCCATTTTTATCACTTTTCTTGTGTCGAACTAAAAGACAAATACACGCTGACGGATGCTATTTACTATAAATTCATAAGAATCTGATGTAACGCGAGTGACTCCTTTCGCCTTCAAGGGTTAAGGTTTTCCGCTCTCATGAAATGGAAAGATTATATTGAATCAATTGCTAGAATCTATATTATTTATTCATAAGTCTACTATTAGTCCTTGCTTTGAATATTGCTACTACATCTGGTCTGGTGCTTCTGCTCTGTATTTAGAGATTCTTCATAAGATCCCCCCCCCCAAAAAAAGACTGTAATGATATCGGTCTTTACCTGGCATCGCGGTTTCAGTCACTTTCTCACCGCAGTAATGTAGCTTCCTTGTACCTTCTCTATAAATATTTTCATGGTAATTATTCTGATGAAATTTCCTCTTTGGCACTGATTTTCGGCAACTGGATGAAGCAGGGGTCTATACCCCAACGCTTCACCAGGGGCGTGATCAAGTTGTTACGCAAGGATAAAAACGGAGGGCATGGGTTAGGTAACTTTCGCCCTTTAACTATGTTAAACACAGAGTTAAAGATTTTGGCTAAGATCTTGGCCAACCGTTTGCAGGTAGTCCTGTCTAGTCTGATTGGCTCGGAACAGACTTGTGATATGAAGGGTAGGACTATTCAGGACAACCTTCATATGGTACGCTTGATCATCGAGCAAGTCGACAGTGAAGCCGCGCTGATCAATTTAGATCAGTCCAAGGCCTTCGATAGGGTTGACCATCCTTTTCTGGAGGCTATTCTTTCGGCGGCCGGTTTCGGGCCGTACTTTCGCACCTGGATCCGACTTCTGTATGCGACTCCCGGTGCGCTGGTGGAGGTGAATAGGGTACGATCGGAGCCTTTCGTATTGTCTCGCTCCATTCGTCAAGGTTGACCGCTTTCGCCTTTGCTTTACGTTCTTGCGTTGGAACCTTTCCTTCGCAAGTTAAAAGCGAATCCGGTCCTACGCGGAATTGCCCTGCCCGGTGCTACCACATCGGCCAGGTATTCTGCCTATGCTGACGACGTTTCGGCTCTTGTGTCGAGCAGAGCCGAGATTGACGAAGTCAGCAAATAAATCAGTTGTTATGAGATGGTAACTGGGGCCAAGATCAACCGCGATAAGACTGTTGGCTTGTGGTTGGGTGCTTGGAAGGGAGTTTCTCTTCTCGGACGGATGGGCCGGTCAAGATTCTCGGCGTCTGGTTCGGTCCCGATCTCCGGTTGGAAATGAATTAGTCGGAGGTGCAAGGGAAGGCCGAGATCGCAATTAATTTGTGGTCTCGGAGGAATCTTTCCTTAAAGGGGAGGGCGGAAGTATGTGTTTCACACATCTACCCGATTCTCCTTTACCGACTCCCTGGGTCACGCCTTCTTTCAGTGCAGCCTGGCAGTGCCGTTGTGCAAGTTTGTTGAAGGCCTCATGGTCCGCATGCTGCAGGGAAAGTTCTTTGTCCTTGAAGCCTCTTCCGTTTGTAGCAATGTGGCTCCGCTGCTGACGAAGGCTGAACTTTATGTGTTCCACTGCTTGCTAGGTGTTATGAGAGTCGTGATTTGGACGACACGTCAGAAGGGATTCTATGGCGGCGAGAAGTTCACCTCTTCCCAACTGATCTTGTACTTTAAGCATCAGCTTAAAGTCAAGATTAGGACGGAAAGGCGGCGGCTCACTTCATCAGAATTCAGCAAAAGGTGGGTGCATCTTGTCGTGTGAAAGGAGCTGACCTTGAGTGGCACTTTGATGCCGGTTAGGCATCAGGATATTGCTTTTCCTGGATTGAACTAGTGCAACCCATCCCAGAACTAGGGTAGTTCAGGTTTTATTTTTGATGTTTAGTTTCCTTTTCCAGTTAACTTAGCTAGGGTATGTATGCTCATTTGGCCCCTTTTATTTCTGTCCCTATTTTTCTTTAAGTTTAATTCCCCATCCCCTCCCTCGTTAGGTGGTTAATGATCTCAGTTCGCAGGTAGGATGTGGGGCGCCTTTCGTTTCGCGTGAGTGTTTTCGTATTTGTTGTTGTGGCTGAATGAGTGCGTGTCACTGTGTGTGCTTGGGATGAATGAATGTTCTATAATATTATAGTCCCGCATTGATTTCGGTCAGTGAACTGGTATTTCTGCCACATTTAGTGATTGTGGGGGGGTTTATTACTAATATTATTTTCTTTAGTTTCTTGTAAATATTTTGTATTCATATTGTAAATACTCATTGGGGTTAGTTTTTAGAATTGTTATTTTATTCCCCTCCCCCTACAGACACTGAATTGTAAATATGGGGACTAGTTAGTATTTTCATAGAGACAGTGATGTATTATGGTGGTTGTAGTAAGAAAGGTACGTATGAATGTGTTGTTTTGGTGTAATAATATTGTTCGAACGATTGGGTCAGTGTTTGCGGTTAGTTAAGTTATATTTAAGACAGAAGAAGACCGTCCTTTCCCCCAATTTCCCCTTCGGCTTTGTGCCACATTTCTGTAATTTATACAGAATAAATATCAATTTCCTCTTTGGTATCTCGACTGCGCTAATTTAAATGCAGTACTAGATTGTCAGCTAGGTCTCATTATTGTACAGTTAAAATTACTAGATGTAACTGTAAATTCTATGCTAACAGTTTTCTCCGCTTGCACTTCTTGCTTGTGGAAACCTCCTCCGACCTTTTTCTTTCCAGGCTTCAAAAATCTGGATGTAATATCGAACGTTATCTTCTGTCTTCTTAATTCCTATTCTTTTATTGTTCTCCTCCTTAATATTCTTTTCATTTTCTCAATCTCTCACTCAGTAGCCTCTTTGCGTCTTAGTGGCTTTGTCGTTTTCAAGTGTATGAAGATAAAAGAAAAAAAAAACAATTTATTTTAGAATTTTGCGTAAATATTATAAATGATATATTATGCTCAATTGATTCACGTGTATTTATTTTGGGTAAGTTGATAGCTTGTCTTACGGGTGAAGAAAGCCCTACCCAGTTGCATTGGCGGAGTAACACCGTGCTATTGGCCGGAGAGGAAAGGCCGGATGAATAAGGTTAAAAAAGCAAGATTGGCGTCCTAAAAAATCGAAGCTCCACCGTTACTCCGTCACACATGCTTCGTGCACCTGTTACATCTTTACTAAAAGATTTCATGATCTATGACCGATATTTTGGTTTTATTTAGTCCACATTAAACACGGCTGATTGATTTTGTTTAGCGGCATATCAACCTCCGTGGGTTATTTAATGATCAAATCTAGATATTTGGAACACAATTTCATGGCTTCAGTATATTTTGAACGTAATTGTATGCCTTTAATTACAGATAAAATGTATTGTTGGCAATTTTACCATAAATAGGTATTGTTTGTAACTTTTTTTTATATAAATGTGTAGTTATTTAGAAACTATGTAATTTTTTTCATATAAAAATGTATTTTTATACTTTCATAGTATTTTGTATGGGAGTACTATTTGCCCATAGCTCGGACCTTAACAGTTACTACCAACCCGGGTTAAGTTAAACCTGAGAACAGCAGCAATTAAGAGATTAAATACGGAGATGAAACGGTGTTAATAAGCTCTTTATATTAAATCCGAGATTAGCCAATATAAAATAATGAGTTTTTAATTCATTCGTTTTTTAATGGCTTATTAACGCTTACGGGCAAGGTTTAAAGACAATGGAAATACAAAGGACAATTTAGAATCAGAAAGAGACAGTTGAAATTTCTAGAACACATAATGAAGTAAGAAGGCTTGGAAAAACAAACACTCACAGGACATACTGAAGGCAAGAGGCACAGAAGAAAGCGTCGAATAATCTGTCTAACGAGGTTTCAGAAATGGATGACAAAACGGAGCTGGAGGGTCAATAAGACAATGAACATCGCTAAGAAATGAATAAGAAAGGAAGTTGTGGAGAGCCATGATTGCCCACTTCGTGAAGAAGAATGTACATGAAAACAAAGTCCCAAAACAGTTTACGCAGCCTTGTGGGTTTTGAATTATTTTCTACCGACAGTTGTAAAATTGCTCGCTATTCTATACTCTGACAGTATTTCCATGGCAAATGTTCAGACGAGCTTACCGTATTCTGAAAGGACAGCACTACCACAAAGGCATTTAATGGCGATACCTGACTAGCTTCATTCTGGAATATGACCTATCACGAATGAAGCATTTTTAAAAGAGGTTATTGAATTGGTTTCACGTCAGAGCAGCACAGATTTGACGTAAAAAGTTAATGTGCCACGGTCAATTGGTCAAAAACATCTCAAGCGAACTGGAAACATTTGAAAAAGGGTGAAGTTAGGTAACTCATGAGCTTGAGAACCGAACACAACATTTAGCCATAAGCATGCTTTTAGCGGTAAACCAAATGCACCACACGGAAACATCAAGGAATGGTACAGAAACATCAAGCAATGGTTCAGAAAAAAAAACTGGTGTAAAATGTGGTCGTAGTTGGTCGTGAACTGACATTTAACCATTCAAGCCATCTGAAAAACGCGTGGGCTGCCTTTTAACAGAAGTTAACGTTGTGAAGCGGTTTTTTAAATTTTTTTTACTTTGCCCAGGTAACCTAGGCGTTGAGCACTTACTGAATCGGTTGGTGCTTGTCTTGAGGTATGTTTCTTTTTTCTTACTTTGTAGAAGATTTTCTCTTGAGTTGGGTTAAGTTATTTTAACAAGTTGTCTGTTGGTTCCACTAACGGTTTTGGTTATATATATATATGTATATATACATGGTAGCAATAAAGTCACTATAGAGTTACTTATAATAAAAGAGCAAAGCACTGAAGCAGATGGCTTGCAGTTCGAACAGTATCGGTAATTAATTTATTATTGTTTACCATAGTATTTTATTATTATTAAACAGAATTAACCAGAAACATTTTAATAATAAATTTCTGGACTGTTGATTAATTGCTTTGCGTTAATTGTTATTGTAAGTAACTCTATAGTGACTCTATTGCCACCCTATATATATATATATATATATATATATATATATATATATATATATATATATAATGTGTGTGTGTGTGTGTGTGTAAACTCACAAAGATGGGACGAGAGATGAATATTAACATACAAAATAGAGAGATGAATAGACCAATACAGAGAAATAGATATGAACAGATGCAGATAGACAGGCAGACAGAAAGATCTAAATAGATAGAGTGACTGATTGATTTGGATAGACAGATTCGAGCATACCGATATCGATAGACTGATATAAACACATTGAGGGGGGAAACAGTTTGCTTTGAACAGATTTAGAGAATTAGATTTGATATGAACAGAGATTGACGTTTATAGACCATGACAAAATGATAAGTGGAATCGATTTGTTTTTATTGAAATGGATAAATTACTTTAAGTATCGATTGAGAATTTGTCATCTAATATGGTGTGGTTGGCCCTGCACTTGTGAGTGTATTTATGCGTGGCGCAGGACGCGGGAAGCGGCAAAATAGACAATTTTCTCACTTTTGTTTATCGAGTTCAGAAGATACGAAAACAAAAGGAAAAGATGTTTGAATGGGGATGAAAGACGTGGGGAAAAAGAGAAAGACCGAATGAAAATGAAAATGAAAAATAAAAATCAGAAAGGCAGACAAATAGAATGTAAAACGTCTCAAATACAATCGAGATCAGCTGGAAGGAGAAAAAATTTAAAAAAATAAAGAAATAAATCTCACATATATAGAATGGTCAAAAAGTCACCAAGAGATTTCAAAATTTACTCCTATTTGTTTGACTTTAATTCAAAATACCATACTATTATATAGATATATATATATAGGAAATAAATTTACACTAGTTCAGAAAGATCTTTTAAGTAGCGTCCATTTACAGCTTCGCACGAACGTGCCGTTTCTGAGACGGTTTCCATTCCAACTCTCACTTCCATGTTTCAGGCTTTCCTGCTTTTACTTCTGTCTGAATCCTCTCCTTCAGTTGGAGAGTTTGAGAATGGTTGACATTGTTTTTACCGATGTCATCCCATGCAAGGCAGTAAAGCCACTAAGACACAAGGGGTTACTGGGTATTAGAAACATTACTAATGAGCGAGAACAAATAGAGTATTCAGGAGGGCAGACGATAGCGATTGACTGCTATATACAGTGTGACCCGGATATAAGAGAAAACCGGATATAAGATAGATTTTCTCTGGTCCCAAATTAGAGCCTTTTGTTAATGTATATTTAATAGACCAAACCCGGATATAAGAGACTTCCTCTCCGGCCCCGACAACTCTCTTATATCCGGGTTACACTGTAATACTAAAAGTCTGTGAATCGTGCGTACGCCGTCTGTCGGGCGCATAATGATCTCTCTCTCTCTTTACACCTTTCTCTCTCTTTCTACCTCTCTGAGATTGTGTGTGTGTGCTTATTTATATTTCAGCTTTCAGGTTTCTTTAAACATTTAAAAAAAAAAAATTTTTGTCATATTCAAAAAATATTTTCAAGTCAATATGATTTTAAAATATTTTTTTTGAATATTAAAAAAATATTTTTAAGTTAATCTGATTTAAGAAATATTTTAAGTAAATAAGATTTTAAAAATACGAGTTGTTTTATACAGTAAGTATTTTTTATTTCAACTTTCTTCAAACAGGACAATTTTTTTTTAATGTTGAAATCAACTTCAATGTTGTATAACCTGAACCGTCAGTGACCCAGCCAGTTACGGGTGGCCTAATAGCATTTAATTTTTTGAAGATTAAAGTTGGGTGGAAAGCCGGAAATCCTACAAGAGAGAGAAAATAAACTGTTAAGGAAGAAATCCCGGCTTGTCACATCCGGGGAACAGGGTGGCTAGTTTTCCCGTGTAGCTGGATTGTTAATTCTTGCTGTTTGAGCAGTCTCCCCCATTTTTGTACGGAAACAGGTTGATTTGTTTTAAAAGAATACATTAGATTGGCGCCCGAGACACCCAAACACGGTGAGAACACCATTGAGTTGATTCGATCAACTACTCCTTCGTTCCCAACCGAAAGTGTTCGACCTTTTCATGGAAGGTCACTTATTGAACGTTTACTCTCAAAACTTGGACAATATATCACGCTATAACGTCGACGATATGCTCGTTAAATTTGAATTATCGATCCTTGGCTTGGTGACAATTCCACTGTTTGTGTTCATTGTTCAGTTGGGTATTTATACAGATTTAAATTTCGAAAGTCTCCTTTATAAAACATATGAAAGAAAATTAAAAATAATTAAACTAAAAACAAAAAAAAAGACAAACTTTCAAACCTCTTAGTGACTTTTAGTCGAACTTGTATCATCTACATATTTATTATTATGAGATTGAGTCATAAGTCATTTCCACTTTGCGGAATTAACTGTAATGACCAATGTATCCTCCTAACTAACCGTCCCTTTTGTCTAACGGGTGATCAAAAATCGTTTACATACACAAAGTTCAACGCCAGATTGATCACTCTCTCCAAGAAACTGTAACTCAGGTCAGCTCAACATAGACTTTCATGTAGACTCCAGAGTCTCTCGGGATTGATGGATGCCGGCATTATATAAACGTGCTTTTCTACGGTCCTTATTCTTCATATATATTGATCATATGATGGACTCTCTCGTCATTTTCGACATATGAGTGTCTTTCAGTTCAGTTTTTCTGTTTCGTATGAGACAACAACCCTGCACGGGATATATATATATATATATATATATATATAATATTTACGGTTATATATATATATATATAATTACGATTATGTATATATATATATATATATGTATATATAAATATAACCGTAAATATTATATATATATATATATATA
>OZ038483.1:75256148-75266148 GCA_964036315.1 Acanthosepion esculentum
GGCAGAGAGTTTGACCAGCACAGTTGGAGACAAATCTCCAACTGCAGACCCCCATACAGTACTTACCATTGTATTTATGTGGATCGGGACATAGCCACTATCGTCCGTAGGTATGCTGCAACAATATATATGTACATCTTCAAGTATAAAATAAACTAAGGCCTCAATGTCCAAATTAACATTATATATATATATATATATATATATATATATATATATATATATATATATATATATAAGTCTGAGTGTTTGTGTATGTAAATTATTTTTAGATAGAGTGTATCTGTAAAGGAACAAAATTAATAAAAAGACAAGAGGAAAAACTATTCTTAGCCTCCATATGTTTTAACTGACCTTTCAACCGCCTGACGAATTTTCATGAACCTTCTCAAATTTAAAAACCTTGATAAACCAATGACATCATTGCTTTTGTATAGAAACACGTGTAACAAAATAAATCCTACATTTGCTTTTATAAAGTCCCTCAGAGGACGAAACGAAATAGTTTTTCCTCTTTTTATTCATATATAAGACATGTCTCATTGAATAATTTAGACAGGTTTAGTCTACTTATTTTCAATAGGATCATCTGATATTCACGGACAAGCTTCTTAGTATCCTTATTAAAGGAAGAGAGAAAATTACTATATTGATACATATTCATTCATTCCGTGTACTTTCGACATTAGCACAAAGTTTTTTTTCTAAGACAAAATTGTTGTGTTTATCTGAAAGTTAAATCGTTTAGCTGTGATGTGAAAAACGCTATGGTTATATACTGTACGATTTAAAATTTCACGATGTAAACATCAGGGGCGGTAATTAGCTTTGGAATGTCTATATGTTTTATATATATATATATATATATATATATATATATATATGTGTGTGTGTGTGTGTGTGTGTGTGTGTGTAGATAGTTAAATAACAAGGTGGAAACAAATTTTCGCGTTACGTCTTATAGGACTCTATCGGACTAAAGTGATGTTTACGTTGATGTAACTACACATGCGCACGAAGGAGAGATATAAAGGTGTATTTAGGCAGCAAGAATTCTTTCAAACAAGTTTTATTGAATAATACTGACAGGCTCTGCCTGTTGAAATTTTTATTTAGTTTTTACAATTTCCGACTGAGTTGTTTTATGTCAGAATTAAAAATCGTCAACATTCCTCCGCTCATTTTATACATTCGAATATTTTCGATTGTCACTAAAGTCGAGAATTGCAAGTTATCAGTCTGTTTATCAAAATGGCAAATTCCTGCATTTTTAGTTTGCTGGAAAGAAATTTAATTCCCTCGTCCAGGAAATGCTAAATCTCTGGTTCAAATTTAATATCTATCAGGAACCTTGATCTAAGAGCAATTGATCGATACTGGGTTTATCCTAAAATATACTAATGTGTCACCTCAGGCAGTTAAAAGACCTAGGTGTCGCGAGGATTGACGGAGAAGGTGACTTCTACACTACAAATTGCAGAACTAGACCTCGAAGAATGCACCAAAAGAAAGAAGAAAGTGAGCTCAACATATATACACACGCACAAAAAAACAACCCCCCCGCCAAACAAAAAAAAAAAAACAACAAAACAAAAAAGAAAAAAAACCTACAACAAGAAACTACATCCAGTAGCAAGACTTCTGATCGGGAGCCTTTGAGGAGCATGGAACCACCTCTTAATTGCTGTTGTTCCCAAGTTCACCCTGGCCCGGGGCGGTAATATCTGTTCGGGTCCCAGTTGCGGGTAAATAGTTAACCCATTAAACTCGGTTCAAAACACAATGAAAGTATAAAAATACATTTTTAAAGTAAAATACCAGCAATATATTTTCATAATAAAAAAATTGCCAGCAATACATTTTTCAAAAAAAAGTAAAAAAATTGCCAGCAATACATTTTTCAACAAAAAGTAAAAAATTGCCAGCAATACATTTTTCAACAAAAAGTAAAAAATTGCCAGCAATACATTTTTCAATAAAAAGTAAAAAATTGCCAGCAATACATTTTTCAACAAAAAGTAAAAAATTCCCAGCAATACATTTTTCAACAAAAAGTAAAAAATTGCCAGCAATACATTTTTCAACAAAAAGTAAAAAATTGCCAGCAATACATTTTTCAATAAAAAGTAAAAAATTGCCAGCAATACATTTTTCAACAAAAAGTTAAAAATTGCCAGCAATACATTTTATTAAAAAAAAAAAACAGCAATACTTTATTGTAAAAGAAATTACTAATGCTTCCAAGAAAGTTTCAGTATTAAATGACCCATAAGAAGTTGATATGCCGCTAAACAAAAAAAAAAAAAAAACGTACAGCAGAAAGTAATATAGGCGCCTGACCTACGAGGGCGAAGGTAGAATTCCTCATCAGCGCAAGAAAAAAGTTCGAATTTGGGAAGATAGATCTGAAACCACGTACCCCCGATTCGGCGGATGTTATGTTGATTGAGCCCAGAAGTGAACAAACAAATGTTTACGTATGGAAAATTTAGTTTCGTATTTCTCAGAAGGCGTTACTGTCATAATATTCCGTCCGTTGCGAACTCCAATAAAACACTCTCCAAACCATTACAGAAACATTACCATATTGCACAACACTCTGCTGACAGACTGGATCTATGCCAAGGTTTCTCAGTTAATGCCTTTATTTTCAAATCGAAAATATTGAGCCCAAAAAGCGCCCCCTTCGTTCAATCTCTCAGCTGTTTGCTCCTATTCATCGATTTTGATTTAATCATCGAACGGTATTCAATCTGTGTGCGTACAATCGTTGATCTCCCTCGTGTTTCCACCAACAGAATTGCTGTCGACGCCAATATGGTCCAATATCGATCACTTATCCCGGGTAGCGTCATGTATTACTGCTGTCACATGATTATTCGATATAATCAAGTATTCCCTTCAGCCGTCGAATAGGTTTCAAATCTTCATTTCTTCACTCTGGCAAGTGGGTCTTCTCAAGTCCTCTCCTCGTCCGGTTGGACTGGCCGGGGGTGATGACCAGACAGAACATGGCTTCGGACAATGTTCAAATAAATTAAATTGTCCTTTCGATAATGTCCGCCACCTAATTTAGCAACTGGCACTTTCTGTGCTTCGCCTTACAATTGGTTAATTTTTGCACTGTCAGCCTTCCATAGATTCTCCAAGCTATGGTTTGATTCTCTTCCAGTTTATCGGATGATCTTCAGGCTATCATGAATTTTATAAGTACATGGGAGGAAAAATTAAGAAAAATATCACTTCCACCATCTTCTTTGGTATGTGGCAATTTACGAACCTGTTGGATAATTTTTACAGTCAGCCTTCCGTAGATTTACTACTTTGTCAGATTTTCTGTAGATGTTTTAGCTATTTCAGATTTTACATGTACATGAAAATAAGTAATACTATGAGGAAAAGTTTACAGAATCTTTTTGAAAAAACCGATAATTACTATCTTAAAATCCTGAATTATTTATTAATGCAATATATAAAGATTTTTTTTTATTGTGATAAATATGCAACATCCAAAGTATTTCTTCAATAAATTACATTTATGGCTGTCAGCATAAGGAAGAAGCTAACACTCAAATTATACATTGAAGATGACAAAAATCAAACCAGCACAACAGATGATTATTCAACTCAGCAGTCACTTTGGCCGCAGTAGTCCGATGATTTTTTGCCACATTGCGTTTCAAGGCACGTCGGTCCCTGTCAGTACGTTCGCAAGTCCGGCCCGAATTGCTACGGTTGCTAGAGGTTTTGCCATATTTCTCGAATTGCGTCATAGCTCTTGAAAAACCAAACAGTTCAGCAACCTTAATGATCGAGGCTCCTGCCATGCGAGCTCCAAGAATTTGCCCTTTTTCGAACTCGGAGAAGTCCCGCATCTAGCTTAAATTTTACTAAATTCTAAAAATAAATAAGCCAGAGACAGTAAATTAGATAAATAAACATATTTACAATAGATATAACCTGCAATTACAAAGTTTTAGTTAAAGTTCTTAATATAATAGGTCTTTGAATTATAGGAGTGGAATTTGCACCTGTTGCAATTATTTTGTCCAACCCCTGTACATACCTAAACACACACCGAGTCCACTTGTGGTTTATACTACAACTATGCTGAACAAACCTTAATTACAGTTTTTCACGCATTATTTGGTGTGATCGCCAATACGTTAAAACCCTTGGTCACGGTGACTTATGACTTCGTGCTTGTACAGCTATCGACGGCGCCCCGAACTGTTCCGTCATCCCACTTTTACTCACGAGGCTGGGATCAAACCGAGGTATTGCTATCAGGCATTTTCTAAATGTGCAACTTATTGGTAACGCCTCCCACGGCCAATATTGTCATGACGTCACCGAGGTTTGGTTTGGTTTGTTTTGGTTTTACGGCATATCAACCTCAATGTGTTATTTAATGCCGACAAAATTTTTTATTGTTGGTAATATTTTTAAAAACAATATTTCTGGTAATATTTTTCCTTCAAAAAATCTATTTCTGGTAATAATTTTCCTTCAAAAAATCTATTTCTGGTAATATTTTTCCTTCAAAAAATCTATTTCTGGTAATATTTTTCCTTCAAAAAATCTATTTCTGGTAATATTTTTCCTTCAAAAAATCTATTTCTGGTAATATTTTTCCTTCAAAAAATCTATTTCTGGTAATATTTTTCCTTCAAAAAATCTATTTCTGGTAATAATTTTCTTTCAAAAAATCTATTTCTGGTAATATTTTTCCTTCAAAAAATCTATTTCTGGTAATAATTTTCTTTCAAAAAATTTATTTCTGGTAATATTTTTCCTTCAAAAAATCTATTTCTGGTAATATTTTTCCTTCAAAAAATCTATTTCTGGTAATAATTTTCTTTCAAAAAATCTATTTCTGGTAATATTTTTCTTTCAAAAAATCTATTTCTGGTAATATTTTTCCTTCAAAAAATCTATTTCTGGTAATAATTTTCTTTCAAATATGTATCACTGGTAATATTTTTTCTTTTTTTCAAAAAATTTTTAGCTGGTAATATATATTTTTCTTTTCTTTGTTTTTTCAAAAATATATTGCTGGTAATATTTGTTTTTCAAAAATGCATTGCTGGTAACATTTGGATTTTCAAAAATGTATTGCTGGTAATATTTTTTTACAAAGTATTTCTGGTATTAAAACCTATTTTAACACTTTCATGGTGTTTTGACCCCAGTCACAATTCCATTAAATAAGGTTTTGCATCTTGATTATTTATTACGACTTAGGAATTTTTACATGTCCAATTTTTCTTTTTAATATGGGTGAAGTGTACTTCAGACGATTAGCGTCTTGTTTCTTGTTATGTTTTCTTCTTTGAACTTCTTTTGTTTCTACTTTCTTGTTTGATTTTGCTCCCTAAGTTTTACCATTCGGTTCTTTTAATGAACTTTTTCTAGAGGATGATCTTTCCCTTGTTGTGATGGACTAGAGTTTTGTTCCTCTATGTCCATTTTCCTTTGTTCTTCAATAACCGTTTCTTTATTCTCTTGAGAATATTTCGATGTTTCTATTTCTTGGATTTTTTTTCATTTGGATTTTTCGGGTTTAATAGTTTTGAAGATGTAGAGTCATTTTTGTTTGCGGTTGGCGGTATAGGGTTTGTTTTTCCATTAGGTTCTTTTAATGATCTTTGTATAGATGATGACCGTTCCCTTGTCTGTGATGGGCTAAAGTTTTGTTCCTCTATGTCCATTTCTCTTGATTCTTCACTAAAATTTGAGTTATTTTTTTATGTACTTTTTGATTCTCTGAGGGAGAATGTTTAGAGGTTTCTATTTTTTGGATTTTTGTACTTTGGTTTGAAATTTTCAGAGTTAATTGTTTTGTACATGTAGAGACCTTTTTGTTTGAGGTTGACGGGACAGGATTTATTTTTTCTATGGGAGTTTGATTTATGAGTGATATACTAAATTTTAGTAGTTCTATTATACTTTTTAATTCATTAATAAGAGTTATAAGATCTTGGCTTCTTTATGCATTGTTTTCTTAGATGTCTTTTTGTTGATTTGATATTTTAGTGATATTTGCATATGATGCTTGAAGTGAATTAGATTCAACCTGTTTCCTGGCTTCTTGGAATGAGATATTTTGCATGTATTTCCTTCTAATTATTTCATTTTCCCAAATGTTAAACTCTTTGGGGTCTGCTGAATGTTTTTCTTTGCAGCTTGGACATAAAGGAAGCCTCTCACAAGGTGATTCATCATGCTCAGTTTCCGGTTCCCCACATCTTCGACAGACTGATGTTCTTGTACAAACATTTTAAAGATGACCAAATATTTGACATTATGACATCTACGGGGATTAGGAATGTATGGCTCTACCTTGGCTATTGTGTAACCTATCTTTATTTCTTTTGGTAGAGTCGGTTTGTCGAATGTCAAAATGTATGTGTTGGTGTTTATTACTGTGTTATTTCTTTTTACTTGCATTCTTTCAACATCTGTTACTCCTTGATTTTTTAGGGTATCGTCATTTTCAATTTGTTCTGATGAACAAAGTGACAGTTCTGGGCATTTTATTACTCCTTTTGATGAATTAAGAAATTGATGGGTGTAGGCCTTGACTTTATTGTTGTCAGTCTGCTTGATTTTTAGCAATTTCTCTGCGTCTTTTTTGGATATCGCTTGAATTAATAGAGTATTTTCTAATTTTTTTAGCAGATTGTGGTTTGATCATGTCTTAAATAACCCTTTGCAACACGAAAGGAGACACTTCTGATATATCTCTACTGATTCTACAACAATGAAAGTTGGAAATTGATTTTTTTCTATTACATTTTCTTTTTCAGAAGTCTCATATTGTTGCTTATAAGAGATAGCCATATAATTTTAATTTTTGTATTCGCTGTCTGTGTTCCCCACCCACCTCGGAGTTCCTTCTTAAGGGACGCTATCATTACTAATCCCATTGGCCCTAATCCGCCAAGGTCACACAGACAGTATAGTTGTGATGAGAGTGGATACGAGCACTTTCACTCCCCCACCATATCTACCCAAGTATAGTATGATGTAAGGTTTCGTGGCCCTGTCGGACCCTTTATCTATCATCCCAACTAGTCCTTGCCACTATGTGACTAGCCGATTGGAATGGATTGGGCTATTCCATCCGCCCGCCTATCCCAGGTAGGGACCGAAGTGACGTGTTGTGGAAACTCCTGGTCATTTTATACCAGATCAGGAGTCACTCAGTCACCAGGACTCCGTCCCCAGGCATCACGGGTCGCCACCCACGGCAAACGGGTGGCCGCATTTAGGGGAAATTTTAGTTTTTTGAAATCGGGTTTTGTGCATGTGTACTTTATATACTGCAATTTGTGTTGATGGTATTATTATTACAAAAAAAACATTCTTACACTTTCCTAGTATTCTGACTCCAGATCAAGAAAGGGGAGAGACTATTTACCCATAGCTGGGACCCTAACGGTGGTGGACCCGAAACAATAGCAACTAAGAGGCACTTCCCCGCTCCTCAAAACCTCCTGATCAGAGGCATTGCTGCTGGATGAAGTTAATCGTCATACCCAGGACAAGACGTCACCGAGGAAATATAAATATATAAATAGATGACTGGCTCTAGTGAGCCTTTAAGCATCTACTGCCGCTTGGTGAAAAAGCGAGAACTTAACTGAATGTCTCATAAGACGCAGACCGTTCCGAATAGCAGTGTGATTCCTTTGGAAACAGATATATATATATATATATATATATATATATATATAAAACATGAGGATGTTTTCTAAGTTATTATGGTGACGCACCATCCAAAAGGTGGATGTTGGTGATGAGGCAGAAGCTGAGTTTTCCCGCCCATAACCATTGCATTTTTAGATCGCAGTTTGGTAAAATGGTGGACAGAAAAGGATTGATATTATTTAGTAGTTAAGCATTCTTCTCGTTGTTACTAACGAGGGACAAATTAAAGCGATTTCCGTTTCTTGCTTTGTTTATCTGTCTCACAGCTTCAACATATGTAGTCGCATAACGGTGATTTTAGATTTGGTGTAACATGGACTCATTTTGATTTCATTCAATTGTTGACGAATTCACGTTTCTCCCTACGCATTTTCTAATTATTCAACATTCAACTTTTTTCTGGGCTGTCGCTAAGTGTAAAAAAATAAAAAAACGTTAAAAATGATGTACCATTAGATAATTCTAGCCGATTTAAAAGCCCGAACCCGACCAGAAAAAAATAAAAGCTATAATAAACGAATTTAAAAAGATATATTTAAAAAGATTATTCATGTCTGTTTTGTTTGTTTGGCGCCAAAATATAACAAAAGGGAAAAATAATAACAGTAAAGAATAAAAAATAGTCGTCTACTTTATTCATTTGAATGGAATTCAATTAAATTACGCAGAATTTATGGATAAGACGTAATGGTTTTCAGAGAAAATCTTTTTTAAAAAATTTCCAAAATATTGTTAGCGAAACACAAAACAAAAATCAGACACGTAAAACTAATCAAAGTGCTGAGAAACGGAAAGATTTTCGTTAGCAAACAAACAAAAGAGCGGTGGATTGTTTTGCGTTATGCTTCAACTTATGTGACAGTGGATGCTGGACAATCTCCCCACGGATGAGAAGAAAACTAGAGTCAACAGAAATGTGGTTCTAGAGAAGAATACTGAGAGTTTTATGGACGGAACGAGTAAGCAACACGGAAGTCTTAAAGAAAATAGTAACAAAACGAACACTTGTGCTAGGCAATCATGAAGAAACAGCTGGAATTCCTTGCACACTTAATGAGAAAGTAAAGCTTAAAAAAATAACCCTCACATGGCGTATTGAGGGCAAGAGAGATAAGAGAAAGCAGCGAGCCTACCTGACGAGCTTGGTCGAATGAATAGCGGAACTACGGGGTTTTCTTAGATAGGGGACAAAAACAGCTGAGGGTCCCAAGTTTTGAAGAGCCACGACCACCCATGTTCTGAAGTGACGCAGCACATTGAATAACAAGAAGAGAATTATCACCACGACAATATAAATCTTTTTACATTTCCTGAACATTTTCTAGCTGATACCTTTTCTCCCACTTCTACACCGCCTTCAGTCCGCGAAGCTGAGATCAACTATTAGAGCCCTAAATTAAAAACAGAAAGAATTCATCACCTGAGTAGATCCTAAATCTTCGCCTATCACGAATGGTTGTTCTCACAAGGAGATTTTTCGTCTTGAGTCCCTATGTGAACCCATACTATACCCAGACATCAAGTGGAACTCATACTACAACCAGGCATCAAGTGGAACCCATACTACAACCAGGCATCAAGTGGAACCCATACTACAACCAGGCATCAAGTGGAACCCATACTACAACCAGGCATCAAGTGGAACCCATACTACAACCAGGCATCAAGTGGAACCCATACTACAACCAGGCATCAAGTGGAACCCATACTACAACCAGGCATCAAGTGGAACCCATACTACAACCAGGCATCAAGTGGAACTCATACTACAACCAGGCATCAAGTGGAACCCATACTACAACCAGGCATCAAGTGGAACTCATACTACAACCAGGCATCAAGTGGAACTCATACTACAACCAGGCATCAAGTGGAACTCATACTACAACCAGGCATCAAGTGGAACTCATACTACAACCAGGCAACAAGTGGAACTCATATACAATTGATGTCTGGGTGTAGTATATCCAGGGCGCAATGGTAAATTGTCACCATTTTATATTTTCAATTTCGTATATGCGCGTTGTTTGTTTTTGATTTTCTTGAATTTACAGTATAGTAGGGTCAGTTGGACATCGTCTGTGAGAAAAAGAGTGCCATGGCACAATTCACTCCGCCAGAAATTGGGAAACGGCATGCTAACATTTTAGTGTGTTTGGGTGTCAATCTGAGGGCAGTGCAGGGGATTCGGAAAAGGTTGGACGAGTTTAATGATGATTAAGATGGTGTTTGGAGTGATCACTAGTGATGGCGACATTATCCTTCACATTCATCTTCCAACAAGGCC
>OZ038483.1:75284793-75317293 GCA_964036315.1 Acanthosepion esculentum
ATTGGCTAGATGTAACCGTAAGTTCTGTTTCAACGTGATGTGGCTATAATTCGTACAACCCGCACATCCAAGCTCACAGGACATTGTATTCCAAAGCGGTCACTCATCTAGGTACTAACCAGTCACGACGTTGCTTAACTTCGGTGATCGTACGGGAACCGGTGTTTCAACGTGATATGGCTATAAGCCATACAACCCGCACATCCAAGCACACAGCACATTGTATTCTCAAGTGACCACCCATCTAGGCACTGACCAGGCTCGACGTTGCTTAACTTCGGTGATCGTACGGGAACCGGTGTTTCAACGTGATATGGCTATAAGCCGTACAACCCGCACATCCAAGCTTACAGCAGATTGTATTCCCCTAGGGGTCACCCATCTAGGTACTGACCAGGTTCAAAGTTGCTCAACTTCGGTGATCGTACGCGAACCGGGGTTTCAACATGATGTCGCCGTAAGGTACCCGGCGGGCACAACGAACGAAACATTGTGATAATAACAGTAAAGACGAGGACAATAGCCTAAATGGAAATAATGTAAATGAGTTGTTTATATTTATATTGTGGGATGTCTCGCTATCTCCACCTTACATTTTGACGCACGCGCGAGTTTTCACCCCTTCCTCTCACTTTCGGCCGATGATAGTAGTAAACCGTTTGTTCTTAGCCGAGAGTGAGGAAGCTGATATTTCGTGCGCTTTCGCTCTGACGTCACGGCAAAATTGGCTTTTCAATATTAGTCGCCCCGTGGTCGTCTGACCCGGCTGGCTGGCTCACCTTATCCTCTCGCCGGTAACCCATATATACCGACGGATATTTTTATCGGCAAACCTTGCCTAGACCTCATGGCTCGTCGCTGTATCATAACACATACGACACTGTCGTCACTTCGTGACAGATTTTTCGTCCCGAAGCGAACATCCTTTTTGAGCCGCCAACTTCCAGGAACTTTCGAAAACTTCCAACCTGAAGAACAAAGCATCTTTCACATTCTCAGTCCTTCAGAACCTGTTACCTAAAAAAGAATTACATACACTCACAATTATAAACTCTCGCAGTGAGTATTTTTTCCTAGCCGTATATTTATTATGCATTACAACTGACTTTCTTCCTGACGAACTTTTCCCGCCATAGCCATCTTGAATTTAAATTTTGGCGCGGAACTTTATCTACCTTTTTATCAACTACCATATTTCCAGTATCTTACTGAAGGTCTTTACTGAAGACAATTAAATTTCATTTACTACAACATTTCCAGTAACATTACTGAAGACAATCTACTTGGCCTCTTTTTCAACTACATTTCCAGTACATTTACTGAAGGTCTTCACTGAAGACAAATTACTTGTTAAACTCTAATAAAATTTATGTTTGTTCTTAACCTTTCGTTGTTTTGCCTGTCTATTTCTTTTTACCTCGTACGTTTGTACGGTAAAAAGAGCACGTCTTTTATATTTTTTTTTTACTTTGTTTGTGGATTAGGTAGTAGTGTGCGGTGTCTGGCACAAGGCCTTATTTTCGTAAGCCAGATCTGCACCGCTATCGGGTCCGCAACAATATAATGTTTTGTGATAAGACTATTTTGTCGAGTGACTTCTGACTGACGACTCGAGGCTTATCGTTACCTTTTTCCTCCAGCGCATTGCCGATTCGCTGCCTTTTATTTTCTTTATGCCTGTCACAATAAACTCATTCCAGAGATAGTGTTTGTTTCTTCTCTTTCATGCATTCGCTTTAATTTCGTAATTTTGCATTTGTATTCTGGAATATTATCCACAATGTATCTCACAATGCAATTAATCGACAACAGATGGCACCAGACATAGCAGCTCCCGATTCGCCTATCATCCGACTAAACAGGAGCAAAGATTTATCCCCAAGTTATCTGTTTAGAATTGGGTTCCCGGTTCCTTGTAAAGTCTTCTCATTCTCTTTCACGCCCAACTGCCTCCTTCCGTCTTAGTAACTTGCTTGGGTGAAATAGTTTTGTAGTACTTATGGACAATTTTGAAAACATGAACCGGTGATCTTTTCTTCTATTCTTCATTTAGCAAGAATTTAAATACGAAAATAGAAACGTAGACAAATAAAGAGATGAAGAGAAATAAATACATAAATAAAGAGAATAATTTAGGAGATTAATAAATAAAACTCTGGAATTCATGGTAGGGTTTTAAAATGCCCTCACCGCGAATTTATTCACAAATATGGATATGAACGGTCACCTGAAGGGAATAGTAAAAGTGAATATATATAGCGCTAGGAGAGATCGCTTGAGACTTCTACAGAAGAGGTGATATAATTAATAACCGGAAATGGAGACAGAAGGAATTTAGGTTAGCCAAACGATACTACCTAAAAAGGAAATTCCGGAATTTAAAATAATTCGTTAAGATTCACGAATTGATTTTGTTTGAAAGCTTAATACAATGAATGGGCCGAAATGTTGTAAGAAAATTTAATAGGAGTAGATAGGTTCGCCTATCGTCCGTTTCAAACTTCTCTCCAGTCTTTTGTAAAGGGGTAGAGGTTTATCCCTTGTTTCCTATTTAGGATTGGGTTTTCCGGTCCCTTCTTTAATTATCACAGATTCAGTCGACCTATACAGATCATACCAAAATAAACACCAGTCTTAAGATACCAAATTTAACCGTCTGCACAGTCCTTTCTTATCAAGCGTGATATTCCACATTTGAATGAGAGCATGTATACTCGTCTTATAGACGCAACATTTTAACGATGCGCAAGATGCCTCTTTCATCTTATCGTCATTGAAGAACATCTGTGTTGAGCACTTAAAGAAGCATTTATACTGCAACCGTCCTCTGTTCTTCTACGAACTTTGTCAGCATTCTGGGAACACACTTCGCACAGACGATTACCTAGCAAAGAGACGACAATAAACTGCGGGTGCTACCATCATTCCCCCTTAAGGCTTACACAAAGGTATAAGATATTTTTTCTGGTCAGGTGCAATGAGAAAATCAGCTTGTTTAGCCTTATCCGCATTTAACGCAGCAGACAACCTACCAATGTGTAACCTGTCACTAATATCAGTTTCTCCTTCCTCTCTATGGTAGGCATTAAGTCTACTGACCCAATTCGTTACAATGCTTACATCAAGTGTCGGCTTTCCTTAAACACTCACTAAGCGCCTGTAACTGTTGCAGCACATTCTGTTCTACAAAATAGAAATTATATGAGATTTTCGCATTCTGTGTGTGTTCAGAGGCGTAACCATTTTGAAGGAGGATTATGGATAGGAAAAATGATGGTGACTTTACTAATTTTTCTTCTGCGCTTCTCGACACTTTGTGGCTTGCAGGCCATATTAACACTGGTATTATGATGAATATATTTAAAATTAAGTTAGAACAGACAGTATTTTTAAAGGCACTTGTTTGATTATTGGATTGGAATAAAATGCCCGTATCCTTTTTTTTTAATAGACGGAATTCATGATCTGGAAGACAGAGACAGTTTCGATAATCTTGAAGTAGTTAAAAATTATCAGATCGAAAATGTGATTAAAAATAATTCAAGACATACGACACGGGATATCACAGAAATACTCCGTATATCTCATATAATTTGTGAATACGTGAATCACTACGATGTTTTGGTGTCTCAAGATTTCAAGGAAAAAATTACAGGACAGTAATTTCACCTACGTTTCTCTGTTCAAACGCAACAATATGGCGCATCCTTGAAAAGAACGCTCACAGGCGATGAAAAATAGATTGCTATCCGAACTCATACTACGTCGATATTCATTCAACAATCTTATCAAGCGACAATTTCCTGACTGTAATTCTGAGTTTTGTAATGTTTTACAGACAATTTCTTAAATATAAAGAATTACGAAGTTCCCATCGTCAACGAATCAGTTAAAAAAAACCTTCAGCACGATACTAGCGACTGGTGGGGATTGGCTATGTCAATCTACAATTAAAAATACAGTAGAGAAATGAAAACGAGACAATGATAGAAGAAAAAAAAATGAGGACTGAATTCACCCGTCAGCCTTGAGGGCGAAGACGTGATAAAGAAAGGCATACATTTTTTATTTACATCTTATGTACATGTATTGGGGCATGGGTGTGGGTAATTTTGTCGTGTTTGAGTTTCCCAATATGATTATATATATATATATATATATATATATATATATATATATATATATTGTTGAGTATGACAGACAAGAAAAAATTGATGCGTCGTTTTTTATTTAATTTTACGAATATTCTTACATGATTTTCCTTTGGTGAGGGAAAAGTCGTTTGCATAAAACATCTGGTACCCACCATAAATTTAACCTTACTCACAGGGAAAATGGTGCGTTGAAGATTTTTTTCAACAAAGGTTTTCTTTAGACACACAAAAAAAAATTAACAACACTTGACACCAACCCTCCTCCCTTGAAAATGACAAAAAGGGTCTGAGGGCGCCTTGGACCACAGGTACAAGGAACAATTTGTACACTCTCTTACGCCCATTAAACGAAAAGAGCTAAGAATATTAGAAATACTCAAGAAAATTATATCATATATTCAACGAAACATGTTTATATATATATATATATATATATATATATATATATATATATATATATGTATGTATGTGTGTGTGTGTGTGTGTGTGTGTGTGTGTGTGTGTGTGTGTGTGTGGTGTTAGGATATTAAAATAAATAGTTAAAAATCGGTACACATTATAGTTATGTTTCAATACTACAAATGTGTCTCTTCGGGCGATGTTAAACTACTAAGATTTAGCTCTATTTTGTATTGAGCCCTCTTTTAAATTAAATGCCACGTTGAGTGGAATTATACTCCATCTGTTCTCATTTAATATATATATATATATATATAGGGCGAGACAAAAATCACGTACCATAGAGATAATTTATTAAAGGTATAAAGTGTCGAATAAGATAAATGGAGTCTTGTGAAATTGTGTTATTTTCAGATTATGCGGTGCTCATATTCAGACAACTAGAGAAAAGACTTCAGAATTTGTTCTCAGTTTTATTCAATAAAATATGTCATATATATATATATATATATATATATATATATATATATATATATATATATATAAACCTGTCCGCTAAATTATAAATGTATGAATAAAGGCGTTATTTATTAGGCTAGCATTAGACATAATGGCAAGACTAAGTTTTATTTTGGTTCCACTGCAAACCACTGGAAAATCTGGTATTACCACCATAAAATGATTTTTACCAATAAACAATATTAAAATGTCACTGCACTCTCAGAATTTTACTTGGAAATCAAAACAAATAACTACACAGCGGTAATAAATTGGAATTTCGTCGGCAAAACTACACCCTTTTCAGGCCGCGGCGACCGATGTAACCTATGTTTATAGGAAAAAAGATTCACACTCAAAATTATCTACCATAAGTGCCTGACGACTTCGGAAACCATGAAACTTTAAGTCGCACTACAAACGTAGGTATATATATATATATATATATATATATATATATATATATATATATATATATGTGAACACACGGTGTATCAAAAATACGTTTACAAAATCCATATAAACATATGTCTGCAAATCATTCGTGTTTGAATTATTAAGTTTGAAAAGAAGTTTACACTAGATGGCGCTGTTTTGTTATTTAGACTAAGCTACATACGTCGTTCGTGTACATTTGCGGCTGTTAAATATTAATATTTTACAAACAAGCACACACACAAATATATATATATATATATATATATATTATATGTATGTATGTATGTATGTGTGTGTGTGTGTGTGTGTGTCTACTGTTTATCTATAAGTGAAGTGGGATCCCGGTGTGCCGAGTTCAAATTACACTCGGAGCCGGTTCATTTTCACACATACCCTTGAGAGATCGAACTTTCTGGCAATTGTTGGCAACCAGACTAGGAGAAAGTCACGTGAATACTCAAATGTAGTTGGGTGTTGGGCTAACAATTCCATCCTGTAAAAAGCTACTTGCTATGGAAACAACAGCTGCCGTATCTAGCAGGAAGAGTCTGTGACGGTAAACTCCATCGGCGGCCAACAACTTCATCATATAAGTCTGTTCTCATCTATCAGTTTTTTTTTTGTATTTATGTTACGTTGTTAATGACTAAATCAGTTTCTATTATCCACGTCACTATCAATCTACCACAAACTTGACATATCTTCGACTCTCTGAAAGTAGTCTCGGCCCTGGGTTTAATGGTTAGCGAAGTGAGGTTGACTTTTACTACTTGGTAGAGATTTGATCCTTACCGGGTGCCCCATACAGAGTTTCGACATTAAAGGACCCAACAATGGTTAACATGTAAAATCAACCAACCTAGCGTAGTCTGGTTGAGCGTTACTACTCAGTCGTAAGTGGTTGCTCCATAGAAAAATTCGAACAAAGGTTAGCATATCGTCACATCAATGCACCAAGCTAACAGTATTTTTTAAAAAAATCTGTATCTTACTATTTCTATCTGCCCATCTCTTTCTTTCTATCTATCCCCTCATCTCTGTCTGTCCATCCATCACCTATCTCTATATATATCTATCTCTCTATATCTAAGTCTATTTAAATATGGGCATCTTTATATCTATGTCCTTTCAAATCTATCTGTCGTATCTGTTTCACTCATCGTACATTTTCCTATCTATTGATCACCGTTTGTCAGTTGCAGACGTCAGTTCAAATGAAGTGAAATGTGATTGGTTATCACATGTAGAGAAGTGATATAGACATGAATAGGCTTCTAGATCGATAGGTATATGGGTAAATAAGTAACTGGAGTGACAGGCAGGGGAAGTAACTGTGTGAAAAATTGATCAGACGAGAGTAAAGACAATAATAGAAGAGGCGTACACATAGCGAACTGTTCAGAAAGCAAGAGAGACTAGAAAAAAAGAAAAGGTTTACAATGAGAGAGAGAGAGAGAGAGGAGGTGAAAGACGGAAAAAAGAAAAAGCAAAAGAGAGAGGAATGGGAGAAAGAAGAAAAGAAAAAGGAAAGATAAAAAGGGAGAAAACTTAAAGAGAAGGAAAATAGAAAGGAATAAAAAATGGAAAGAAAAGCTTGAGAAAGCGCTCACATTTTTTTCCTCGCATTTTTTGTGGGGGCTAATAAAGCTAATAAAGAAGCTAGTACGATATAGATGATGCGGAGGGTCACGATACGTTAAATAAATAAATGAAACAAAAAGAATGATAAAAAAATCTAAATATAGAATAAAATAAAAATAATAATCTAATAGAATGGTATCATTAAATTTGAAAGATCGTGTAAAAAAGTCTAAAGTAGAGACGGTTTAAGGAATGAAGGTAAGAGGAAGGACCCCCCCCCCCCGCCAAAAAAAAACCTGGAAGATGACAAAGTTAGGAAGAACGCGAAAAATAAAACTCATGATTTTTTTTAAAGCGGGGGGGACTAGAATGAAAAAAAAAAAAAGGAAAAATTTGAAAGGAAAATTAAAGAAAATGGCGAGAGAAAAAAAGACAGAAAAATAAAAGTAGGGAGAAAGTAAAAACCCCGAAAGAGGCGGTAGAAGCAGTCACCAATCTTAGTGGAAGTGGCAGGAGTAGTCCTCAGCCTCTTCTGATTTGTGTGTTTTTTTTAAATATCTTGTTAAATAAATTTGATAAAAAAAAAAAGAAAATCTTAAATTATCATAAATTAATCTGAAAAAAAAAAAAGCAACCAAACTTGGCCGAGTATTTGTTTTTTTAACCTTTGATACGACAAATAAAGACTACATTTAAACTTTAACTCATTTTTAATAGTATTTTTGTTTTATGGTTTAATATTAAAAAAAAAATTATCAACGATCTCCTCTGATGAGAATTGAGTGAAAAGCTGGCCACCTGCTTCTTTTGAAAGCTAATTTCAACATGGCTCCGTATTTTTTATGCTACATTTTGATATAATAAAATGCCCTACGTTTTATTTTTTATAAAATTTCTATTTACTGGCTCTATTACTGGTAAATTTTTTTGAGTTTTTTTTTTTAGTTTACTCTTTTTCAATTTTATTGTTAAAGAGCTACGATTGAAATGTAAGTGAAAACTTTCAACAGATTTTGAAAGAAAGAAAACGCTTCCTTCTAAGACATTGATCCCCAACTGCGCCTTCCATGAATTCACCAGTTTGAACTCCATCTTACACCAAATCCTAGATCTTATCCCTGAGAATTTTAAATTCCTAAGCATAAGAGAAAATGGCAAGATATGAATGAGAAAAAAGTGAAAGAAAAGAAAGGAAACAAGAAAACGAAAATAAGAAACTTAAAAACAGAAACACTATGTACATTGTTCGGACTATCATCCTCATTTTTGTTGCCATATTTATCACAACGTTTCGGTCGTTGTATGCTCCGGCCTTTTTCACGTGGTTGGAATGTCGAATTGAACCCTTTATTTCGCTCGCTGGGGTAGACTGTTCTAGTTCTACTTGCCATGTCTAATGGATGTCAGTTATCAGTTATCTCCTGTTAATTCCACCGCCTTGACCAGGTATTGAACTCACACTCTTTGCTGAATAAGGCCGGAAACAACAGCTGCCGTATCTAGCAGGAAGAGTCTCCGGATCATCTATATCTTACTAGCTTCATCGTTAAATATTTGAGCTTAACAAAATAGTGTACATAATACCTCATCTCAGAAATATAGACAGATACTAAGAAAACGAAACGAAACAAAAACAAGAAAAATGAAAAAGAGAAAAAGCAAGAAGAAAAAGTACAAGAATGAGCAAACTTTAAAAAGAAAGGAGGAAGATTAGGAAATCGTGAACGACGAAAGAAACTGAGAAAAAGAAGAGATAAAAAATGGAAATGTTCAAAAGAAAAAAGAAAATGAGTAGCATTGGTAACTCTCTTCTCATTTCTTGCTTCCATGCCACACTTACAATCGTCAAAGATTTAAATCTAACTTCAATCGGCATCTCCCGTCTCCCTGAAACCCGTTTTCTTATTGTCCTTTCTCTTTCCCGCCAAGTAACCCCTTGACTCTTAGCGGCATTATCGCCTTGCTTGGGGTGAAATGATTAAAATAATAATTTAGCACGCGTGAAAAATTCACAATTTTGCTGTTTGAATCTTCAGGTAAGTCATAATTCTGAATTTAATGATAGAATAAGGTCCTTGCGAGTTCGACGACGATAAAATAGCCGTGGAACTTTCCCTATTGCATCGTTAAATATTTGAGCTTAACAAAACATTGCAATAACCAACATAAATACAAAAGAAGGTTCTTATTTTCAAAAGTAAGAGGATACAACAGAAAATAGTTAAAACTGGCAGGTTTTCCATTTCACTGAAGCAGACACTAAAAACTGAGAGCATTATCGCCTTTTCTTTCTATTTCTCAGTGAAACCAAACAGCGTCTCCGACGTGGCTTTGACTCGCGATCAAAACGTAATAGTCCATTATTTACGAGGTACTAGCAAGGTGTAACGTGCGTGCAAAGGAACGGTGAAGAAGACATAGAAATAGTACTACTAATAATTTTATTACAAACGACTGTAATTTTGACATACATCTTAAGGTGCACATTCTGAATAAATATTCAGAATCTAACGAGCTTCTGCCCTTTAAAACGTATGAGGATAGTTACGTATGCAAACTACTAACGTCCAGACGCCTGAGCAATGAACAGAATGACAGCAGAGTTCCATATGATTTATACTAGGCTATCTCATTAATTCCTCTTAAAAAACTAATCAACAAACGAAAATTCCAAGTTGAACAAGATCAGCATCTGGCGAGATCAGTTGTTCCTCGAGTCTGTCTTTTTCACCCAGTTAACCGAGGTTTCTGCCACACGTTTGCTTTCTGTTCCTAATACTGTTTTGTTTATTTTCTTATACATATATATTTTTTATTGTATATAATCATTGGGTCCTGATTTCCCGCCCCCGGTAATCGTATGAATAAAACATCATGCTAAGGCTTTCATTGAGAAAATGAGGTATTTTGGTGACCGTGATGTGACAGCTAAGAGGAAATGCGTTGTTATGGTGAAAGGAAAATTCTAAGTAGGAATGGGTCAGCCAGTTAGTTTCGAGGTAAGGCAAGAGATGATCAGTCTTTTCTCTATCCCCACTTTTTAGCCCTTGTGGCACATTTTGTATTTCAGTCCATTTTGTGATGTCAACGAACACTGGTTGCTACTTTTGTGATGTCAACGAATACTCATTGTCACTTTCGTATTGCTCGTTGTAGTAGAGACTTTGCAATCGCAAATACAACTATAGTAACGCCGTTGAACAATGCTGGTGTCAGACGCCTTCGAATAGCACTCGCACTAATACCACTGACTCGATAATACCCGCTCGCACAGTAACCACCGTATTGATCCGAATAGAGAATAGTGTAGGGAAGAGAATAGCGGTCCGTATAGTGATAGAGAAGAAATAGCGATGGCGAGGTCATTTACCTTAGCTCTCCGAGAGCAGGATGCGGCACAAGGTCATTTTTTTAATGCGGGGTAAAACCTAGCCCGTAGGCTCGGTCAAAAATTCCCCGTAAGCTCTGTATACACGGAGTTGGGTAGCTGTCTACCATCCCAGACGAGACTCTGCCCTTCGGCATAACCTCGTCTGGATTCCTCTCTGCCCGAAGGCAGAGAGTTCGAACAGCACAGATGGAGACGATTCTCCAACTAATTGCCGAAGCAAGTCAAATAGCGATGGCGAGACTTTAGACGTCACGCTACTTTCTATATATGTGCATCCTCTATGGTCACGCGGTCTACTTAATTCAATAATGGGATCGCCCGTGTTTGCACACTGACGATCTATGTTCAAACACAAGTGTCGACAGCGGCATTTTATTCCTATATAACAATGCAAACAAATATTTCAAAGTTCAGCATCATATTAAGCACATGCGAGTTGCCTACCTTCACGCTGGCGGCGTTCCATCCGTTTTGACGCGTTCATTACCAGTACAGATGTTTTGTTTTTCATTAAAACACAAGCAATGTTTGTTCAAAGACATAATTTTGGGGGTTCATTCTCTCCCCGCATCATTACGTGTCATCGACAGATTTTATATATAGAATTTTATAATCGTTAATTTTTATGTCATGGGTGTTTTTTGTAGGTCCCCTGAGAGTATGCGGTATTGTGGTGTATAGAGGATTGAATGATGGATAAGTTCTTTTGGTGGATGCGCAAATTGTAATGAGTGAATGGGTCGTGAATCCGATTAGCTAGGTATAGGTAGTAAGTGATAGCCAGACTCAGCCCCTCCCCCCATTCTCGGCCTTGTGCCACAATTGTATTTTAAATACAATAAATCTTGACTGATAATTTTCTGTAGATTTACATATTTTTATACTTGAAAATTTAATAAGAATTAACTTGAAAACTGACCTACTGTCAAAATATTGTTGAAAATTGTCAAACATTAACTTTTTTCTTTGTCTTTTCTTAAATTGCGCTCTTCTCTTTAATCGTTGTACTTCAGCTGTTAATACTACTACTACTACTACTACTAGTAGTAGTACTATTACTAGTAGTAGTAATAGCAGTATTACGATGCTGCATTAAACATGGTTCTCATGGCTTCTCATCTTAATTGGTTGGAGTTGTTAACATATTCGTCTTGTTTTGGTGAATTAAGATGGTCTACCGAAATATCCCGTTCATTATCACAGATTTGCACGTCAGTTGTCTGCCCATAACCAATTGACCAATTCCCCCACCTCGGGTTTGATATATTGGGCATCTCTGCTGATAAGCGAATGTATTGGTAGAGCATTGCAGACAGGTGTCGAGAGGGTTATTATTTCTTAATTAGAAGGATTAAGAAGCGAAGGTAACTTGAGAGTTTAGATCCCTAGGAAGACCCTGTTGAAGGTATTTGCAACTAAGCTCCACTTGCAAGGTTAGGCTGTGAGACATCCCTGTCACAATACCAGACACATTTGGCAGGGATTCTTCTCAGAATTCATCGTGCATATTTATAAATTAGTCCTGGGTATGACGATAAACTACATCCGGAAACAAGGTCTCGGATCGGGAGATTGGGGGTTTTGAGGAACGTGGAACCAACTCTTAATTGCTGTCCTTCCCAGGCACACCCTGACCCAGGGTAGTGGCACCTGTTAGGGTCAAAGCTATGGGTAAATAGTGATTCCCCAAAATAAAAATCACAACACTAGGAAAGTATAAAAATACATTTTTATAGTAAAAATACCAGTAATAACTTTTTAGAAAAAAAATTACCAACAATCCCTTTTGTAGTGAAGCTACCAGCAATACATTTTCATTAAAAATTATAACACATTTTATAGTAAAATTTGTAGAAACTTTGCGCACCTACCTTAGCGAAACTATAGTGGGAATGGGAAATGAGAGAATGCAGCTGTAATCTGGTGACGAAAATATTGAGATTTATTGTATAAGATACAATTATGGCACAAAGCCGAAAAAGGGGAATAGATAGAGGCTGGTCTTCATCATTTTTTTTACCTAGCTAATCCGATTCACGACCCATTCACTCATTACAAATCGCACATTCACCAAAAGAACTCATCGGTCACCAATCAATCCTCCATATACCATAATACCGCAAACATCTCAGGGAACCTAAAAAACGCACCCCGTGACATAAAAATTTGATGATTTTAAAAATTTATACATAAAAATCTGATGATTTACAATGAGAAGGGAGGAGATGCTTTCGACAAAAATATAATGAAACATTATTTCGTCTTCACAGAAAATTTACAGAAGTGTTCGAAGATTATATATATATATATATATATATATATATATAATGCAAAATTAGCCAAATGCTGTAAATTTTCTCTTCCTTCGTTACTACGTTTTTCTCTTTCGAAGCTGACTGGACGTATTACCGAAACTGTTAATAAGCGTCCTAACACTTTATTTTCTATTGTGACTTCTGCAAGGAAACAAGTAAAAATTTGTCATCATTTCTTTTTTTTCTGCGCTGAGTTTCGCTTCAAATGCTAATAGTTGACATTACAGTTTTTATACCTTCCCTTTCTCATAAGAGTCGGACTTGAAATCCCGACAGATTACCAACAATAAATTTAAAAAATACTATTAATACATTTTTATCAACGACAAACTATCTGTTATATAGGAATAAAGTGAATCTGAACACAGATTGCCAGTGAGCAAACACAGGCGAACCCATTATTGAATTAAGCAGACCACGTGACCATAGAGGAAATGCACATATAGGAAGTCGCGGAACGTCTAAATAAATGATCGTTATTTCTATTCTATCCTCTATTACTATTCGGATCTACAATTCCAGTTTATCCTCTATACTATACGGATCACTATACGGGTTACTTGTCGAGCGAGTATTATCGAGCAAGTACTACGAGTGCGAGTGATATTTGAAGGCATCTGACACCAGTATTGTTCAACGGCGTTACTAGAAGTTGTATCTACGATTATAAAGTCTCTACTACAACGAGCATTACAAAAGTGACAACGAGTGTTTGTTGATATCACAAAACTATCTAAAAAAGCAAAAAACAACGTTTACCCTGAAAATAAAAAATTATGTACAAAATATCTCTAGTTGAATGCATTTCAAAACATATGTAGCTAAGTCATAAAATTGTGTACAAAATATTTAGATTTCGACATCAGATAACCAATAGAGGTTGATATGCTGTTCAACCAAATCAAGCATCTATAAATCTATCATTCGTCGGGGTACTGAATACTACTGTCATATCTAGTCAGGACACATAGCACAGTGGATAAGGGCGTTGTCCAGTGACAGGAGTTGGGAGTTCAATACCTGGTTAAGGCAATGGAGAACTTGGAGAGGGGAAATAACAGGAGATAACTGATAACTGACATCCATTAAACATGGCACATGGAACTAGAACAGTCTACTCTAGCGAGCGAAATAAAGGGTTAAGTTCAACATTACAACCACCTGAAGGAGGCCGGAGCGTACAACGGTCGAAACGTTGTGATAAATATGGCAACAAAGATGAGGACAATACTCCGAATAATGTAAATAGTGTACATAATACCTCATCTCACAAATACAGACAAATATGTTCATGTCTATTGTTCTGATGGGCTTTTTTCCAACAGTGTCTTGACTGCATGAATTTAAGCCAGATTGGCAACATGGTCTCATCGTTTTACTGATGCATTAGCTAAATGCAACCATCTCTTCTATTCTAATAGTTTCTTTTCTCCCACCGTTGATTTCACTTTTGATTTTTTTGCATTCCTCCCATCTACAATCTTCAAAAATGCAAATGCAACGTCAATCGCCATCTTCTGTCTTCCTGAATCATGTTCTTATACTGTCTTTCTCCTGACTTCCCACTAAAGTCTTGTTACTATCTTTCAATCAATTAAAAGAAAAAAAAAATGAATGTAGCTTGTATATTCTAATCTAAGTAAGTGTCATGATAGTTATCCCAGGCTTCGTATTTGTACCTCAGCGTCACTTTGTTGGCGTGATGCTCTCTCACTAAATAGTAGCAGTAGTAGTACCACTATTAACACTAATTGGAGCAGTTGGTACGATCCAGAAAGTACAGACAAATATATTGTGACCATCCCTGGTAGAACCTGTTTAATCTATTACGTGCCATGAGCCCCATTTGGGGGATCTGTTAAAATTAAACCCACTACATGTTATTCCTTGTATTTACATTGAATTGCTTACATACATTGCATTTTGCAGAGGTATATTTTACAACACTTAGCCTTTAAAGTTTTTATTATTAGCCGTAAGAAGACACTTTCTGTCGTAATTTTACATTTCACGAGTGGAAAAATAATGACTATTTTGAAAAGTATTTTTTTCTTATTTCTAATCAATATTATTTTTTGATGTTTTATACACATATATATTTTATGTTCTAGTTTCTATAAAAACGACAATGGTAACTACTGAAATTAAACATAAGGAATAAAACTCTAAATTCACCTATCTGGGCCCAAAATGCGCATTAAAAAAATTTGGCAATTAATGGGTTAAAAGAGATTTAAAAATGTTGCATTCTGCGGAACGGTCATCTACTAAGGAGAGTATTGTCAATGTAAAGGAAATATAAATATGGTACATTTTAAGTATACTAGTGAGCGCTCATGCCGGTCGGAATATCGACCCTTTAGCCTCCTTAGCGTCATCAGCGAACTCTTCGAGAAGGCTGTTGAAGATTTCAACAGGAACTACCTCCTGAGTATGGATTTCGCTCTGCTAGAACCACAGCTGATGTCTTAACCGCCATTACTCACAGAATCAGCGAGGGACAAATATAAATTCACCATAAGAAATATCGCCCTAAATATATCGAACGTCTTTGACAAGATGTGGCACCTAATGATGATGATAGTAATAATAACACTGATAATAATAATGATGATAAAAATGATAATAGCAATACTGATGATAAAAATAATGATAACGATAAAATAACAGTAATGATAAGAATTGTGATAAGGATAATGATTATGATAATATTAATTTTCTACCCCAGCCCCACTTTGTTATCACGCTGCCCCCCACACACTCAGTAACAATAATAAAAATATAAATTTATTCAAGAGAACAGTATCAATGGAAAGAAAATGTAAACTCTGAATCTATTTACAACCTAGTCTGTACTTGTCTTACTTTCCGAGGTAAAAAGAAAGATCACTAGCCGCCCCGGTTTAAAAGAGATGAAAAAAAAACAAACAAAAGAAAAAAAACAAAAAAAACGGACAATGTGGATTTGCTTATCCATTCAAGAGACCATGGAAAGAAAATACAACCACTGTACATGTGCATTATGAGTGAAAATCGTAATTTGTGCAAACAGAATGCATCAACTCACTACCTTGCCTTTCTGTAGATCTTGGGCCAAGAGATTCTACTAAACAGAAAGATAATAGTAATAATAATAATAATAATAGCAACACCTTTGAAAACGCTTTGAAAAACTAAGTAAATACGGGGAACACGAGATAGCAATCACTAAATTGCAGCATCTCACGATGACAACATTCTTCTTCTTCTTCTATATGCCGTGTCCCGTCAGGATATTGGAGATCATGTCTCTCCACTATTTCCTGCCCGTTGTAGCTCTTCGTGAATTTTATTTTTTGTTCTCTTTCCTAAAACTTGTTCTGTCGTTCATTTACAAAAGCTCGTCAAATAAGTTATGCGCTATTTTCCTCTGCAATAATAATAATAATAATATAATATAATAATATAATAATAATGAGCTGGAAAGTGGGGTTGTAATAATTAGAAGGCAAAAAGGATGATAGAATACTCACTGTGGAAACATTTTTTGGCACTTTTCTTACTTTTCGGAGTAATAAGAAAGATCGCTAGTAGCCTCGGTTTACAAGAGATTAAAAAAATGCACTAAGTGAACCTGCTCGTCTATTTAGGACCATATCAGTGATAGAAATAAAATACAAACACTGTACAAGCTCATTATGAGTGAAAATCGTAATTTGAGCAAACAGAATGCATCAACTTACTACTTTGCCTGACTGTAGATCTTGGGCTAAGAGATTCTACTAAACAGAAAGATAATAGTAATAATAATAATAATAATAATAACACCTTTGAAAACGTTTGAGAAACTAAGTAAATACCGGGGACTAGAGATAGTAATCACTAGATTGCAGCATCTCACTATGACATCATTCTTCTTCTTGTATATGCTGTGTCCCTTCAAGATGTTGACAATCATGACTCTACTATTTCCTGTAATTTGTAGCTCTTAGAAAATGTTATCTTTTTATCGCTCCTAAACCCAGTTCTGTCATTCATTTACAAAAGCTCGTTAGATAAGCTATATGCTATTTTCCTCTATCCCTCTTACCTTCAATATGGCCTGTCAGTGTCAAATTTTTTATCACCCTCTCTCTCATTGTGTGCCTTCTAAATTCCAACCGTCTCTTTCTGATGTTAAATATAAATGTCCTTTGTTTCCATTTTCTCTAAAACTGTCATTGCTCACATGTTCAGTCAATGGTATTCTCAGTATCCTTCTGTAGAACCACGTTTCGCCTGAAGTTTGTGAGGAGACTGCCCAGTGTTAAAACAATTTCTAGATATTTAAAGTCTTATAAATGTACGATTTTAGTATCTTTATTTTGCAATTCGCATGTTGGGCTGTTTCTTTTTCTAACAATCACGCATTCTATCTTCTTGCAATTAATGTTTAACGTTTTCTTCTCGTTTTCTTTCACTAGCTTCTGTAGGTGTTCCTGTACTTTCATTTCTGCATCAACACCATCTCCTGCATGTCTAATGTTGTTAAGATTGTGTCCGCCAGTAATGAATCCTGGTAGGACTTCTAATTCTCTCAGGATTGCTTTATTGTAAAGGGCGAATGAGTAACGTGAGAAAACATCCTCTTTTACACTGCTTTCTGTTTTTGCATATTTCAGTCAGTTAAGTGCCATACGTGATACACGGTTGGGTGATCATATCTTTTTCGAAAAGGAAGAACATTTTTTTTCTGCAGTAGGTTGGTATTTCTTTCTGCGGTAGACTGGTTGCCAACCAAGGCTAAATAACACAGTCTGTCCTGCGATTCAAGAGAAGACATAGATTTATAGCTTTTCCAAGAGTATTTGTGCGTAAGTGAATGTAACGAACCGGACTAGAATTTGAACTTGGCTCTCTCATTCCAATCCGATATCCATTACACGCAACACACATCCTTTGTATAGTTACTGAAATAATTTTTCAGCTCTATGCAGTTGGTTTGCTGGGGTCTGGACTTTCCCCTTGGGGCTTTGGGAATGATAAATGGGGCAAACAAATATGTGGATCAAATTCCTGTAACCCCTAAAATTGCAAAAACTTATATGTATGGGTACGTTTTACATCTTACGTACATTTCTCTCCATGCAAGAAATAAAACTACATTATTTTTTCTATTTGATTCAATGACACACCTCATCTATTTGTTTGTTTGTTTAACAGCATATCAACTCCTTATGTGTCATTTAATACTGAAATTTAATTATCTTGCTAGATATACGTCATTCTGCTTTCACAATGGAATACACGGTAGATGATGCTCAGCTTTTATGCTTATACAGGTTTGTGTGGATGTAATTACTAGAGGACAAGATATATGTCTTTTACGTAGCACATGTGTGATATGTCTTTTACGCAGCACATGTGTGATATGTCTTTTACGCAGCACATGTGTGATATGTCTTTTACGCAGCACATGTGTGATATGTCTTTTACGCAGCACATGTGTGATATGTCTTTTACGCAGCACATGTGTGATATGTCTTTTACGCAGCACATGTGTGATATGTCTTTTACGCAGCACATGTGTGATATGTCTTTTACGCAGCACATGTGTGATATGTCTTTTACGCAGCACATGTGTGATATGTCTTTTACGCAGCACATGTGTGATATGTCTTTTACGCAGCACATGTGTGATATGTCTTTTACGCAGCACATGTGTGATATGTCTTTTACGCAGCACATGTGTGATATGTCTTTTACGCAGCACATGTGTGATATGTCTTTTACGCAGCACATGTGTGATATGTCTTTTACGCAGCACATGCGTGATATGTCTTTTATGTAGCATATGTGTGATGAAAATTTGGAATACAGTTTGATTTTAAATTGTTGGATATTATCTGGATTAATATCATGAAATAGTTCTTTCATGTTGGTTGATTTTATTTAGGGCATATCAACATCTATGGATTATTTAAAGCCTTAATCTAAATATTTTGAACGCAACTGTATGCCTTCAACGACATAAAATTATATCATTAGTAATTCTACTATAAAATGTATTACTGGTCATTTTACTATAAAAGTATTTAAACTTTCATAGTGTTCTGTTTTTGTTTGGGAGTTCAATATGCACCCATAGCTGGGATCCTAACTGGTGCTTACTACCCCGGGTTAGGGCGGATCTGGAAACAACAGCAATTAAGAGGTGGTTACAATGTTCATTGAAACCTTCAATCTCCCGATCGGAGACCTTGCTGCCGAATGTAGTTTATCCTCATACCCTGGACATCATCATCTGTTTGCACATTCGAATAAAATATCTTCTTTCCGGAAGTTTCTGGTTGAGACTTTGAGGCAACTCACACGACACAGAGCGACATTAAAACACGACAACAATATTAACAGCATCAACATTAACAGTGATGAAGGTGGTGCTAATGTGTATGGAAGAGAGACAATGAACGACATAATCATTAAATCCAGTAAATTGATATTTATTGAGCTTAGCTTAGTTTAGTTTGGTACAAAGCCATAATTATAGGACATCGAGTGAGAATCGAACTCACTATTCGGTAGTTATGCTTAACCAGGTGAGATTGATTAATCGATTGGTTTTTTATGATTGTGTAAGTTATTCAACGCCGAAACCTATTTTGTGATTCTAAGAATTATTCTTTTTTGTTTGCGAGTGGATATTGTATTAACAATTTCCTGGAGATAATAATGATTTTCAGATACGAGTCTTACTATTTAATCTGTAGTTAGTGAAAAGGTGAATTCATACTTTTCGCAAGGGTATTTGCGCGTAAATGAATGTAATGAACCATACTAGAATTCGTACTCAACTTTCTGACTTCTCACTCCGATCTCTTATCCATTACACCACACGCAAGCTTAGGGCACCTGATATTTCTAAGCGGTCAACCATCTAGGTACTGATCAGGTTCAACGTTGCTTAACTTCAGTGATCAGACGAGAACCAGTGTTTCAAAGTGACGTGGCCGTAAGCAAGTTATTTAAAACTGAATCTATTTTTAGACTGGAAGAATTTTCTGGAGCTAATAATGATTTACTGATTCAACTCCTACTAATTAACCCATAGCTGGGGGAGGACAAGAGATGGATTCATACATTTTCCAAGAATATTTGCGCGTAAATAAATATGAGGAATCCGACAGGAATTGGAACTCGACTCTCCGACTTCCAATTCCGTGCCATTATACACTACACCACCTGGTATTCCCAAGCGGTCACTGAGCAGGCTCGACGTTGCTTAAATTCGATGAACATACGAGAACCGGTGTTTCAACATGATATGGCCATAAAAGAGTTTTGAAAAGAGTTGCCGTTACTCTATTTCCAGTGGGGGAATTCATTGAATACAGATATTACTACTACTACTACTACTACTATTATTATTATTAACGCTAGTAGTAGTCATAATGATAATGCGTTAAATGAAAACCTTTTCTAATTGAATGGAGGCTCTAAGCGCGTCTTTCACGCTTTCCAATCTGCGTTATTGAATCGTGCATGTTGACTGACAATTATGCCCCATTCTGATTCAATGAGATTTTTTTTTTTACCACGAAGCATCCGAACGCCTTCCCGTCGTTCCGCGCCACACTGTCCACTTATACTTCGCAAGAAATTTATTTTACTTAAGATTTTTCACGTTGAAGTCTTTAATTGCTTACTATTTTATCAGGACGTTTTATTTATTTATTTTTAAATTTTCTCTTTGACGTCTTTTTCACGATCTCTTTTCAAGTGTTGGCATCACTATAACTTACTTCTTCTCATTTTTATGCAACACCGAAATCGACGTGGTGATTCATTTAGAGCCTAATTTGAGTCGAGAGAAAAAACCACGGCTATATCTCATTGAAGACGAGAGTTCGCGCCTGATTACTGAAGTTAAGCAACGTTGAAATTTAGATAATCTTTCTCTTAAAACTATTTTCAGGAATCTTATCGCTCTGAAGTAATGTAGAATGTTAATACATTATGTCATTATTTTCCCTTCGAGTTACATGGGACATTCATTATAGTTGTTGCTGCTGTTGGTGGTCCTAAAATGATGTGGTTTCTATTATTTGGTACAGTTCTTTCTTTGTGGTTCTGTAGCGCCAGTTAAAGCAACATGACCTTCGCCAAGACGCTCAAGTTTTACTCGTCCAAAGACTTTTCGCCGTCGAAGCGGTTGTATACAGCTGAGAGTTTAGATATTTCTGAACGGGTTTGGTGCCATGTATGGCATTAATATGAAAGTTTCGATCTGGCAAGGCTATTTAAGAATATAACTCGAGTCTTGAGTCTGATGTTTTGTAGCAATTTGCGGTGTTGAACAAAACTACCATCTGGCACAGCTTATTTTATCTTCAATTTCTTTTTCTCCTCTACTAAATTTGTTATAGCTGTTCCATATTCCGAGATGACTCAAGTGTTTATTATTTACTAATACAACATCCTTTATTTTTATGATGGATTCAGGGTGGGTGTCATCACTGATTTCATCCCAATTCCAGGAAACCCATCAGTAAGAGCGATAACAATTATAGAACTCGAGAAACCTATTTTCCGTGAAAACATTGTTTTAATAGAAAGATCTCATAAATTTCAACCGATAGTAGTACTGGCCCCCGTTTAATAAATTCCGAATGTTTCCTTATAAGGAAACGGTTAATATTGCTATTCCTTAGGTTTCTGTTTTGAAAAGATTTGTTGTGAGTCCCATTTCTTGGAAAATTGATAGGAGATGTATGGGGGAAAATGGCGAAAGTTTGTAAGTTTTAATATTTGGAGTATTATAAGTGTTTCCTACTTTTTATATTCTAAATGCCAAAACTGCTACCCAAAGGAAAGTACACGAAAGAAAATATATGAGATAAATGACTGAAATATATAAACGAATATGTAAACAATACGGAAGTCTAAATGAAAAATAACCCTAAGCCTTTCGTCATAAAAGGGAAACTATGAGCGGGCTTTTTTTTCTGCTTCCTCTTAATCCTGCAATAATAGTGGTATCTCAATAAAGGAATATGTTTGCAGAAATTTGTATGAAAACTAAGCTATGAACTAAATTTCGTGCAAGACTGTCAATCGACACTGTGTGTGCCGCTTTGAAACGCTTCCTAAGATTTATTTACTTATTGAGAAGAGTCAGGTATATTAATGTTATTAAATCTTTCACAATGTATTAGATTAGATAGAATTTTAAACAAAATACTAATTCTGTTTATATTTCTGAGATGAGGTATGGTAACTATTTACATGGATCCAAATGTGACTTAAACCGAAGAGTTGTGAGGTCAATCCCTGGCCACAGCAGAGACAACTAAAACATGTTGAGTTGAGTTAAGGAGGGGAATTAAGTAAAGCTGAGATATCCAAAGGCATGATACGTAGAATTAGAACAATCTAACCCCGTGAAATAAATAAAGGGTTCGATTCGATATTCCAACATGTATCACCTGAAGAAAGCCGGAGCGTACAACGACCGAAACGTCGTGAATATGCCAATAAAGAAGCGGACAACAATCCGGACACTGTAAATAGCGTAAACAGTTAAATACTACTTGTATGCTATCTTTTCTATACTGCGAATAAATTTTATCATATCTTCTACTCAAACGGTACGTCAACAGGAGAGGGGGGAGAGATTGCAAACTCCTAGTTTAAAATACTGGAAGAAGTTTTCTTCTAAACTTCCACATTCGTTTGGCGGAAAGAAGGAAAGCCAGAAGAAAGGATTAAGGAAGAAGATAGAATGCATGGTTGTTAGCAAAACGAACAGTCCCGAGTGCAAATTAAAAATTGAAAAGACCGAAATCAAACAAGTAGAACAATTTAAATACCTGGGAAGTCTTTTAATAGAGGACAGAAAATAGGACATTGAAGTCCAAAGGCGCGTCGATAGAGCCAATGATGTCTTCCAAAAGCTAAGCAAAGTATGAAGAAACAGGAAATTTTCGTTACAAATAAAAAGAGTGCAGAACTAAATACGTAATATCAGTCTTCCTATTCATCAGTGAATGTGTTGTGGAGTTATTTCCACAATAGAACTTGTAGTCGGACTAAATGCGTCCTAAATAGGTTAAACGTATAGAAACGTTAAGAACTTGTAATAAAGCGTTACGCAGAGTAATCGAGTTGTGGTCGCTGAACACTACTCCTTCCTTTCGACTACTACTGACTCCTACTTATAATAGGTGGGAGAGTCTATTATCTAGACAAGGTGTCATTCACTATAACAGAATGCTAAACCATCTCATCACAGATGGAGAGGCTTGAAGTAACAGCTACATGGTTCTACAGATGGATGCTGAGAATACCATGGACGGGATACGTGAGCAACGACGAAATTCTAGAGACAACGAAAACAAAAAGAACACTTCTGCTTAACATCAGGAATTAACAGTTGAAATTTAGAGGGGACATGAGGAAAGAGGACTTGGAAAATGATCACCCACAAGACATATTGAAGGCAAGAGAGACAAAAGAAAACATACCTGATCAGATGGTGTAAATGAATGCCGGAGGGTTTAGGAGAGATAGCCAAAAGACAAAATTTATTAACAACTACAAAGGAAATTGTGGAGAGCCATGATCGCCAACGTGCTGAAGGGATACGGCACATAGAAGAGGAATGCTATCTCTGTGATAGTAATAATTATGTAATTAACAGAGAGAAAAAAACTTATATAGGAGACTTCTTTTTGGTCTCTATCAAAAATGATTAATATTTGCCCCAAAATATTGATGATTGCTTTGGAGCAATATTTAGTAAACATATATAACAAGCCCGACTTGTCTCAAAAATGTCATACGCCAGACGAAAAATGAGATTGTTAAAAGTGTACATTAGTGTGCTGGTGTATTTTGACAGGAATCCTGCAGAGGTTGAAAAGTAAGGTAACACACACACACATATATATATATATATATATATATATATATATATATATATATATATATATATAACAGACTATTTATAAATATGAATATAAGATATCGCCCATTAAGTACTGGTGTTAATAAAATATTTCTCTGTGTAATATAACAAAACTATTAAGTATATATTAAAATATTAATAATTATACATATTATCCCTCAGCAGTAGCGGGACTTCAGGTGCTGGGTAGAGACTAAAGATTACATAATTTAAATTTTAATAAAAATATCTGATTAAAATAATGCTGGCGCAGTTCATATATGTTGATTACGGGTATATATATATATATATATATATATATATATATATATATATATAATGTATGTATAAAGATATGTCGCATTAAATAATTTAGACAAATTTTGCCTACTTATTTTTTAATAGGATCCTCGCATAATTACGGGCAAGTTTCTTAGTATCCTTATTAAAGGAAGAAAGAAAACTACCATGTTGATGTATATTCATTTTATTCTGAGTACTTTCGACATTAACACAATGTCATCATCAGGGTGTTGCTTTTTTCTAAACTTGTGTTCATCTGAATATTAATTTTTTTACTTGTGAAGTAAAAAAAAGTTATGTACTGTACGATTTTTAAATTTTATGATATAAATGTCTAGGAAGGTAACTAAGTTATAGAAATGTCTAAATATTTAAAAAAACACTATTAGTTAAAACCGAGATATTTTAAACTATCTACTGAAAATATTTTACAAATTTGTGTAGTATTCATAATTAATTTTTTTTAATTTTTTTTTTTTTTTTTTATTTTTTATTAATGGTTGGTTTATATATATATATATATATATAATTGTATTGATGTTAGTTTGTGATCCTGGGTTTCACGCTCTTGCGATCGTCAAACGTGAAACCCAGGGTCACAAACTCACATCAATATAACTAAGTATGTTAGCTCTATCACTGATATTGAACGCTTTCCAATAAGTACCGCGCATATATATATATATATATATATATATATATATATATATATATATATATATAAACCAAAACACAGTAATCACATATAGTGATATGAACTGCGCTAGCACTGCGTTAACCATATATTTTTATTAAAATTCAAATTATGTAACGGTTAGTGCCTACGTAGCACTTCAAGATTGTGTTGTGCATGAAACTCCGAGTCGTACTAATCGTGAAGGATAATATGTATATTTATTAATAATGCTATATATATATATATATATATATATATATATATATATATATATGAAATGGGAGTAGTACACCTTTTTTTAATTTGATCTGACTCTTGCAAAGATAGGGTTAGCGAGAAGAGTCGGGTACTTATTGGAACGGTCTAAGAAACCGACCACTTTCCTATTATCTTTAGCGATGGATCGGATATGGGTTCACCACAAGGTTCGGGGTAAAGCTGTCCCAATACGTGTTCAAGGCAGACAGCCTCCTTGAGAGAACAACTGTTGATCATAATGGACGAAAATTCAAGGTCTGCTCAGTGACTGTTTCTTTAACGACATATCAACTCCTTATGGGTCATTTAATGCCAAAATTTAATTTTCTTGTGAGTTTTTAAGTAACAAAAATATATTTTATTTTGCTTTCACAAGAGTACATATTAGACGATACTCAGCTTTTGTGCATTTACATGTTTGTGTGGACAAGATTACTATAGGCAGTGATATGTACGTTTTATGTTGTAGTTTTGTTGAAGTTATATTATGGAATATAGTTTGATTTATTTAAGAAATCGTTGGATATTATTTGGATTAATGTCATGAAAGAGTTCTTTCATGTTTGTTGTTTGGTTGATTTTGTTTAGCGGCATATCAACCTCCATGGGTTATTTAATGCCGAAATCTAAATATTTTGAACTCAATTTCATGCCACTACGGATAAAATGCATTACAGATAAAATGCATCGTTGGTCATTTTGCTATAAAATGTATTGCTGGTAATTTTACTGTGAATATATATTTTTATACTTTCATAGTATTTTGCTTTTATTTGAGTGGGGTCACTATTTCCCGCTAGATGGGCCCTAACAGGTCCTACCACCCGGGGTCAGTGTGAACTTGGGAACGGCAATTAAGATATGGTTCCACGCTCCTCAGAATCCCTAAACTTCCTATCAGAGGTCTTTCTGCCGGATGTAGGTTATCATCACCCCCAGGATTACTGCTCGGTGATAATGTAAATATGTCTAGCTTGGCTTTTAAGTCCTTGAAAGTTACAAGCCAATTATTAGTTAGAGCCCCGGGGGAGAAATAAGATTTGGAAATGGGTAAGACCGAGAACCTTTCAGCACCGTCTGGTAGTAATAGAGGAACAGCCGCAGCCGTAATTTGAACTCCCTACCCAGCTTGTTTACCGTGCGTTCGTAACCGTGACGCCAACTCGTACGTACTATAAATCGTCTACACACGAATCTGCCAATATCGTGTCGTAAGCGTAAACAAGACCGTTGGACAAAGATTATCGATCTTAGCTGATTTGATATTTGGAAAGGGGGAGGGGAAGAATAATTGAGCACTTAGACCCAATCATTCGGTTGATACCGTTCCGTGGCGTCTTCGTTGCAAGTCTTTGGGTGTGTCTCCAAACTGACTGACCGTGAGAAAGAATGAAGACATCAGTAAAAGACGAGCCTTAGATAAATGATAACCACGTCAAAAGGAAACGTACGCCATAAACATGGGCAATAAATAAAAGGTTTTTTTTTTAAGACAAGGGAGTGGGAAAAAAGATAACACAGTCAAAATATATCAAGAAATGATGAAATATTTCTTTAGAAGGCGGGTGATATATACATAATGTAGTTACTTCAGATTCTACAAGTATTGCAATGTATTAACGACTTAAAAAAAACATTTCACCCCAAGGAAGGCTATAAAACCACTAAGACGCAAGACGTTACTGAGAGTGAAGGAAACTGATAAAACGTTATTGACTCGAAAGAATAAGAAAAAAAAACAAGATTCAGGAAAACAGGAAATGACGAGTGACGTTGTATTTTTTATAAAATTAAAAGGAAAAACAGGAAGCCAGGCGAGAGTTTCTCAGCTGAGAAGTGCAAGAGAAGAAACTGTTAGAATAGAACTTACGGTTCCATCTTTCAATTTCAGCAGTAAAAGGGTAATACGATTCATAAAATCGATGTACCAAAGAGGAAAGCTCATCATAACAATTACCAAATATTTAGAGAGAAGGCACAGGGAAGATACGTTACACCGGTGAGAAAGTGATTTGAAGCGAATATAACAGATTCATTTTTTCTTGGGATTTGTTAAGAATCTCTACATAGATAGAAGTACAGTCCCGCTAAACAAAATCAACCAAATCCAATGCTATCATCCATAGTCTAACGTGTTTTAGCGTTACAGACATACATTTTATCTATAGTTGAAGGCATACAATTGCGTTCAATATATATTTAGTTGAGGCCATAAAATTGTATTCAAATTAATTAGATTTCGGCATTAAATAACCTATAGAGGTTGATATGCTGCGAACCAAAGATCAACCAAATCAAATCCCAACCGAAGTCGTTCCGTTGGCTATCGTACAAAGACCCTTGGGAAAGGCATTAATCCATCTATTTTCATTCGGCTCCTGCGCTCTCTAGCTTCGATTGGCAACTGATCTAAGAGAAGAACACTCAGAATTCAAATCCGCGTGGGTATGGAGTTATCAGCTCCATCACGTAAAAACATACATGTCACGAAAACTACAGCAGCAACAACACCTAGTGTAGGTAGTTAGACTGTAGACCAACGCAGTCACAGGGGACAGAGAGTGATTTTCGCTGCCGAAAGTTGAATTCTCTTCTTGTTTGTGCCGTGAACCTTCAGGACGTGGCCGATCATGTCTCTCCATAACCTCCTGTCCCTCGGGGTTCTTAGCAGCGTTTTTCCCTTTGCCAAGCTTCACAGTTCTCGTTCCATCACCCGTTCGCAAAAGTACGTCAGGTAGGTCGTTCACTGTCCCCATCATTCTTGATCTCGATGTGATCTTCATTAAATATGCAAGAAATCACAGCTGTTTCTTTATGATTCGGAGCATGTTTTCGTCTTGACACCATTTTCTAAAGACTTTCTCGTTGCTTACTCGCTCCACCCATGTAATTCTCAGTATCCTGCTGTAGAGTCATATTTCGGTTGCATCCACTTTTCTCATCGTCTGTGGAGAAGATTCTCCAGCATTCACTACTATAGAAAGGGGATTGATATCACATAGTAATACAGCGCCCTTTTCTTTGCTTCTAACGATATTTTCATGTTTCTTAATAGCAGGACTGACTGCGATTTTTGCTGTGGTTGTCAACCATTCCAGGAGACGGAAAACTCAGGATCTATAACCGGTTGGGCATGAACCTTGCAAGTTGACATCGTAAAAAAAAAAAACTACACTAAATGTTGCTAAAAAACACCAGCAGCAACATGAAGTTGTGGAGAGCCATGATCGCCTACATCCAGAGGGAACACGGCACATAAAGAAGAACTATATTGATTTATGTTAGCGGAAATTATGGACAGGTCTAAGAAAGGAATAAGAATAGACAAAACATAAAATTTATGTAGACAACATTCAAAACTTTTACCTTTTGCGAATGTTCTTCATAGAACGACAACATTGTGTCTTTGGTAGTCTTTAGTAAAGTTTTTGTCGCTGCCTCTCCTAATCTGTTCTGATAACCATTTACACAAGGTCGTTAGGTAGATTATACACTGCTTTCTACTGCCCTCCATGGCTTCATTATGTCCTGAGAGAGTCATATTTTCCAATCTCTCTGTCTTCGTTATGTGTCCAACAGAATCTTTCTGGTGCTCTCTATAACTACACTTTTTGTTTCCATTTAAGAATTTAAATTTACCTGTTGCATTCTGCCCATATATAATTTCCCAAGAATTTTTGTCCGTTTTTATTTAAAATATCGCGTAAGCCGTTAAACAAGAATATTTATTTTAAATTCAGAAACCTTTAATTGTATTCAATCGATCAGAAAACTTTAATTTTTATCCAAATGTGGTGCAAAGCTTATTAAAGAAGAAAATAAGATCAGTAAGACGAAAAATGTAATCTCGAAATCCGAAGATGCATTGGAATAGCTAAAGACTCGTTTCAGAAGCAAAGCAAAGTAAAGAAAACAGGAAAATTTCACTATTAACAAAATAAATTGTACTGAAGAATGTAATCTCAATCCCCTCATATGGTAGCGAATGCTGGACAATTTCTCATAAAAAGAAGCGACCAGAGGCAAGAATACTATGGAACATGTGAGCAACGATGAATTTTGAAGAAAAATGGAAACAAAATGATACTTAGAATTCGAGAGAGACAGTTGAGATTTCTGGCACAAACAACGAGGAAAGTAGTCTCGTAGAATATAATACTCACACGACATTATTGAAAGCAAGAGAGCCAGAGAAACCTACCTAAAGTGCTTGGGTAAATGAATGACAGAACAGGGACTGAGGGGATAGTAAATTATTAAGACCTACGAATGATTAGACGTTGTGGAGAGCCATGATCGCCCACGTCTTGAAGGGCCACGGCACATAAAAAGAGACACATCCAGAGTTTGATTGAGACGACTTATTGTACTGATATCCTTTTGAAAGGCATGGCCTCATATTACCCTGTGCTCTGTTACATTGCAATATCACTTGACAATATTTTAGTACCTTATTTTTTTTAGAGTTTCATATAAGCTGTTAAGACTAAGAAATGAAATAGGCTCTGCCGAGTAAAAATTGAACATGCGGGCGTTTTGACGAGTTAGGTGAAAAGTGGCGTTGGTGCGCCGTTCGAATTCCGGTCTAATCTGTTATTTTCATTTTCGCTCATATGACCTTGAGAAAGACATGAACCCGTCTCTTTCCCAAGTGAGCTATGGACTTCATAGAGTAGACAGGGCTCATTAGCTTTGTTTAAGGGTCAATCTAAGAAGAGGAAAAATAAAGTTCACTGTGGAGAAAGAAACCACTCTATCTTTCCCATGAGTGCATTTCTTCGAGAAGGAACCTCGACGATCTCCTCGACCAACATTAACGAAAATACTACGTTACTGTAACGGTAATTAAATGAGAAATTCATTTAATTTTTCACTTAATTAGATGAGAAATTCATTTAATTTTTCACTTAATTAGATGAGAAATTCATTTAATTTTTCACTTAATTAGATGAGAAATTCATTTAATTTTTCACTTAATTAGATGAGAAATTCATTTCACGTAATTTGAATAATTCTCATAATTTCGCATAATTTTTCACATAATTCACATTAGATGAGAAATTCATTTAACATAATTTGAATAATTCACATGATTTTTCATAATTGTTCACATAATTCGCATAATTTTCACATATTTAGACGAGAAAATCATTTCACATAATTCAACCTTATCAAAAATACTACGTTATTGTAATGGTAATTAGATGAGAAATTCATTTCACATAATTTGAAGAATTCACATAATTTTTCATAATATTTTAAATATTTCACATAATTTAACCTTGACGATCTACTCGAATAATATTAACAAAGATGCTACGGTAATATTATCATTGATCGAACAACCAGTACTCATGAAACAATTATTCAGTAAAATAGATTTCTCAAGTTCACTGTTATTGCTCTTTGCAGTAATGATGGGTCTTCCTTCTTAATGTTTTGTTTATAGAAGTGTTGAACATCAACAAGTTGATTGTGTTATTTTCTCTTCGATTTGCAAGTGTTGTCCATTTAGGTTGTTGCTGCTGTTGAAAGTCCTCATATGATGCGGTTCCTGTTATTTGTTGTTTTTCTATACAGCATGTTCCAGATAGTTGATAAGATGCCCTGAACAATCCATAATTTAAGGGGACTTTATATAATGGCTGTACGGTTTACACCACATTTAACATCCTCATCCATAAATTGAAGGGGACTTTATATAATGGCTGTACGGTTCACACCACATTTAACGTTCTCATTTCACTTTTAGATGTATTGAGAGCATTAACATGGTGACTTCCAATCTTACACAGGAAATGAAAAGGTATGTAGTGTCTGTGAAAGTGGCCAGGTAAAGAGAATGACCATCAGGTGTCACCACACACAGGTAGGCAAGGTGATGCACCCGAAGGTTCACGTTGTCTGTTAATTGTCCCAAGACCCATGTCATACTACTTGACTTCTTTTTGTAAAAGTTTCATGGTCAATGTCACCGTCTCCAATGAAATGCTGGATATGGTGGTCAATCCTTAGATCAAGGCTGTGGCCGTACGGGATACTGTTCTTACTCAAATGACCCTCATAACTGCAGAATGAAATAATTTTCATGATCATGTCATTTTCTCAGCATATGACATCCTTATAGCCTAGATTAGAATCTCCTGAACTACTTTTCTGGAAAATGGTTTTCTCAAGCCAGGCAACTGTTATTGCTCTTTCCAGTATTGAGGTGGGGGGGTCCCTTCCTAACTTTTTGTTTGAAGTCGTATGGAAAGTCATTATTTTCTCCATGTTACATGTACCATCCATTTTAGTTCTTGCTGCTGTGGAAAGTCCTCAAATCATGTGATTTCTGATATTTTGTCAAGTTCTTTGTGTTCTTTATCGCCAGTCTAGGTGACACGAAGAAGTATGGTCCTCACTAAAACCAACAGGCTTAAATCGCACGAATCCAACCATTGATCTGAGATAGCGGGTTTATACAGCTGACAGTTTAGATATTTATGTAGGAGTTTAGCGCCCTGCATGACATCCACCTGGAAGTCTCGATCTTACAAGGCTATTTAAGAACGTGGCTCTAAAGAGTTACGCTTAGAGACGGAGAGATACACAAAAAGAGAATATAGCGGGATAGAATATCCTAATTACTGAAACAGGTAATAGATTATTCACAAATTAAAGTGCAGTTAGTGCGTTGTTTGAAGTACAAAGTAAATACGCTGGATTGCTTTTAGAATCTGCAATAGTGACGTAACATAAAGAGAAACGAAGAGGGATTAAAAAAATGTCGAAAGCTGAGTTTGAATTGTACGACATCCGTCAGAAAGTCGAGAAGAGTTGACGGCCGCCCAATTGGCAGAAATTGGAAAGACGTCATTTAGGATGGAACTTTGGTTGGACCAAAAGAAAAAGAAATGGCGATAATGATGTAAGGTAAGTGCAGAGAAAAGAAGAACTGGGACATTGTGGTCTGGCTGAGGGAGGGCAAAGGCAGGGTTTGGGAGCGGTGAAAAGAAAAGGCGCAACTGAAAGAAGATGTGCTTGGTGGGAAATTTTTGTTGAAAAGAAATCGATATGGTTGGCCTGTATAATTCTATTAGGGCAACTATCACTCGCAGACTGTTCGCATATCACTCTCACTCTGCTCATATCTATCTCAATCTATCGTATATATTATTTCTCCCTTTCTCTGTCTGTGCACTCATCACCGTCTCACACACAAATAAATAAATAAATATATATATGACAGTATGTTCATCTCTATCACTCTTTGTGTCCCTATCTTTTTAGCTCAACTTCTCTCTCTTCCCTACGGCGCCCGTTTGATTCATTATTATTTCTCAGATAAATAGTAACAAATCGAAGCTATATATATATATATATATATATATATATATATATATATATATATATATATATATAAAAGTGAACATAGAGGCCTCTAAGTGTTGACTTCTATGTTCACTTTTATATTTACACACGCTTTATCTCTGATATTGAGCACTTTATTCCATAAATATAGCACATATTAAGACTATATTTCTTCATATGTATATCATATAATAAAACATTCCGATGGTCCCTTAGATCCAGTTCTGTTAT
>OZ038483.1:75324793-75424793 GCA_964036315.1 Acanthosepion esculentum
CAGTAAATCACTAAATCATCCATAACTTTTGTATTATCCTCTCAAATTACACCAAATTCTCAGATAATAACAAATAATATCGTATTTATTGCCTGTTAAAATTATAGAATATAAAAAAAACTTTGATAAAAACTTATATCTACTTTTCTGACGAAAACAATGCCGTTCTGAACATTTTGGTCGCAACTGTATATATAATCGTATGTTCAGATATATATATATATATATATATATATATATATATATATATATATTTAAACTGTTATATTGGAACATGCAAATTACCGCGACAAAAATGCATATTTGTTTCTTTAGACGCCGAAACAAACATGCATTTTTGTCGTGATAACTTGCATGTTCCAATGTAGCAGTTTATAATAAATATGTATTGCTATATACTTGTATTGAGCCCTTTTTCTAAATTTATGTTATGAACGTTTGAATTTATAATCTTTTCGTTGTTTTACGCACGTAGAAATATACACGCATAAACAGACATATTTTTTAAACTGGGTGTTGGAGCAAACAGTTCGTCATCAAATTTATCTCGGTTGATATTATCAAGAAATCGGTTCTTTGACTAATCAGTTCGAACATGGTGAACGCCCTAACTAATCAGCCGTCAGCCCACACGAACCTTTCAAGTTTGCCTCATGCATGACTTACAGTTATGATTTGAGGAGTAGTTACGTGTGTAGAGTTTAAAAGATTCTCGGCCTGACAAAGACATCTTTCATTAACCCCCCTTGATAGAAAGTTAATTTCTTATTTATTCGATATTCACGATGTGTCACATGATGTGCGCTTAGTAAATATATCGCAGGCGTGCTTCAAAGTAACGATCGAACTTGTTCGTGAATTCGATCTCTTCTCAGAGCAACGTTATTGTAATTAACTCATTAAATTCGGATTCAATTAACGTGATAAATACTGATTGAAATTTGAAACTTCCAAATAAAAAGCATGACATTTCAAAAAGTCTTTCATCTGTTTAGAATTTGAAGGTATTTTGTCCAATTGTCAAGGTCAAATAACTAATTCAGAAATTACTAAACAGGAAAATGAGTACAGGCACATTTACAGAGAGAGAAAGACACACACAGACATTTACAGAGAGAGAAAGAGAGAGACACAGACACACATTTACAGAGTGAAAATGGTCTCTCACATACAGATTTACAGAGAGGAAATGTTACACACATTTGTACAGAGAGAGAGAGAGTGTGTGTGTGTGTGTGTGTGTGTAACGCACATTTACAGAGGAAGTGTCACACACATTTACAGAGAGAGAGAGAGTGTGTGTGTTACACACATTTACAGAGAGAGAGAGAAAAATGTCACACATTTACAGAGAGAGAGAGAGAGAGTGTCACACACATTTACAGAGAGAGAGAGAGAGTGTGTCACACACATTTACAGAGAGAGAGAGAGAGTGTGTCACACACATTTACAGAGAGAGAGAGTGTGTCACACACATTTACAGAGAGAGAGAGAGTGTGTCACACACATTTACAGAGAGAGAGAGAGTGTGTCACACACATTTACAGAGAGAGAGAGAGTGTGTGTCACACACATTTACAGAGAGAGAGAGTGTCACACACATTTACAGAGAGAGAGAGAGAGTGTGTCACACACATTTACAGAGAGAGAGAGAGAGAGAGAGTGTGTCACACACATTTACAGAGAGAGAGAGAGTGTGTGTCACACACATTTACAGAGAGAGAGTGTCACACACATTTACAGAGAGAGAGAGTGTCACACACATTTACAGAGAGAGAGAGAGAGTGTCACACACATTTACAGAGAGAGAGAGAGAGAGTGTCACACACATTTACAGAGAGAGAGAGAGAGTGTCACACACATTTACAGGGAGAGAGTGTCACATACATTTACAGAGAGAGAGTGTCACATACATTTACAGAGAGAGAGTGTGTCACATACATTTACAGAGAGAGAGTGTCACATACATTTACAGAGAGAGAGAGTGTGTCACATACATTTACAGAGAGAGAGTGTGTCACACACATTTACAGAGAGAGAGTGTGTCACACACATTTACAGAGAGAGAGTGTGTCACACACATTTGCAGAGAGAGAGTGTGTCACACACATTTACAGAGAGAGAGTGTCACATACATTTACAGAGAGAGAGTGTGTCACATACATTTACAGAGAGAGAGTGTGTCACATACATTTACAGAGAGAGAGTGTGTCACACACATTTACAGAGAGAGAGAGAGAAAAAATGTCACACACATTTACAGAGAGAGAGAGAGAGAGTGTCACACACATTTACAGAGAGAGAAAAAATGTCACACACATTTACAGAGAGAGAGAGAGAGTGTCACACACATTTACAGAGCGAGAGTCAAAGTGTCACACACATTTACAGAGAGAGAGAGACAGAGAAAGTGACACAGACACATTTACAGAAAGAGAGAGAGACAGAGAGACAGAGAAATTGACAAAGAGACATTTACAGAGAGAGTAAGAGACACAGACATTTACAGAGAGAGTAAGAGACACAGAGACATTTACAGAGAGAGTAAGAGACACAGAGACATTTACAGAGAGAGTAAGAGACACAGACATTTACAGAGAGAGTAAGAGACACAGAGACATTTACAGAGAGAGTAAGAGACACAGAGACATTTACAGAGAGAGTAAGAGACACAGAGACATTTACAGAGAGAGTAAGAGACACAGAGACATTTACAGAGAGAGTAAGAGGCACAGAGACATTTACAGAGAGAGTAAGAGGCACAGAGACATTTACAGAGAGAGTAAGAGGCACAGGGACATTTACAGAGAGAGTAAGAGGCACAGGGACATTTACAGAGAGAGTAAGAGGCACAGGGACATTTACAGAGAGAGTAAGAGGCACGGACACATTTACACATGAAGCAAGTCTTGCACACATTTGCAGAGAGAAAAAGTGAAGGTCAGCTATTCACAGACAGAGACAGCGAGAGTAATTCCCACAAGTCAAAAGAGACATGTATCCACTCTCATAAAAAGCGTGAAACAGACCCGAGAAACAGAAACACAGGCAGAAATAGCATATACAAGACCGGAGACATGTACGCAAGTAGAGAGAAACACAGAATCGCACTCGTACGGACGCAGAGAGTAAAATATGCAGAAGACACGCACTCACAGAAGGAGACTCGCGGACAAATACAGACATTCCATACAAGCACAAAGTGAGAAAAAGAAAGACACACAGAGACATGTACACGCACACATATATATATATATTTATATATATTACACCATTCCCCTGGCGAGTTTGGTTGGCTTACCATCTTGGACTCGCTTGGTTTTATAAGAGTGCTTATATTACGAACTACAGCTACCAACGACCTGATGACAATGAAGTCACTATACAGTTACTTACAATAACAATTAAATCAAAGCAATTAATAGTCAAGAAATTTATTAAAATGATTCTGGTTAACATAAAATGCTATTGTAAACAATAGTAAATTAATTGTCGATAGTGTTCGAACTGCAATCCACCTGCTTCAATGCCTTGTTTTTTATTAGAAGTAACTGTATAGTGACTTTATTGCCAACCTATATATATATATATATATATATATATATATATATATATATATATATATATATATATATATAATGTGAGCATGATGAGGGCTGGTAAAAGTGTCTCGTGTCCCACATCCGAATCTATAAAACATCCCCTACTCTACTACATATCAATTTTCATAAAGTATTATTTATATAAAATACAAATTTTATTCAATTGTAACCTAATTGTGTACAATAATGGATCCTATGCAATATAAGTGAATAATTTATGTAGAAAAATTGAAAATAAATACAATGTATCCAAATACAAATTAGAGACATGTCATTCTATCTTAACTTAAATCAATATTGTTTTGGGGAAATTTTTAAAATCAAATTGTGATTTTTCTTTTGTTAAAAAGTTTAATAATTCAGCACATCCAACATTACGGAGAAAAAAATAGTGAATGTTATATAATGTTTTTACGAGATTGAATGAGCAAAACAATTTCATGGATTTGGAAGAAAAAAAGTCCCCAGAATTACGTCAAAATCCGCGATATATGTTCATCCTTTAATAGTCGTGCCTAGTTTAATTTGTAAGATATGCAAAAAAATGTGGCTAAGATAGCTAGGGGCACAAAGCAGTGCCAGAGTCCTTCAATTAGGGGTAGTACGCGTCGGCCCTGAGTATGAGAAAAAGTTACGCGCGAACAGAGAAGGACTGTGAGATATGCAGTAAGATAAAGACGCAAACAGATCTGCACGCACAAAGAAAGATATAGAGAGACTCGGAGAAACACATGCACATATACAGAGAGGAAAAAAGAGACACATTAACAGAAAGACAGACATAACTATATATATATATATATAAGATGAACAATGATGTTCGAAAGCGCTAGGTCATCGTATGGAAAATACATATTTCGGAACTATTTTCAAATAAAAAGTCTCATTAGAGAATATGAGAAAATTCAAAAGAAAATATGTAAGACTATGTTGTCTTTAACATTCAACACTACATGTTTGAAAGAAAAGTTGCTGCCAAATTACATATATATATATATGTATATATATATAGAAAGAAAAGGGAGGTAGGGAAGGAATAATTCCATTGTTTTGTTTTGGCAACAGTTATTTGCTGATTAATTACATTGGAAGCCAATCAAACAATGTTGAGTCACCTTGGAACATGGATTTCAGATTATCGACTTCCTATGGTCAGTGATCCATTTATTTTTTCACTGTCTACTCTCATCATCTTTGTTGTTTTGATATTTATATCTCAGCCAGTATTTCTTCTTCCTTCTTGGTGTTGCTTAAAAATGTTTTCAGATGAATTACTGTCATTAGTTTATGCACTGACAGTAATTTATCTTAAGACATTTCAAACAACCCCAAGAACGTCGAAGAATTTTTTCTGATATATATATATATATATATATATATATATATATATATATATATATTTGCTTAAAGTCATATCACGTTGAAACATTGGTTCTCGTACGATCGCCTAAGTTAAGCAAATGTTGAGTTTGGTTCATACCTGACAGCTTGTGAATACTAAGTTCTGTAAACTTGGAGGTGCGGGTGGTGTTAAGAACAACGAATTGGAGTTAGAAATCGGAGAGTCGAATTCGAATTCCAGTCGTGTTAGTAGCATTTTCTTTCGGATAAATGCCATTAAGTTATAAATCCATCTCTTTACCGTTGCCAGATATTAATTAAGTTGCAGGAAAGCCTTGGTTGGCAACCAGTCTACCGCGGGAATTCCTCTACCATTTCAGTCATAAATCGATTAGGCCATAATGTCTATGATCGCCAAAGCGTACATCACCGAAAGGGGGAAGAAATTTATGCATTATTAAGTTTAAGTGTTTATCGTCTGTTTCAGTCGCCCAGGTTCCGTGAAAACGCTCTAAAGTTTGTCTAAGTTCTCAGATAAAGCATTGGTATTATTCCAGAAAATAAATTATTTCTCGCTATATAATCCTCATCTGAACTGCTTTGACTTCAAAGCCCTTTGGACTTGAGGTCCACTTGGAAATACCATGGCATTTTGAACCGTACCCTTTATTTCGTCCACGGGGGTAGATCGTTCTAGTTCTACGTGCCATACTTGGATGTGCAGACTGTGAAGTGGATAATGGTTCGGAATTGTTAACCGGAGAACTGACTGCCAATTTCAGTTGCGTTCGTTATATTCACTTACGTGCAAATACACTTGGGAAAGGTATGAATCTACTCCTTTTCCCCCAGCTATAGGTTAATGAGTAAACCTTGTATCACTATATAATTAATATATATATATATATATATATATATATGAAACTTACATTATTCGGACTGTTATCCTCATCTTCATTGCCATATTCACAACGTTTCGGCCTTATTCAGGTGATTGGAATTTCGAATCGAACCCTTTATTTCGTCCACCGGGGTAGATTGTTCTCGTTCCACATGTCATGCCTCTTCTGGATGTCTGCCATTTCCCTTTAAAGTTTTTGGTTCACCACTGCTGTAGCCTCTTTGGGTCTAGTCACTGGATCTAACTAACGCCTTTATCCACTGGTCCATGTTGCCTTGAGGATATCTGTGTATGAACTTCTGGGAAGCGTACAACGGCCGAAACGTTGCGAATAACACAGTGAAGATGAGGATAACAGTCCAAATAACAAATAATGTAAGCAATCATAATACCTCATCTCAGAGATAGACAAAAAAAAAACTTACAATTTAAAAATAAATTGGCTTTAAATAACCTGCAATGGGCTGATAAACCATAAAAATCAGTGAAAAGAAACCGTTCATTTTTATAGGAATATTTAAGGAAAAATAAAACTAATTATAACATGTAATGCGCGTTGGCGATCATAGCTCTCTACAACTTCCTATTTTTTAGTAATGTTCGTTAGGTAAGTTATGCCCTGCTTTCCTCTCAACTTCAATATGTCCTATGAGTGTCAAATTTTCCAAGCCTTCTTTCCACATTATGTGTCCTAGAAATATCATCTGTCTCTTTCTGCGTATCAGTGTACATTTTCCTATTTTCTTTGAACCTTTGTCGTTGCTCACATGTTCAGTGCATTTTATTCTCAGCATACTTCTGTAAAACAAGATTTCTGGTACCTAGGGTGTCTTCATCTCTGGAGAGATTGCCCAGTATTCGCTGCCGTATAAGAGGACCGCTGTTACATAAGAGTTCAGTACTCTTTTCTTTGTTTCTGACAAAGATTTCTATTTAATACGTTGCATAACTTTTAGAAGACATCTTTCGCTATCCCAATGTACTTTCGGTTTTCAGTGTCTCATTTTCAGTCATCTGTTGAAACGATTCGGAGATGTATAAATTCTTGTACTTTTGGTATCTCAAATTTTTAATTGGCATCTTTGGTTGTTCCCTTTGCTGACAAATATACATTCTGTCTTTTTATAATGTTTAGACCTTTCTTTTCGCTTTTTTACTGCCTCCTGCGGGAGTTTCTACACTTACCTTTCTGTGTCTGCTGTCCAAACTGTGTCATCTACATAGTTCAGTATGGTTTGGTTTGTTTTACGGAATATCAACCTCAATGAATTATTTAATGCCGACAAAATTTTTTATTGCTGGCAATATTTTTTCTTCAAAAATGTATTGCTGGTTATTTTTTTTTCAAAAATGTATTGCCGGTAATATTTTTTTTCAGAAAGGTATTTCGGTAATAATTTTTTACAAAAAAAGTATTTCTGATATTAAAAACCTCTTTTTACACTTTCATAGTGGTTTGAGCGCATTTTAGGGGTTAACTATTTGCCCATAGCTGGGACCCTAACTGGGGCTACCACTCCGGGTCAGGGTGGACCTGGGAACACCAGTAATTAAGAGGTGATTACACGCTCCTCAAAAGCTTTTGATCAGAGGCCTTGCTGTGGGATGTAGTTTACCGTCTTACCCAGGACGAGTCAACTGTATATCTGCTGTTTTAAAAATAGGTGTCCGCCAATAACTTGTTTGTTAAATGCCACGTGATATTTAACAAACATTGAATCCTGGGCAATTTCCTCAAAGATGAAGAAGATACGTGAACCAACAGAAATGTCGTTCTACAGAAGGATGCTGAGGATATTATGGACCGATTATGTGAGCAACAACTAAGTTTTAGAGAAAATGGAAAAAAATGGAAAAGAAAACGTATACAATTTTCTAGGGCACATTGACGAAGGAGAGTTTGGAAAACCTGATACTTGCATCCCGGATTGAAGGCAAGAAAGACAAAAGAAATAAACGCATAACATACGTAGGGAGCTTCAGTAAATGGATGGCGGAATAGGGTTTAGGAGAAATAACTAAAAGAGAAAAATTATTAAGATCTACGCAGGACAGGAAATTGTGGAGAGCCACGATCGCCTACGTCCTGAAGGAACACAGCACATAAGGAAGGTAATGAATTTTGGTAGTAATGTAAATGTTTAGTAGGTCTGGTGAGAAATATGCACGCCACTTTTTATTTTTGCCCAGTATAAGTTCTGTATTTATTTTAATATCCTTCCCAGATAAATTCCTCGCAGTTCAAGCAGTTCTTTGTGACATAATTTTAAACGCTTTTGCATAATCTATAAAACGCAGGTATGCAACTTCTACATTCACCAGTCTCTCTGTTTTATTTCGAATTTAACGTTCACAGGGGAAGTTGCAAGCAAGAGAATTAGAGAGGAACAGTAAATGACTTAGTTGACGAAATTATTTGAGTGAATTGATGACAAACGATTTGACTGTTTCACGGCATGTCAACTCCTTTATGCGTCATTTAATACCAAAATTTAATTTTGTTTGGAGTTTTGAAGTAATAAAAATATGATACATGTTATTCTGCTTTCACAATTGAATACATGGCAGATGATTCTCAGATTGTGTGTTTAGATATTTGTATGGACATGATTACTATAGGTAGTGATATGTGTGTTTTATGTTGTAGCTTATATTTTGGAATACAGTTATAAGAATTTGTAGGATATTATATGGATTAATCTCATGAAAGTTCTTATGTTGATTAATGTATTTTTGGTCATTTTACTATAAATAGTTATTGTTGGTATTTTTTATATATAAAAATGTATTTCATGTATTTTTACTATAAAATGTATTTTTATACTTTCTATAGCATTTTGTTTGGCTGTTCACTATTTTCCTATAGTTGAGACCCTAACAGGTGCAACCACACCAGGTCATGGTGAATCTGGGAACAGCAGGAATTGATTCTATACTCCTCAAAACCTCCAATCGCTCAATCAGAAGCCGTACTGCTAGATGTAGTTTATCGTCATACCCAGGACGACATGACAAGAAAATCAAACATTGATAGAACAGGGGTAAAAGTTATTTAGAGCGACAAAAGACAGGGAGTTGCGGAGAATCAGTATCGACACGTTCAAATAGTAGATATTTAATTCCGGATTCTTCTGGAGATTAATATGTCACAGGGTTGTTTCAGGATTTACTCTAGAATCATTAATCACACGTACAATCGCAGGCATCGAGATATATGAGTGACTTCTATACAGAGTAACTCTTGGAGGAGCTTTATTTATTTTACAGTTAGCTCCACCCTGTATAAGGCCTGAGGGCCACTCGAGGTAGAAGGTTACATTAAGAGGCAGTGTATGCGGAAAAGAGAGGAAGATAACGGTTAATCCTAGACTTGAACAGGTTAAAATTGTAGTGATCGGGGAAACATCCTCTTGGGAGTCGGTTCTACAGAGCAGTGGCTCGCGGGAAGAAGCTGTTCGATCAGCTTCGAACACGGATGGAAGGTAGTTGGTTTGCTACATTGCGACTCGCATGGCGGGGGTCTTAGCCGTGAAGGTTAGGCTGCGTGTGAAGGGGGGATATGATGGAAAATGCGATATTTTGGACGACTATTTCCAACTTGATGTTTCGATTAGTTTGTATAGTCACATGTACATCATGTCTATTTTCGTGTAATCCGAAATTATCGAATAAATTCATGGCCTTATATTATGAGTCGTTCTGGCTAATATCCTTATCTTACTACTTTTTACGACATGTTATATCGATGGGATGCTGAAAATTTCTCTTCCCAAATTCTGATGGATGGTCATTTGATCAGATTTTTGGAAGTATGTCGGTTCATGAAATTTTCCTCATCGCCTCATTTTACACACACACACACACACACACACAATTTACATTATTCGGATTATTGTCCTCATCTTTGTCGGTAGATTTATAACGTTTTCGGCCGTTGTACGCTCCGGCTTTCTTCAGTTGGTTGGAATGTCAAACTGAACCCTTTATTTCGCTAACTGGAGTAGACCGTTCTAGTTCCACGTACCATGGCTAATGGTTATCAGTTATCTCCTGTTAATTACCCTCTCCAAGTTCTCCACTGACGTAACCAGGTATTGAACTCACACTCTTTGGGTGTTGTCACTGGATCTAACTAACGCCTTTATCCACTGGTTACGTCAGTGGAGAACTTGGAGAGGGGAATTAACAGGAGATAACACATAACTGATATCCATTAGCCATGGCAGGTGGAACTAGAACAGTCTACACCAGTGCGCTAAATAAAGGGTTCAGTTCAACATTCCAACCACCTGAAGAAGACCGGAGCGTACAACGGCCGAAACGTTGTAATAAATCTGGCGACAAAGATGAGGACCATAGTCCGAATAATAGTGTACATAATACCTCAACTCAGAAATATAGACAGATACACACACACATATATATATATATATATATATATATATATATATATATATATATATATTATAGACAAAACCATTTTACTCACTACAAAGATGCAACTTGGTTTCAGTGCATTTCAACTGCACATCGACGGGTGAGGGTCGAAAATGCAGTTGAAATGTACTGAAACCAAGTTGCATCTTTGTAGTGAGTAAAATGGTTTTGTCTATATGATAAAATAAAATAATAAATAAATAATTATCGCTGTACTATCTGTATCGAGCTCTTTTTTGAATTAACGCTGCGAACGTTGGAATTTATATATTACTTTCGTTCTCATCGCATCGGATATATATATATATATATATATATATATATATATAGGGAGAGAGAGACAGAGAGAGAAAGAGAGCGCTATCGATGAAGAAAAATGTATTTTTATTCGGAGTATAAATTTTAGATACATCGAATCACTGCTTTTTTTTTTTTTTTTACACCAGCACTTAGTGTGAAATTACTATATATGTATATATTACTTCGACGTCGTGCAGTGGTTATCAGGCTTTACTACTTAATAGTGAGTTCGATCCCCGTTGTGTGCTTCACATTTGCGGCCTTGTATCATATTAGTAAATCACTAAAAATATATACGTTTAAAATTTGCAACATTTATAGAGGAAAAACGCGGATACTGAGCGTTTATATAAAGTGTGGACATAGAAATCAATACTGCATGGTGACTGCCAGTTTTACGTTTCAATGTGATTTTCAGAACAAGTCTATCTAAGTATCTGTCTATATTTTTTAGATGAGGTATTATGTACACTATTTATATTATTCGGACTATAATGTCGACATTCCAACCACATGAAGAAGGCCGGAGCGTACAATGGTCGAAACGTTGTGATAATTATGGCAACAAAGATGAGGACAATGGTCCGAATAGTGTAAAAAGTCTATCTAACTTGACATATATCATCACCTTAACAAGGATGCTGCGTATGGCGATGGTGCTCAGTAGGTGGAGGAGGAGGAGAAGTGTGGGTGGTGCGGTGGTCACATAAATGTGATGGCCATCGCGTGCTGCTTGGGAGCATTGTCCAACGCCCACGTTTTATTATTACACAGCAGGATTTTTTGGCAACATCTTAAAAGTGCAGTTGCACTTCTATGAAATCGATCTCACTTTTCGCATAAAATCAGTTTTTCCTTCTCTGTTTCTGTCTTTTCCCACTTTTTCTATATCGCTTGATCTCGAAAATATTCCCCTCTTTCTCTTCACCACTCACATTATAAATCTCTCTCGCTCCAGTCATAGCACCCCTTCGTCTCTCTCCTGATTTTTTTATCTCCCACTCTCACTTGACCACTCTCTTTTTGTATCTACCTCGCTCCAGTCAGAGCATCTCTTTGCATTTCTCTCTCCCATTTACTATCGACCACTTTATGATTCTAACTCACTTGATTCAGGACTATTCCGAGGTTTTTCTTTGCCAACTATTTCTCACTTCATCCCACGACCACGAGTCGGTTTCACTCCAATTAAACTTTCTTTCTTTTTTGGTTGCCTGCTTGCTTTTTTGCTTTATTTTCTTCTTGCTTTCTTTCTTTTTAGCTTTATTTTCTTCTTGCTTTCTTTCTTTTTAGCTTTATTTTCTTCTTGCTTTCTTTCTTTTTTGCTTTATTTTCTTCTTGCTTTCTTTCTTTTTTGCTTTATTTTCTTCTTGCTTTCTTTCTTTTTTGCTTTATTTTCTTCTTGCTTTCTTTCCTTTTTGCTTTATTTTCTTCTTGCTTTCTTTCCTTTTTGCTTTATTTTCTTCTTGCTTTCTTTCTTTTTTGCTTTATTTTCTTCTTGCTTTCTTTCTTTTTTGCTTTATTTTCTTCTTGCTTTCTTACTTTTTTGCTTTTTCTTCTTGCTTTCTTTCTTTTTTGCTTTATTTTCTTCTTGCTTTCTTTCTTTTTTGCTTTATTTTCTTCTTGCTTTCTTTCTTTTTTGCTTTATTTTCTTCTTGCTTTCTTTCTTTTTTGCTTTATTTTCTTCTTGCTTTCTTTCTTTTTTGCTTTATTTTCTTCTTGCTTTCTTTCTTTTTTGCTTTATTTTCTTCTAGATTTACTTTTTAGCCTGCTTGCTTTCTTTTTCTTTTTAGTTTGCATCTTTGCTTTATTTTCTTCTACCTTTCTTTTTTAGCTTTATTTTCTTTCAGCCTTCCTAGCTTTTTGTTTGCTTTCTTTTTCCTCGCATTCGTTTTGTGATAAAGACTTGCTCGACTGTACATCTATATGCTTTTCTCTCCCGCTTTCCCTTGTTCACTCACGTTATGATTCAGTCTTGATATAATCACACAATACGTTTTCATTTTTCTTCCTCCTTGCTTTCTTCGTGGCATGCACAAACACGGATTCTTTCGTTTTTGAATCAAATTCATCCATTTTCTGTGTTTCTTTCCTCCATTTCTTTTATTTTACACACACACTTCGATTGCTTCTCGTTTCTTTTATTCCTTTCTTTTTCTCTTGCCTACTCCACGAGACTATCTCGTTCGAACCATTGAGTTTTCTTTACGGTCTCTTCTTTCTTGCTCCCCCACCGCAGCACTCACTTTATGCTTCGATCTAGCTTGAGTCAAACCAGCTCTTGTCATCTCTCTTTCTCTCACACAGCCAGTTCTCGCTCCCACGTACTCAATCAAGAAAGGTCATTAAGATCTGTCGATCTCCTTCATTTTAGATCGGCTTTTTATGCACCTGATTTCATATGAACCCAACATCCTATCAATTTAAGATTTATACATAGACGTACGTGTCTCTGTGTACATTCCTCTCCCCTGGAGCTTTAAAGGTTTCTCCCTTGACCATCACTCTCGGACCCTGTTCTGTCATCTATTTACTCAAGATCGGTAGGTATACGACTCGATGCTGTTCCCCCTTGCCTTCACAATCTCCCGTGAGCGTCAAATTCTTTAAGCCTTCATCCTGTGTACCAGAAATTTTAACTCTTTCTTATTCTAAAAGATAAGTGATTTGGTTTCTTATCTTCCTAGAATCTTCATCATTGCTTGCATGTTCCTACTATGGTATTCTCAGCTTCTTTCTGTAGAACCACGTCTCCGTCTCCTCAAGTATCCTTTTCATCGGTGAGGAAATTGTCCAGTATTTACTGCCATATAGAGAAATTGATGTTACATCGTAGTTCGACAGTTTCTTCTCTATTTATAACAATTTTTCCCTTTTCTTAATGTTGTAGCACACCTACGGACGATAATGGGTATACCCCGATTCACATAAATACAGTAGTAAATACTGTATGTTGGTCTGGAGTCGGGAATTCGTCTCTAGTTGTGCTGGCCAAACTCTCTGCCTCCGGGCAGAGAGGATCCCCAGACGAGGCTATGTCGAAGGACAGAGTTTCGTCTCGGGAAACAGCTACCAGTCCCCGTTTTATACTGGGTCTACGGGTAATTTTCGGCCGACCCTATGGGCTAGGATACCCTATATTAAATTCGGCCTTGTTACACATCAGACCGCGTGGGGCGGTTGGTAGATATCCTGCAGTTAGAGATTTATTGTGGAATTCACTTGACTCACTTCAAGCAGTTGACTACTACTTCTACGCGCCGATGGCGAATCTTATATGTGTTGTTCTTGTCCTAAGTATTATCGTTCATTGCCAATCTTCGTTTGATTATTCTATTCAGTAATCTTCCCTAGCTTACAACACTTAATAATTTGTTTAGCTTTTAGAAGGTACCTTTAAATATGTCAATGCGCCTTCAGATTTCTGTGTCACATATTGGTGGATGGGCAATTGCGTACCAGACAAATACGTCCCTGGATAATTGCGTACCTCTGATAATTTTCTGAAGTTACCAGAAAAGAAGTGCTAATTATTCTAAACAAGCAAAAAGGTAGTTAACATAAATTTTAAGAGAAAAAAAAATTACAGAGTTGTTTAATATAGAAATTTGCACACCAATACCTTTAATTGCTTTAAACAAGCAGAAAGGTAGTTGCTATAAATAAAAAAAGGGGAGAAAATTTTCTTTTTAAAACAAGAGAAAATTAAAGTTTCAGTTCACTCCAGCAGTGAGTACCACAAACATCTAATAGATTCTGGATTTTATAGATTATATTTTTGTTTGGAACCCATGGCTATGTTCCGAAAATCATTGATGCAAAAATATATTTGTGGACGAGGAAAATTACAGCTACTACGATCATAACAAAAACATAATGGCAATGTGTAGAGCGATCTGACAAAGCAAGAATTCATACAGCGAATTATTCAGTTTAAATTATTGAAATATTTTTTAAACACTGTTAATTAGTCATTGCGTTTTAAACTGAAATAAACTTTTAAGATTTTTATTTTATTTTATTCCTTGTATATCTATTTTAAATATTTATGACAACCAATGCTTTTTTTCAAAATTTATGGTCATTGCATTTAAAAGCTTCAAAACAGTATCAGGGGTACTCAATTATCCAGGGACGCATTTGTCTAGAGACGCAAATACCCAAGTACGCAATTATCTGTTACGCAACTGTCCTAGAACCGTCACATTCTATTGCCTTTAAAACACTTCCTAGAGATTTAAATTGCTGTACTTGCTTGATGATGACATCTTCAATTCTTCGTTCACAATTCGGGAAGTTGCACTTGGTGACACCCATACATTTTGTCTTCTTACAATTGGTGATTACTTCTTTCTTCTCGCTTTCCTTTATACTAGCAGCAATGAATTTCGATACTCACTGTAGTTTCTACTAGTGTAACCTTGTATCCGACTAATGTAATCTTCGGTTTCTTTTCGATATGTATACGTACAACGGCACCAATCCAGCGAGTTTGCGATTGCATTAGCAATGTCTATATTCGTCCAATTTGGTACTCTGAAAATAGATCCATATTAGAGTAAGAGTAGAGGAGCTACGGGGTGGGGCATCAGCTAAAATAAGTTGGGAACCAGTGATTTGGACCAGAGTTGTCGCAGTCATCTAAGTATCGGATGTCCCTGAAAGCAGATAGCATTTTTGCATCTTCATGCCAAAATTGGATCGGAAGATTAAAATGCTAAATATCTCAAAGGGAAACAAACCTAAAATAAACAAAAGAAGAAACAAAATCGTAACAAATTTTCATTCTGTGTGACATTACTTATCCGATTCACTGAGAAAAATACACTTATGAAATAAGTAATAAACGTTTGTGTTTCAAACAGATGACCGAGCACTGGAAACACATTATCGGAGGCGAAATGACTGAATCAGGTATGGCAGACCATTGCAGACAAGATAGATGAGCATTTCACTAGAGAAAAGACAGAACAAAACAATTTGTAAATGTATAATATGGATTTTGACGAGAAAAATTATTTGGCACAACACCGTGAACAGTCTTTACTAGCAGTATACGTTCTTACCACATATGTAAGCAGTCATGCCACCCTGGGACAAAAAAAACAAAAACAACAAAAAAAAAAAACGAGTTAGCGAAGGACCAATTCTTTGCTAAAAAAAAAAAAAAAAAACATAGTTAAAATCTTCTGTCTTCATATGAAAATTGTAGGCACGCTGTCCGCTGATCTGAGATGGAACAAATACATCGAGTCAGTTGCATCATCCACCGCAAGGAAAGTTGGTTCCCTGTGCATAGCCAGGAATTTTTTCTCCCCGGAATCAATCCTCCAAGTCTATAAATCGACCATTCGCCCTTGCATGGAGTATTGCTGCCATATATGGTCTGGGGCACCTGCTGTTTGCCTCAGGGTTCTTGATAAGATCCAGAGACGGATATGCAATGTGATTGGCCCTGATCTGTCATCTCGTCTGCAGTCGCTCTCTCACAGACGCGATGTTGCCTCGCTCTGCCTTTTTTACAAGTACTTTCACGGTAATTGCTCCGAGGAGCTGCTTTCGCTTGTCCCTAGGCCTCGTGAATTTAAACGTCCTACGAGGCTGGCATCCCGTTCCCACCCCTTCACCGTTGAAACTGTTAGATGTAGACGTCTCTTCTACTCCAATAGCTTCATGTCTCGCACATCTCGCCTATGGAACTCCCTTCCCTATTACTGTTTCCCTGACAAATACAATCTCCAACGGTATCAGTGTAGCGTCAATCGACATCTCCAGTTGCCTTGATCTATCCACTTCCCTTCTCCACATCCTTTCATCTTTCATTCCTATCTGCTCTCGCTCCAAATCTTCTGTAACCCCCTCGCCTTGATCGACTCACTGTCTTTCTCTTTCTCCACATCCTCTCCTTTACCACTCCTATCTGCTCTTCCTCCAACCCTTCTATAACCCCTTGCGTGATAGTGGCCTCCAGCCTTGCTTGGGGTGATACGCTTAAAAAAAGAAAAAAAAATGTATTCGAAAAAAGAAAAAGAAAAAAGAATTGGAGACATGGCAATATTCAAGTCACATGTGTACAAGGCGTACAGAAACTTTACTAAATCTAAATGTTAGTATGCACTTTAGATGCAAGTTAAATCGGAACATGAGACCGAACTTCTTTTTCTATATGGCGTGTCCCTTCAGCCTTTGGACGATCATGGCTCTCCACAATTTCTTCTCCTTTTTAGTCCTTAGTAAATTTTGTCTATTTGCTAAATCTCCAAGTCCCTGTTCTCCCAGCCATTTCCGGAATCCCGTTAGGTGTCTTATGAACTTCTTTCCACTGTCAACCCTTGCCGTCAGTCTGTCCTGTGCCCACTTCAAAGCCCACTTTCCTCATTATGACCCTAAACATTCCAACTGTCTCTTTCTGATGCTACGTATAAGTGTGATTTTTGTTTCCATTTTCTCTTCAGCTTCGTCGTTGCTCACATGTTCAGTCCATGGTATTCTCAGTATCCTTCTGTAGAACCAGATTTCTGTTGCTTCATGTTGGGTCGTTTCTTTTACTAACAGTTATAAATTCTGTCATTTTAAAGATTATGTTATCACTTTATTCTAGTTTACTTTTACTTTTTTTGTAATCTTTTACAATTCTTTTTACACAGTTTTTACTTATCACATACAGTAAAAAGATGCCTCTAGTTCTGGTGGTGATTCATAATTAGGTTTGAATATATTTTCTATGCAATGTCTATGACACAAAAGATATAATAAAACTTTATCTCGATTTATTCTTGAAATAGTAAAATTTAGAAGTTTGTAAGCAAAATCCTGCGGAAATTAAGTATTTCTACACATTTGATATTTAAAATTAAATGCTCGAAAATTTGTAAAAGCTATGAATATCATTTTTGATCTCAGTACCTAGCACATCAAATTCCAGCTTTCACGCCCAGTGCAATTTTGATTTTCTCAAAAAAGTGAAAAATCAACCTTCCCTACTGTGACATCTGCATATTTTATGTTAAGATTTTGATCGCTGATAATGAATCCTGGTATTATCTCAGGATTGTTTCTCTGTAATGATTGAGTATGTCCGGTGTGAAGACATCTCCTTGTCTTACATGCCTTTCTATTTTTGTTTATTTACTGAATTAATTTTCTATCTTCATAAAGGCGGTGTTCTCCTATTATACGTTCCCTATTATCCTAATGTCTTTCCCAGATAAATCAAACTCATCTGACAGTTCCCTAGTGCAAGCGATAACACGATCTCGCTGGGCTGACTACTTCCGCGACTGAAGGCATAAGGCATGTTAGAGAGTTTCTCCGATGTAAGCACGTGTTTATAACCAAGGCGAGCATTCATGTAGGAGGACATCGACTGCAGTTTAACATTAAGAGGGATGGTCTCCGCCAGGTTTACTTATCCAAGGCAGGCTACGCATGAAAGAATACTATCTCTTTCTGATGCTACGTATAAGTGTTATTTTGTTTCCATTTTCTCTTAAACTTCGTCGTTGCTCATGTGTTCAGTCCATGACATCCTCAGCATCCTTCTGTAGAACAAGATTTGTGTTACCCTACGTCTCTTCGCATTCTGGTCTGTTTCTTTTCCTGACAGCAATACTTTCTGCCTGTTACAGTTAGTGTTTAGTTCTTTCTTGTCGTTTCGTTTTACTAAATGCTATAGGAGTACCTGTAGATTCCTTTCTGTGTCTACTATCAACACGGTGTCATTTGCACATCTTATGTTGTTAAGATTGTGACCGCCATTAGGGAATCGAGGTATTATATCAAGATTGCTTCACTGTAAAATTTGAATAAGTCTGGTGAGAAGACACCTCCTTGTCTTACGTGCCGTTCTACTTTTGTTTACTTACTGAATTCATTTTTATTGTCAGTATAAGCCCTGTTTTATTCTAATGTATTTCCCAAATAAATCAAGCTTACCTAATAATCCCCGAAGGCGAGCATTCAAGTGTGAGGATCGGATGTAGCCAAACCTGGAGAGGGATAGTCTCCGCCAGGTCTACTTGTCCAAAGGCAGGATTACGCATGAATGACTACCATTGCGGGTTTCAATATAATGAAGAAAACTGGTCGGCAGCTCAGCTACCCTATGACGACACCCAGTCATGGGACTGACGATAATACACGTGAAAAAAACATGTCGCCCGAAATGTTGTGATAAAGACAAAATACGAACTCAGCTGCTCAGGTAGAGTAATTCGTGGAACAATGTAAATACTGTGTCTTAGCACGACAGACAATATTTACCGCTATAACTATTACGAAAAACAGACAAAACAGCAATTGCAATCTAATTCTACTGATGTAATGTTTAAAATAAATATTGCATGAAAATATAAAAGACGAATGCGCTCGTTATCAACGCGACAGATTTTGTTATGTTGACAATCAGCGTAAATTATAGCTGGTGACATTAAGAAAATTAATGATACCTTATAAAATGTCGTTGAATCAATATTGCGTGTAACAGACACCGATTTTTTTTTCCCCCCAAATGCCATCATTAAATGATTTCAACATATAGATCCTTTGAAAAACAAATAACGTAATTTTTTTTACAAGCACAATTTTGGCAAAGTCGCCAACATGTCGGCCTCGTTGGGAGATAGCCGTCAGATCTTAATAGAAATATTCGAATATTAGTTATGGAGGTTGTAATGAAATGAAAGATATCGAGGCGAAAGGAAAGAAATGAAAAATAAAGAAAAGTATTTAGAGGAAAAAAAAAGCGTCGAATGAGTTACAAAATAAAGAAAATTGAAATAAAATATATATATATATATATATATATATATATATATATATATATATATATATATATATATGAAATGATAAAATAAAAATCATTGAATCAAAACAAAATATATTTGTGAATTTTAAGGACGGCTGATTCTGTTTATTGTAGCCGAAAAGAGAGAAGCAGAATAATAAAGAAAAAGAGAGAAGCAGAATAATAAAGAAAAAGAGGAAAACAGAATAATAAAGAAAAAGAGGAAAACAGAATAAATTAAAACGATGAAAAATTAAAGAAAGAAAGAAAAAATAAAACATTTTCTTTTTAATTTATTATTATTTTCTTCTTTTCGTCTGAATAACTTTGAACCTCGTATTTTTTACAGCACCAGTCCGCAGTATTTAAAGACAGCAGACGATAGCTAAGAGTTTATGCGAACTGTTCCAGATAGCTGTTGATTTGTTTGTGCTCCCGTTTCAACAGACAAGAAAAAAAGCGACATTATTTTTTTTTTTAGTGTCGTCTATTGATGACAAAACGTAGATATCACTGACGTTGGAATATATTTGCCCCATGAAAAGGAAATTTTTGTTTGTATTTTTTAAAGTCTAGTTTAGCGTGATAGCAAACTAATATAGTATTGGTATTCTGTTGTACCGAATACAAGTGCCGGCATGATTTAAATAGTTTTAAATCTCCCCTCTCGGAAAGATACTTATTTAGCAAAAGCCTTATTATTCAAATCTTTTGCAAATGGAGGTACGTATCACATAAAAGTGATGGAAGCCCTTATAAAAAAAAGACACCAAGAAAACAATGTACTGGTCGTATTAGAAAATTAAGAATATGCTCACTTTCTACACCACCTACAATAGCACTTACACAGAATTTATCATTTAATAGCGTCGAAGAGGAGCCGAAAGCGCTCGGAACCCAAAATTATGGGCAATTTTACACTCATTAATCAAGAAAAGTAAACACTTGTATACACACGAGAACAAAATATTAAACAAAAGTACATTGTCAGTTTTGTTCAACGAAATATATATATATATATATATATATATATATATATATATATATAGATAGATAGATATTATATATATATATATATATATATATATATATATATAGCATCATACAAAATGTGTAATATATATTAAAGTAACTGTGTTTCTTTTTTTCTAGGTTTTCAGATAAATCATTTAGCCATCTTGACACCATTTGTCATAAGAATCACTGAAAAGCCCTTTGAGTTATTCAGCTAGAAAGATAACAGGTCAAAATCGTTTTGTGTTAGCCCCACTGTCTTCTCAACAGAGCAATGGTGAGAGTAAAAAATCATCCCGGCCTTCTGTAAAGGTTCCAGCATTTACACTGTTTTCTTTCTTCAAAATCCATTCAAGAACTATCAAGAGAACGGGGAATAAGTTTAAATAAGAGGAAGCAGAAGGAAAACTGGATCAGGAGGTCACAAAATTTCAACTTAGAGCTAAAGTGATCAATAAAGATCCAAGTCAATCCAAAAAACGTTTGGCACGGGCGAGGGGAGTTTCACTTATGACAGTCCAAAGAGCAGTGAAAAAAAAAAAACTTGAAAATGAAACCGTACGTGAAACGTGTGAGACACCTTTTACTCCAGAGCAGAAAGAAGGTTAGAGAGGTTGAAGATCACTCTGAATAAGTTGGAAAATGATCCTGGAATAATATATATATATATATATATATATATATATATATATGAGCTTAATTTCAATCCTGCATGAGCTTCCGATTCTTAGCTATGATTAATTAATGATGAACATGTCATTTTCGTTTATGATCGATTTCATCACAATTCTTTTGTTAAGCTTGGAGAGTAATTATATATTCTTATTGTTCAAAGTAGAGCCCAATAGTGTTATAAAATCCTCGGAGAATTCCTGTAAGATATCTTTAATCATTTCTAAGATACAACAGTTCGAGGCTCATTCTAAAGAGTAGTACAATTTTGCTGTTACACCATATATATATATATATATATATATATATATATATATATATATATATATGTATGTATGTATGTATGTAGACGTCATTATTATATCTTTAGGATCCTTTCGACCAACGCTTTTTCAAAAAGTATTTGTTGGCGATATACATTTACAATCAAGACACATTAATAATAATAACATGTGAAGAGGGAAAGCTGCAACGCGATTAAAATAAATTTTAATTGTAAATAAATTCACGAATAAAAGAAATAATTGTTTAGTTTCAATAGAGGTTAAATTAGAAAAAAGACATTCACAGTCCCTCAATCAACCGTAAGGAACGCATGAAATACTCCTTTTAATTTGCATTGGCTCGGCTTGTAAAATTTGATATACACAGACTCTGAGATGGTAAATCGAGCGAGCATTATGGAGAATGGACTCGGCGGCACAATCAGGATTATCCAGCAAATCCTGCCCAATCGACGAGTCGTGAACTGCTTGAGTGGTTCTTAATATAGGGCTTTGACTACTTGAACGCAAATACGCAGGTAACATTGCGTAATCCGCGTCTCCAAACTGATTGGTTCCTCCTATATACGCCGCTTTACATCGGTATTTATATTAGTATACAACAAAACTTTTCTGAAAATAGGACAAAATATCCTTACTAAAGGATTTTGTTTGGAAAACAGTACGCAACTTAACAGCATTGTAACATGAAACAATACTAGCTGAAATTTTCTCAGAAAAATGTTCTTCTTGTTTGTTAGACGGGGAACTTGCTAGTATCCAATTTTTTGGGGAAAGCAATGGATATTCTACTAATATTATCAAACAGCTGACACTTCCTGCCAAACCAAGGCAACATTAAATACATCGGGCACCGACTAGGTCCCAAATCCGCTGGTTCTTTAAGGCGTCTGATTTTACAATCTATAACGCGTTTGATAATATTAGTAGAATATCCATTGCTTTCCCCCCAAAATTGGATACTAGCAAGCTCCCCGTCTAACAAACAAGAAGAACATATCATTAAAGCACGATGAGCCAGGGTGGAAATTAGACCAATTTTTCAGGCCTTGTGAACAAAAGAGTTCCAAATTGTGTATAAGCCTGTGAACGTAGGTTTGCGGTAGATGCTGGTATTAAAAAAAACTTTGTGTTCAATGAGAACATCTAGAAAGGGTAATATCCCATCGCTCTCAACCTCCATAGTAAACTGAAGGGAAGGATGGAGAGAATGGAGTTCCGCGAAAAAAAAAATCAATGGCATCACCGGCGGAATCAAAAATTGAAAAGATGTCGTCGACATACCTCATGTAAACGTAGGGTTTATAGACCTTGTCAAATAAAAGTCGCTCATGATAACCCACAAAAACATTGGACAATATAGAGCCCAAAGAACTACCCATTGCAACACCGTCCGTCTGGATATACATAATATCATTAAAACTGAATTCAACATCTTCAGTCGCCAGATGCATGCATTGTAAAGACAGGGTTTTCAGGAATGCTAGCCGGACCTAATTTAAATCTATAAAGAACGTCAGCACATATATTAATGATCTCATGAAGAGGCGCATTAGTATAAAAACTGACGATGTCAAAAGACACCATCAGTTTGATTTCAGACTCAATATCTAAATTTCCATTAAATTTGAAACACAGAAGGAATCTGAGATGTGTGCTGTGAAGACCTTCGTTACTGGTCAGAGCAGTTCAGCCAACCATTTTCAACTCATATTGCACAAATCAAATCATAGACAAGATAGGTCTCAGTGGTAGACTATCCTATATACCTCAGGGTACATACAACGAAGATATACAAACAAGGAAACAGAACATAGACTTGAACAAAATAGACATCATTATTTTACATTTAGGATCCTTTCCACCAACGCTTTTTCAAAAGGTATTCGTTGGCGAGAAACAGACACAATCAAGACGCATTAATAATAATAACGAGTGAGGAAGGAAAGTTGGAACGCGATTATATATATATATATATATATATATATATGTGTGTGTATGTGTGTGTGTGTGTGTGTGTGTGTGTGTGTGTGTGTGTGTGTGTGTGTGTGTAATTTGGCAGCAAATTTTCTTTTAAACATGTAGTATTGAATGTTAAAGACAACATAGTCTTGCATATTTTCTTTTGAATTTTCTCATATTCTCTAATGAGACTTTTTATTTGAAAATGATTTCGAAATAAGTATTGTCCGTACGATGACCTAGCGCTATCGAACATCATTGTTCATCTTCAGGGTCAATATTTTTAGTCAACATTTTTTTAAACAAACATTTGCCAATTATCTTGTAGCGTAATCATGTTGCTACTTTTTTTACAAACTAAATAAACGTTAAAATCCTTTTAAATGCAAAAGACGCGATGATGTTATCACGTGCATGGCGAAGATTTTTATCATGTGGCAGCGTGAAAAAGATTTTTATTATACAAGTCAAAAGATCGAAGAATACGTTATAATTCATCAAAAGTTTTAGCAAGTATAAGGATATCATCAACATAACGGAGGTATATGCTAGGTGTTTCAATAATACCAAAAATTTTATCTTCAAGATGTGACATATAAAAATTGCTAAATGTTGGACCAAGGACAGATCCCATAGAGACGACGTCCACCTGAAAATAAATATTATTAAGGTGGTCATAGAAAGGAACCTGTGTAGTGCAGATTATTTGTTTATACGTTATGTTTATAGATACAAGTATTTAAGTAAATGTTCTATTTATAATAAACAGTATTAACTACATTAACCGGGCTGAATATATATATATATATACACACACAAAGTAGTGTGCAAATGCTTAGGACCCCCAAAAAGTATTTAACAAAAACGAACAAAAATATGAATGGCATAAAATTTAAAAGACAGTAATCACTTCAATGCATCAAATTCATTACAAGCACTTAATTTTCTATTAACTTCAAATATAAACTATTATTTTGTATAGCCACATTTCGCCTTCAATAGGATGAAGCATGCTGGCTGTAAGACGACGTCCATATTCTGCTGAAATCTCATTGTTCCAAATGTCCTTGACACAAGAGCCTTTTAATTGGCTGCAACCTTATTCATTATGCAATCCCGCAGATTTTCTATGGTACTGAGGTCAGGGCTGTTGCCAAGCCATTTCAACTTAGTCTTGCACTTTCTATGCTTTGTAGCATGGTGCACCAACCTGCGTAAATTTGCTGCATCCATGTATGTGCATGTGAATCTCTAGTTTATCCTGCAAGCGTTCATTATACTTTTGATCATCCATGGTTATTCCAGGGTCTAGGAACAAATATAAAGCAGTTGTTCCAAACCCATCTGCCTGTGGCGGCTTCATAGTTTGTATGCTATATTTTTCATCATATCTCTTTCCTGGAGTTCTTCCAGAAGAATGTTAACGCACAACAAATTGCTGCAGTGTGAATTCATCAGGGAGAATAAAGTTTCCCCATTCTATCTCAGTCCAGTGTTCAAGTTTTGTTGGCAAATGACAGGCGATTCATTTTCATTGTCAATCTTGGTTTGCAGGATGTCAGTTGAAATTCATTGACCAATCTGCGAGAAACAGTACTACGAGTCATATCTCTATCTTTGCGAAGTAAAGCATATCGAAGCTTTTTGCATGTATTTGAAATGATGTAGTTATCTCTAGAATTTGCTTTCTGGGGACGTCCACTTTTTTTTCGGTCAGAATAAGATCCATCGGATTGGTACTTTGCAACGGCATTGTGAACTGCAGTCTTGTGACGAATTTAGACCCAGGTTTCACGTTGTGCGTACCGCTTTTTGTGCAATGTTACTATTGGGCTCTTTGAATGTAATAAACTGACGATCTTCGGGCCGTTTTTCATGTATGAAAACTTATTACAGCTTTCAAACTAGCCAAAGCTCTGGGTTACATTGTTTCAACTTTGATGATATGCAGTTTGTTTACATGAACTCAACATGGATTATGCAATATGCACAAATAAGAGAAAATGTTAGTCCCCCCCACAAGAAATATTATATATATATATATATATATATATATATATTATAATTTTATCATATAGACAAAACCATTTCACTCACAACAAAGATGCAACTTGGTTTCAGTGCATTTTAACTGCACATCTACGGGTGAGCGTCGGAAATGGTTATGAACGATCCTGTTTGTAGTCAAGCCCGGATGTAAAACGTCACTTCCTATTTTCCATTTTTTGAGAAGAAAAATGTACTTACAAAATATACATAGAGTATCTAAGGGAAACAATAGTGGTTGTTGACAGCAGTTTGGTGTTGGGTGGACCGGGTAGTTATGTTGAATGGTGTGTGGACATTTTCTCGATGATAAACATCGGTCAAAGTTTAGGTACGTCAACTCACAAGCGTCCTAAGTTTGAGAGGTAGGGGAGGGAAGATAGCGATAGGGGATTATATTACATTTGAGTAGGTAAAAAGATTTTCGAGTTATTTTTTATAATTATTAGGAGTGTTATTTTTTGGTTTTTCTATAAGATTTCTAAAGTTGGATTGCATTTCTTTATGTTGCTAAATTCCCAATTCCATAACTATGAACCTTTTATAATTATATATACACAAAAAACGTTCTTTCGATTAAAAAATAAATAGTGATAACCCCAACATAAATGGGGATCGTCCGTTAATTTGAAGCACTTTTTTCGTGGCCTAAGAACGCCCAGTACAGTATAAAATTATTGTAAATAAATGTAAATACAGTACAGTGGAATCTCGGTTCACGAATTTAATTCGTTCCCGAAGTCCGTTCGTGAACATAAACTATTTTTCCAATAGGAATCAACGTAGAAAAAAATCACGGTACAATACAATTGGAAAAGAAAAGCAGGTCACAACACACGAATGTATACAACACGGCGGTCGACTCCGTTCGGGTTAACTCGGTTCGGCAATGTTGTTCGAGGACCGAAATTTTGTTCGATAACCGAGGCATTTTTATCTCGAATATTCTGTTCGAAAATCCGATTTGTTCGCCTTGTACGACTTTCGAGAACCGTGGTTGCACTGTAGATATAGTTACCTATTTTATCTTCGAAATTACTATATACCTTTAAATCAAGTTTGAAAAGTTTTAAAGTTAAATCCGGAGTTTGTTGGTTCTGGGACCGTTAATTCGAGGTTTTACCATATATATATATATATATATATATATATATATATATATATATATATATATATATGATAGCGATATATAATTTTGTTATATATCAAGAACAATTTTAGGGCACCTCGAGATGGTATCACGACTGAGTAGTGAGTTCGATCCTCACTGGCTAGTCCATACTTTCGGCCTTGTGCCACATCTGAACTACGCTGGCAAAATCACTATCAAGAACAATTTTAAGGGAAAGAGGTATAAAAAAAAGTGGAAAAGGTTTTCGTGTGACGCATTTTATCCTTTAGTATTCCATCGGCCTAAGTTTTGTTTATGTGTTTATGTTGATGCGACTACACATGCGCACTAACGAGTTTTACATGAAAATTTGAATGTTAAGAATAGAGAATATGTCTTTGGTATAGGATTACTAAGGATTACTTAACGTACTCTGATATCGCAGATCCAGATGTATTGACGTACTATTGCAAACCTTTTCTAATTTTGACCTGAACGTGCTGCTCTTCTTCCAACAATTTACTGGTTATGCGAATATTTTTCTGTTTATTTCGCTTTACCTACTTTATAGTAATTATTATTTTTATTTTCCCTTGACCCCCGATTACATCGATTTTAATATGCATGTTTTTAAAGCTATAATAAAATGTTGTAGCCCCCACCCCAAGAAAATAAATTAAAATAATTCAATGAATAACGGTAATAAAACTCAGACAACAAGAGGAAGTTTGGAGAGCGGAATGGCTAAAAATGCAGGGAAAAAACAACAAATATGATACTAGTTCAATTAATTTATACAGATAGAAAAATACTTCAGACAATATGAACAAGACTGGTGGGATTTCATGTTCCTTCAGGACATAAGAGACCATGACTGACCAGTTTCCTCATAGTTTTATCATCTATGAACTAGCATGAATTGCTGGGAAATATAGTGGACTGGTTTCATGTTGCCTCCACCACTGCTTTAAATTCCCAACTGCCCTTATGCACTGGCTATCAGCTAAGACTAGAAATAGAAAATACAATCTACTCTGATATTTAACCCATAGCTGGTGTGTGAAGGGAAGAGATTGATTCATGCCTTTCCCAAAGCCATTTGGTGAAAGTGACAGCAACAGTCTTGACCGAAATTTGATGTCGGCTCACCGATTCCATTTTCCGCGCCAATACCCTTTACGCTACCTATGCATCCTCCAAGAGAAGATATATAGAAATCTAAAACCAGCTACAAGCCGTACTAATTCGTAGAATAATGAAAATAATTCATGAATTCTATATCTCTTTTTCTGACCATTTCCTAATTGGCTTTTCTTTCTTTATTTTTTTCTACCTTTAAATCTTTTACCATTTTCATTTTTCTTGCTTTCATTCTCCTGCAAAAGTATCGGACGGGAGCCGCCATTGCTGTGGCCACTTCTCTAACTTTATACAATTTGATGGCGACAACAAGGATTAAAACGCGTATGAAATTCCCGCTGCTGCCATTTACCGATGACAGACCTGAGCATGCGCAGTTATAAATGGACTCGGTGCAACTGTCATGGAGCGACATTTGATCGTCATCTTGAACTATTTTCCAACTGATTTTAACAGACATGCCAGAGGAAAGCCGAACGGGAAGTCAATCTATTCTGATTACACTTATGAAGAAGCTTTCACGATGGTATTGTATATTACTGTAGCATTTTGCCACTGAGGTGGTGACCAAGATATACGCACATCCATTCTGTGGTAAGCGGACAATCAGATATGGCATTTACGTGACAGCGCAGGTGAGTGTGTATGCGTTTGGTTTTCCATTTATAAGCATATGATATCCTATCTTCTATTAATAATAACTTGAAAGAATTTCGCAGGAGAAAACAATGTTCCTTTATTTGTTTCTTATGAGTATATTCAAAGCCATAGCATTATTTTTTTTGTTTGACCAAATAGTTAATAATTGCCCACCGGAGTCCGTGTTAAATGTTCGAATCCTGCAAAAGATTATGATTTTGTATATTGGTTTTTATGACTGATAAGCTCTATCTGCTTAAAAGGGTTGATGTAACACAATTAGAAGCTTTATTTCTTCTTCTGGCCGTGTATCTTCAGTACGTAGCCGATCACGCCTCTCCAAAATTTCCAGTCCTTTGTAGCTCTTAATAAATTTTGTCTTTTTGTTATCTCTCCTAAACCTTGCTCCGTCATCCATTTACTCAAGCTCACTAAATATGTTATGCGTTGTTTTCCTCTATCCTTCTTGCCTTCAATCTGTCCTTGTGAGTACCAGATTTTCCTAGCCTTTTTTCCTCACGGTGTGCCATAAATTTTAGCTGTCTCTTCCTGATGTCAACTATAGGCTTCCTTTTTAATTACATCTTCTCTAGAACTTCATAGTTGCTCACATATTCGGTCCATAGTATCCTCAGTACCCTACTATAGAACCACATTCTGTCGCTTCAAGTCTCTTCTTCATCTTTGAGGATATTGTCCAGCATTCACTGCCACATATGAAGACCAATATCACGTGGCATTTAACAAACAATTTATTGGCGGACACATATCTTAAAAACATTACATATGCAGGTGACAGTGTAGACAGCAGACAAAGAGAGGTAAGTGCAGGGATTCCTACGGAAGACAGTAAGAGAAAGCGAGAAGAAAGGACTAACCATTATCAGAAGACAGAATGCATATTTGTCAGCAAAGGGAACAACTGCTTTCTCAAGAGCCTGTACTTTATAATGCTCCATAAGTTTTCTATGGGGTTGAGGTCAGGAGATTGGGGCGGCCATATCATAACACTCACCTGCTTCTCATCAAAGTATTCCTTCATCAGTTTTGATTTGTGACAGGGAGCATTATCCTGCATGAGTTTGGTGGGGTCGATTTGCACCCTTTCAGCGGAAGGGAGCAGACAAAACTCTAAAATTCTCTTGTACTGCTCGCTCCTGAAGGTCTTTTCAATAGGTTTTAAGAAACCAGTTCCATGAAAAGAAAAGCATCCCCAGAACATTATACTGAACGGATGCTTGACAGTACTTACTGCTAAATTCAAAGAGCTTTCAAAGCTTCTTCGGATTTTAGATCGCTTATCCTTTGAATTTAGCTCAACTTTTGTTTCATCGGAGAAGAGAACATTTAGTAAAAAAAAATCAATTAAATTCACTTACGCGCAAATACCCTTCAGAAAGCTATGAATCATCCCAGCTATCCTGAAAAATCATTGTTATACAATATTCACTCGAAAATAAAATAAGAATTACTGGTCATGAGCAGTGAGACGAGAACAGACTACTCCGTAGATTAAATGAAGGGTTCGGTTAGGAATTCCCTGTAGGTTACTCAAATCGATATACACCTGAGGAAGGCCGGACAGCACAACGACCGAAACGCTGTGATAAAAACAACAAAAATGAGGACAATAGTCCAAATATAAATAGCGTAAATAAAGATTTCCTGTCTTATTTACATTAATCGGACTGTTATTCTCATCTTCACTGACATATTCACAGGTGATTGGAATTTCGAACTGGACACTTGGATACTCTTCTATTCATTTCTATGCTTGGTCGGCTCAGGAGATTTTTGTGGCCTAGCATATGTGCTGATTATCTAAGTTTTCGTATTTTCCAATGATGCTCTCTGCCTATTATTCCATTCCACAGGGGGGGCGGTTATCTCACTTTTCTATGTGGTCAGCTACACTTTATTTTTCTATTTCCCCTTCTGTTACCACTTTACGATGTCCTGAAAGACACTTGGTCCAGTGGATAAAGACGATGGTTAGATCCAGTGACTAGACCCAAAGAGTTGTGAGTTCATTACCACGCCACAATAGTGGTGAACCAAAAAAACTTGAGAGCTGAGTTAAAGGGGAAATAACAGACATCCGGAAGAGTCATGGCACGTGGAAAGAGAACACTCTACCTCGGTGGACGAAATAAAGGGTTCGATTCGAAATTCCAATCACCCGAAGACGGCCGGAGCGTACAACGGCCAAAACGTTGTAAATATGGCACTGAAAATGAGGTTAACAGTCCAAATGATGTAGAGATGTCCTGTTGTTTGTATTAGTTCTTTTACATCATGTCTTCACTCCTCTTCGATATGCTATCGATTCTTTTCTATAAAAGAATTCATTATTTTTCGTTGTGCGTGTGGTCTACCTGTTATCTCTATATCCCACACCAATCTGAGGAGCCAAAATTATCCCTTCTCCCATTGTGAAAAAAAAAAACAAGCTTTCTATTTCTTCGTCTTGATTGCCCTTCCATCTCCAATAAGTCCCCGAAACAAGTCGAGATCATTTAACTAATATTTTTAGAAAGACGTCTTTTTTAAATTTACATAAAAATTCGTTTCTTACTGCTTTCTCTAGTATGAGTTAGCATATTATTCCTGTTGTATAGTAGCTTGCACCCCTTCAGCACTCTACCAGATGGCCCGGCTCATAGCCTAAAATAGTCTACGATTAATGACTTCAACAGTTGATTAAGAAGTTTATACTAAGCTGATTAATATCTTACTTCATTTGGCTATACAGCATTTGACCTCCCTCTATACCTTGCAAGTTGTCTTGTTAATTGTTTTGTAATTTATTGTTCTCTGTTTTTTTTTCGTATGTATCTGTTAGCACCGGATACTGGTGCTGAATAAATATATTAAGCACTCATTCTTCTCTGTGTATCATTCACCTCGACGATACAACACTAACCTTCATGGTTAGGATCCACTATGTCACTTACATTGTAGCAAACCACCCAAATTCCCTGCGTATTCCATTAGTGAGAAGTAAGTTCCACTCGAGCAGGATCTTCCACTGGTCTGTGGAACCAACTCCGAAGGGAATGTGTTGTAGAGTAGCTATCACCCCTTTAACACTCTACTAGATGGACTGGCTCATAGCCTTAATTAGTCTACGATTAATGACTTCAACAACTGATTAATAAGTTGATACTAAGCTGATCAATATTTGACTGATCTTACTTCGTTTGGCTATACAGCATCGGGCCCTCCATTATTCCTTGTAAGTTGTCTTGTTACTTGTTCTGTAACTTATTGTTCTGTTTTTTGTATGTATCTGTTAGCACTAGGTACTGGTGCTGAATAAATATATTAAGCATTCATTCTCTGTGTATCATTCAACTCGACGATACAACAATTTCTCATGAAATTAAGAAAAAGACGCCCAGACATTGTTGCAAAGTACATTTGTACTCTCCCCAAAGGTATAGGTGTTAGTGCGGAAGTCGAAATTTCTTCCCTTCATTGGAGAGAAATTAGACTAGACACGGCTGATCTTAAAATTGACTGTTTGCTCTTGGTGAGTATGTCGAAATCAATGCTGCTACTACAAAAATATAGAATGTGAGGAAGGATTTTTTTTTTTTGCTTTAAATTCTAAAATTTGAGGAAAATATTGTTGACAAAAATGGCTCCGGTCAGACCGCGTGTTTGAGAAGCGGTCGGCAAATACAGGTAAATTACCTCGGGTGGAATAAAGTCGATTTGGTTGCAGGATTGTGGCAGGGCGATTTGGGGTGAGGGCAATGAAAAACTAACCGGCTATTGCTGTACAAATCGAATCTAAAGTGCGCGACTGCTATATTAGGGTAGGTTGACTTTTCACTTCTTTGAGGAAATCAACATTGCACTCAATAAAAAAGATGGGGTTAGATGGGCTAAGTACTGATATTAAAATTATATATATAGCTTTAACCAAATGTAGAAAATAACTAATTTCCACTTTAAAATTCTACTATTTCAAGAATAAATTCAAATAAAGTTGATTTTTTTGTATTAGATATACTGAGTGGAGAATGTATTTAAATCAGAATTCTAATTATGAATCACCACAAGCAAAATATGCAATGTTTTTTTTACTATATTCCCTAAATAAAAACTGTAAAAAAAAACTGTAAAATATTATGAAAAAGGTTACCAAATGAATAACATTTGTTCGATCATAATAAAAACAACAAATAGATAAAAGTGTGTGTATGTATATATATATATATATATATATAACACCATCATACTGCTGGCCACATATAATAAGACAAAATATTTTAAATTTGCATTGTTTATTGAAAATAGCATTAAAATTACTGCCCTCTATGATATATTACATCATAATATAGCTAAATTGTTCAGTACAATTTCCCTTTGAAGTAAATGAAGGTCTTATTTGATGGCACAAGGATTTAGTAATAATATTTTTGTGCCATTCATCGTGTCCATATATAATCTGTAAAGCTTCAGTATATTATAAATTTTATAAAGTTGCGCGATAAGGTTTTCACTGATCACTGTAATTCCAACGCTACGATTTTAAACCTAAATTAAATATTTAAACTATTTTCCTCACAAGATGGTAATGAGTTAGAAAAAATAATTGTCAAACCTCAACTTTCAAATTGAGTGCGATACCATGGTTCCAAAATCGATCTGCCCTACTGTTACACAACCAACCCGAAGGTATTTTATTTTTTATGAGAGGAAAAAAAGCCGCAAGTCTTGCTGACTGTCCCATAGCGAAAAGTGTGCTTATGATTCAGCATTCTATTTTCATCGTGTTCACCCCAAGAGGCAACAGAGCCACTAAGAAACAAGGGGAAACTGGACGTGGAAGAATTAGAAAACAGAAACATTCCTAAGGATCGAGAACAAAAGAAGAGTAATCAGGAGGACAGTAGATAGCGATTGACATTGCATTTAAGTTTTTGAAGATTAAAGTTGACTGGAAAGCATGGATCTGGAAGAGAGTTCTACAAGCGAGTAGAACTTAACATAGAACTTACTGTTAACTTACTTACTAGCCAGCTCAAATGTAAACTTATGAGAACTCATCGCCAGTCTAGTATTACGCTTAATTTTTTTTTTAAAAGTCTAGGTACCACAGCGAAGAGCTCATCTGAACTGTTTCAATGTAAGTATTTATAGAAAAGACACAGGGGTACAACTTTGTTATTACGGTTTGGATTTCAAATATTCCTCGTCGCTGTATGATCTCTCATCCATTTACACAAACTCGTTAAGTAGATGACTCGATGCTTCCTTCTATCAGTCTTGCCTTCAGTATGTCTCGTGAGGGTTAAATTCTCCATACCCTCTTTTCTCATGATGCGAGACACAAATTCATAAAGTCTAGGTACCATAACGAAAAGCACATCTGAACAATTGCCATGAAAGGATTTATAGAAAAGGCACAGGGAGGCTACTTTACGGCCGTGCGAAAAGTACTGAAGCCGAGAGGCCAGATAAGGACAAATAATATTGCTGATTTTTCTTTGGATTTTATCAAGGATCTTTAGATATATATAGCAAGAGCACCGGACTACATGTGGCAGCAATATTCTACGCATTGACGGATGGTAAACTTACAGATACGTAAGATAGGCGCTTTTTCTCTCCAGAACCTAACAGCTGACCTAGTAATGGATTCAATATAGTCTTTCCACTTCATGCAAGCGGAGAACGTTAGCCCGAGAGGCCGCAACAATCCACTGTGGACGTTAGCATATTGTCAAAGCTTTGTAATTTACAACTTATTTCCGGTAATGTTACTTGACGTCTGGATCTCGCTAGAGAAGGAGAGACGCCTACACCTCACTAAAGAATGAGAGACGTCTGGACCGCACTAGAAAAGGAGTAACGTCTGCACCGCACTAGAAAAGGAGTAACGTCTGGACCGCACTAGAAAAGGAGTAACGTCTGGACCGCACTAGAAAAGGAGTAACGTCTGGACCGCACTAGAAAAGGAGTAACGTCTGGACCGCACTAGAAAAGGAGTAACGTCTGGACCGCACTAGAAAAGGAGTAACGTCTGGACCGCACTAGAAAAGGAGTAACGTCTGGACCGCACTAGAAAAGGAGTAACGTCTGGACCGCACTAGAAAAGGAGTAACGTCTGGACCGCACTAGAAAAGGAGTAACGTCTGGACCGCACTAGAAAAGGAGTAACGTCTGGACCGCACTAGAAAAGGAGTAACGTCTGGACCTCACTAGAAAAGGAGTAACGTCTGGACCTCAGTAAAGGAGAAGAGACGCCGAAAAGAAGAAATATAATCTATAATATCACCACTAAACACAATAAAAAATCTCAGAAATACAAATAATACCTAAATACGATATAATATACGGCAAAGACGAGTAAAAATAATAAAATTTTAACCATAAAATATAAACAACCCAGAATTAATAAAATTTCATTGAATTTAGGGACAAACATTAAATATATTTCATAACTAGTCATTAAATATTAGAAACAGACAGATAACTTAACGTGTTATGACGCGTTATTTGAAAACTACGAAGAAGCAAAACTCATATTTCGAGACGCATTGTTATAATTCAAACAAACCATTTGATAATATCTTAAAAATGCGCGAAGAATTTTTACATTTTTTTTTATACAACCTCGATCCCGGAGTCAAACAACTCGGCAGAAAAAAGATTGGGGGGGGAGAAGAAAAATTGTGTTGGTCTTTAATACAGATTTTCTATTGATATATTGGACTGAAAAAGACAAGCTCGTAGTGTTTTTAGTAGACGGCGTTTGAACACGTCATATCGCTTTCACACGTGAATTAAATTTATGACCTCTATACATATACAGATTCCGAATATTGCAAGACCAAGTTGAAACAATACAATTACTTAATACACATTGGTATCCAAGTGCCTCACATAAAAGGCTTGAACAAATAAGACTGCAGTTTAAGAAACGTAGGATTAAAGTACCTGATTGATTAAAAGGTTGATTTTGCTCGGGAAATAATTTTGTCTAAATATGATTTGATGATAGGGTCAAAAGTCAAGCCCAAGATCAAAATCTGAAGGTTTCAGAGGTCCTTTCCAAGGTTCTTTGCTTAAAATATTAGTGCAACACAATCTTCATAAGCTCAAAGAAAACATTATTGAATATTTTAGGTAGACTTGCTGTCAATTGATACACGGACATAATAAAATCTTCGGTAAATGTTGCATTTCTATGACTGCTACAGCCAGTACTAAACCTGTTAATGACTAATAATAACAATAATAACAAGCACTTACACTAACGAAATACATCCACATGCGTAAGAAACGAGACTGTATCCATCTAAGTTTGCCGCATAACTTACAGAGCCTGGTATTCCCCTGCGGTCACCCAGTTGAGTACTGATCAGGCTCAATGTTGCTTAACTTCCGTAATGGACAAGAACTGGTGTTTCAACGTTATATGGTCGTCAGTAATAATAATGAAACTGACGACTTTTATTAATTAATAATAATAATTATTTAAAATGAAGAAAATCCTTCAGTATTATTATATACTGATTTGTATTCGCATCTTTCCACATCTAACCGTGCACCTTAAAATACCAACCATCATTTTTATTCCTTGTTTTCTTATTGAATAACAAACAAAAGAATACGCGTGTCTCTTGCTCTCGCTCTGCCAAAAAAGTTTCTGTTGTATAACCTTTAACCAACAAAAAAATCGTTATTGATTTAATATAACAAAAAAAAAAATGTTAAAAAATGGAAGACGAGAAATATAATCTAAAACGAAATAAAACGAGAAAGATATATTTTATTACGAGCGAGTCACGATTTAGATGATCATGATTTGTAAAAGAGAATGAAGCAAGGAACGGAACGGAACACAAACCAAAAAAACAAAATAAACTAGAATATGTTTTCACAAAGCAACTGAAGAAAGACAGACGCCATTGTTCGGCTTATAATATTCCTTTGCTTGTCGTGAATATTTCCTGTGATATTTGCAATTTTGGCGCGTGATTATCGGGTGACCTAATAACACTCTACTGTAAGTAAGCAGTCGAGAATGCAGTTTAAATTATAGTTAATTCACCTTTTTTATTGGGGTTCGGAATTAGGACATTTTAGTGAATGAATCTTAAACGTTTGGGTTTCAGAGGACAGATACTTGTTAATAATAATAATAGTCAATCGCTAACGGATGTCCGAGCATTCTAGGATAGACACGTTGACGATCTACAAAATCATTATCAATGAAACCATATAATAATGATCAATGTTTATTTATTTATATATTTCTTGTCCCACCTGTAATAGGAAGACAGGTAACTGAACTGATGTCAGTAAATTTATGAATGATTATTTCCCGAGTCGTTTTTAATAATATGTACAAATGAAATATTTATCTGCATATTGACAAATTTAGTTCCCGAGCAAAATGTTTAATTAATCAGTTCATTTACTCGCACGTTTCTTAGATTACAGTCTTATTTGTTCAAGCCTTTCATGTGAAGCACTCGGGTATCTTTTTTAAGTGACCGTTTTGCTTCAAATTGCTCTTGAAATAGGCTTTGTCATCGCCGTCTTTGTCGTTCTACCGCCAATCTTAATTCCGTGAGATATTTCCATTTCTCTGTTTTATTAAACAGATTAAAATTTTAGTAAGAAAAGATATTGAACAAAAAGCGATTTATTTAATACCAGAAGCAAGCAATGAATTATTGAAAGTCTAAAACATATAAAGGGAACGGATTAATTTTTATATCCGCTTTATTGGATCGCAATATATATATATATTTTTTTTTTTTTTGAGATTTTTATTTCATTGCATCACAATATTAAAACTTTCTAACAATTGCCGTCATTTTTTATGGCACAGGTGCACAAGTAACAATAATATTAATTAAAAAAGAATTTCGCCGAAAGTAAGATGATAATAGTATAATAATAATTTGTGGAGGAGAAAGACTGGCGCAACACGATCAGCATATAACCAAATTCACTCGGTTTGGCCTCATGCTATACTAAGCTGAACTGACTTAGTAAATGATGGAAACTTCTTTTCATCCGATGAAAAAGAAAAATGTTTGACTAACTAAGCAAAAACAAAGAACCTCGAGATAGAAATCAGTAGAATATGGCATCTCAAAACCACAAGATTACCTTGTAATTGTTATTTGGGGTAGGGTGGGGGGCTTAGGGAATGATATCAAAAGGAGAAAAAGAAATACAGATGAACCTCGGTTTTCGAACGTCTCGCATATCGACCAAATTGGTTTTCGAAGAGAAAATTTGAGATGAAAATGCCTCGGTTATCAAACAAAATTTTTAACACGAACGAAATCATTCGAGTCGACCGGCGTGTTGTATATATTCATGTGTTGTGTCGTGCTTTTCTTTTCCCATTTTATTGTACTGTGATTATTTTTTCTGCATTGATTCCTATTGAAAAAAATAGTTTCGGTTTACGAACATTTCGGGTTACCAACGGCCGACAGGAACGAATCAAATTCGTGAATCGTGGTTCCACTGTCTATGGATTATATTCCTGGTAACCCTAAAAATAGATAGATTTCTCGCAATAATAATAATAATAATTCCTGATTGCATGCCGCCTCATCTACATACACCTTTAAACAAAAGCATTGTTCTCTCTTGAAATCTCTGGTGGAGACTTGGGGGCAGGGCATATCACACAAATCAAAGCCAAAATATAATAATAATTATATGCCGTGATGATAAAAAAAAACATGTAATAGCACCCATGATTTCTGATTTTAATTGGTTGTAAGTGATAACATGCACGTTATTTTTAATCATTTCACCCCCAAGTAAAGCAACAAAGCCACTAAGACGCAAGGGGTTACTGACTGCGAGAGAATAAGAGAAAAATACTATTAAGGAAAAGAACAATAACAGAACAGGAATTAAGAAGACAGAAAATAACGATTGACATTGCATTTAAATTTTTGAAGAACAGTGTTGACTGTGAAGCAAGAAGCCGGAAGAGAGTTCCACAAGCGAGTACAGGAGAAAACGTTATATTAGATGATCTGTCATGGTGAATTATGTCTTCCAATAAGATGTCGCAACTAGAGCAGACGAGAAACGAAGTAAACACTAGGTTATCAAGAGAGAAATCAGTAGAATTTGGTATCTGAAGACATTAGCATTAGCCGCTGTTATTGGGGCTTTGGTAAGAATACTCAAAAGAAGCAAAACAACGATGTGGATCAAATTGCACTGGAAAATATATGAACTGCATACTTATATAACATTATGCTCGTGTACAGGGTGCGATGGATAAATTGGCGTTTAAATTACGCAATAAGTAAAATAAAACTGATATCTCATTTTAACAGATATATTACACAAAAATATATTGAAATACGAAAGAGTAAATCTATTCAATAAAATCGCCATTGGCTTCAACGACGGCCCCCAGACGACTTCGGAATCTTCTGAAACTCTTCTGGACGGCCTTGTTTAAGTTGGTGAATGCTGCCATAATCTTTGCCTTCGTTTCATCTTTGGTGTTACAAGGAATTTTGTTGGTCTCGCTCAACTGCGGCCCACATATAATAATCAAGGTGATTGAAGTGTGGAGAGTTAGGTGGCCGGATGTAAGGTGTGATGTGGTCGCAGAAATTGTCTGATAGCCATGACTGGGTTCTCCTGCTCGTATGACACAGGGTCTTTCAGCAGCCACCCTCTTGACTCAGGGCAGCACTGCTTCCTCAAGTAACTTGACGTAGGCCTTCCTGTTGAGTCCGGGGCCCTGTAGGAAGATGAATGGAGGTATAACGTCGCCATTACTAGTGAACACTCCAAACACCTTCGTAATCACCATTAGACCCGTCTAACTCTTTACGAATCCTTTGCACTATCGTCAGATTGACACCCAAACACCCTGAAATAATATTCCTTTTGGAGTTTCCGACGCGAATGCCAAGCAGTAAATCCTGCCAACTCCAAATTTCTGGCAGAGTGAATTGCTTTCTTTTTTTCTCACAGATGGTACCCAACTGACCTAATATACTGTACAAACAACGCGCATGCACGAAATTAAAAATATAAAATGGCGACAGTTTAACCATCGCACCCTATATACTTCTCACAGTAAACACAGTTTCATATTACTTCCCTTTGATTACATAGCACATCCTCTGTTTGTATCGTTTGATACAGAAATACTTGAAGTCTCTGACTGAAACCTGGTAGCAAGTCGTTCCACACATAACAAAGCCTATTTTTTTTTTTATCGAGTTCGCCCTAAGAAAGGCAGTAAAGCTACTAAGACAAAAGGGTTACTGGGCGTGGAAGAATTAAAAAAAAAACAGAAACATTATTGAGGGAGAACAAAAGAAGAATCAGGAGGACAGTAGATAACGATTAACATTACATTTAATTTTTGCAGATTAAAGTTGGCCGGAAAGCATGGAGCCGGAAGAGAGTTCCACAAGCGAGATGTGCGAGAAAAGAAACTGTTACCATAGAACTTCCACAAGCGAGTAAAGAAACTTAACATAGAACTTCTGGTTATATCTAGCTAGCTCAACTGTAAATTGATGAGATCTCGACGCCAACAAATGCGAACAATTACCAGGAAAATTACCATCTTACTTAAACCCTTCTGGTGTTAGTTTATACTGACGTCTTCTTTTTGTAAACTATATTGATAAGCTAGAATTTTTGAAATTTCATTAAAAGATGTTGAAATGTTTCCAAGTGTTAATCCATATCAAGGCTGGAACTTAATGTTTAAGAAGCTCCAGCCCAAGTATGACTGCAATACTCCATTTCTCGTCTAATATATTTCTTGTAAATGGCCGAAAGAGTTAGATATATTTTTTAGAATGATAGAATGGGCCGAGCATTTTACCAGAAGCGTTGGCAATATGAGTTCTGAAAATCTGGAGTAAATTTGAGACCCTTGAGACAACTAAAGCAGGAGAGTGGAAACATTTATCGTGACTGGAGAAAACCCAGTTGAGTCTAAAATGAATGAGGGTGAACTTTATTCTTTTATCGAGGCCTTGTCTCTGCAGGACGTAAGCGGCCATGGCTTTTCTCGGATTCCTCTTCTGTAACCGCTTGGTGTCCATATAAACTGATGCCTCCTTTTTCCATATATCTCGAGTGATAAACCAGAATTTTGTAAAGTGAAAAATTCACTGAAATATGTTGGAGAATACGAACTTTAAGTAAAACTAGCTTCAATATATATGGTTAAATAGCCGTCAGTTTAAACTGATGCCATGAGAATATGGTTTTAATCTATATATAAAATTTTGCGACTCCCGTTAGTCTGTCCGTCACACCCTCTAAAATAGCCATACATTGACCGTTCGAAAGCAAATTTTCGGGACAAGTGAAAACAGGTAAGTGGGTACAAAGTACAATTGGTTTTATTAGGGTCCGTAAAAACCGGGAAGTAGTGTTTTTGTTAATTTATTTTCCAAACAAATCAGCTTATTCAAATTTCATAGAGAGGTTTGCGAAACGCAGTTTGTAAATCTCGACAAAAATATTAGCGATGATTTTAACAATACTAAATACTATGAATATTTCAACACGATTCAGCTCGTTGCAAAAAAAAAAAAAAAAAAAAAAAAAAATTCTAGTATCACCATAATCGGTAGCAGCTGCTATTACTAGTCCAATGCAGGATAAAAACTTTCCCCTAAAGATTTTTAGGGAAACCGTTACTGTGCGAATGCGATGCCATGTCGTACCAGTAAACCTTTCTATCTCATCTCTCTGTTTTTGGTTTGTTATCCATTGGGCACTAATCAAGCAACCTTTTGATCCTTCTGTTGTATTTTCTTCTTGCTGTATCTCCTGTTCATGTTCGTTTCCTCTGTTCTAGGATAACTCTTATCTTGATCGGGTCTTTCACCCTGGTTACTCTGCTAGTTATTCCTAGCATTACACGTTTCCATTTTGCTGTATTTGTTTCCAAGCTATTTTGTTAATTTCCATGTTTCGCAGCCGTAAGTCATAGCTATTATTGTACGTTCATTATAGACTTTGCGTTTGAGGCATATTGGCAGGTTGCTTTTCATTACGCTTCGATTTTTCTTAAATAGTTTCTAACCTCTGGTTATACGCCGCGCATATACACATATACGGAGAAGTACATTTAGCAGATATTCTCATATACACATTTGTAGACTCACATAAACCTCGATAAACAAACATGCAGGTGCATATACATATATATAAAGACAAAAACAAATTAAGAGCCCGGAACCTCAAATGTATATTTAAAAAAAAGAAAAATTCCCTCGGCCGTCACACTTTATCTAAGTCATAACATCCACTATTTCTATGAAACTCACCATTCGACTCTACTTAGCCTGATGATGTTTTAAGAAAGTAGAAAACTTGAACGATATTTCTTCGGAAATAAACTTCGGACAATTTCGGACGGAATTTCTTCCTTGTCGGAGAAGGATTATTCGTAATTTGGAAAAGTCGACGAATAAAATTAAACACAAAATGTCTGTCGCTTTTAATAATATTTGTCTTAAACAACATTTACCGTCTAAATAAACAGAATATACGTATATCTGCACATATATAAAGATGTGTCTATATACGGGGGTAAGTAAAAAATTATCACTACATTCGCCATAATATATCTTTAGGTTTGTCACACTGCCTTCTGCTTACGAGTGCTTATAGTCGGTACTATTATGGTCACGCGATAGAAGTTTGTGCTTGATCACCCCAGTTTTATTGCTGCTGTTACAGTGTAAACGTGGCCGCTCCGCTAGCAGTGTGCACCAAGGAGGAACAAAGAGCAGTGATTCGAATCTGTAGAGAACATGCTATCCAATCGCCGGTTCGTCATTACCATCTGTCGAGCTGGCTGAATCTTCTCAATGGTGGAGGTTGACGGGCATCCTGATCCTTCTTCGTGTGCCTCGCTTGTCCGGTCACTTGTCGATCCACTCATGCACAATTCTATGCGCTAATGCACAGTCGCTCTATTGTATTAAAAGCCCCCGGCGCATCTCAGCCCTTGACACATCTTCCGACCAGAGAAATCAAATCATTGCTCTTGTTCTTCCTTGGTGTACATTACTAGCGGAGCGGCCATGTTTACACTGTAATAGCAGTGGGAAAACTTGCACTTGATCAAGCTCAAGATATGTTAAGATCCTAAAGAATTATTAATTTATTTTTAAACCGATATTTTTATTACTTCAAACGTTATTTCTTAGTGGGTATCTGTGTTTGATATAGAGGCCCAGTTTTTTTTAATTATTATACACAGTTTAAAAAAAATCGTGGCGTCTATTTCAAACACGAGTAACCATATATATATGTGTGTGTGTGTATACATACGTAATAACTCTTCTCCTTCAACTAGTGTTTTGGAAAAACCAAGATTGTATATCATCTTTTGGGAGATTGTATCTCTGACAAAAATGGTAAGTACATATGTTGACTTTGCTACCACAACATTATCAAGACGCCTTACACTTCACTTGTCGGATACAATTTCTATTGCGCAACATTCAAAAATACATTCCTTTCCACCCTCACGATAAAGAAAAATACTTGCCTACTACACGAAAATACTACACCTTTTTCTTTTTATATGCCATATCCTCCATAGGCCAGGGGTGGGCAAACTTTTCGTTCTAGGCGATCATAGTTCTCTACCTCCCTCTATCCCTTGCAACTCTCAACAAGTTCCTTCCCTCTACATCCCCCAGACCACGTTCTGTCACCCACCTGCTCAAGCCCGCCAGGAATGTCACGTGCTGCTTTTCTTTGTATCTCTTTACCTCTATTCGACCCGTGAGTATCAGATTCTCCAGACCTACCTTCCTTATGTGCCGCTTCCTGATGTTAAGTATAAGCCTCCTCCTTGTTTGCAACCTCTCAAGACCTCATCGTTGCTCACACACTCGGCCCATGATATCCTAAGCATCCTTTTGTAGAATCACATCTCCGTCGCCACGAGTCTCTTTTTCATCCTTAGGGAAATCGTCGCCAGGAAAATAATAAGCACAAGTTCCAAATTCTCGAGGCCTTCTCTATCAAAATCAACCAACTAATGCTCAACAACATTTATTACGAATATAACAACATGTTAAATACATATAACATTTATATACTAATGCCATTTTACATTTCTACTAATTCCCGGTCAATTTCCACTATATTGAAACACTTGTTTTGTAAAACCTCCATGACTGCAAAAGATAAAAATTAAAAAATCCTAAAATGACGATAAAGGAACGCATTCACTCGTGTTTAAAAACCACTATGACAAACAGAATGCAGATTTTATCGCAGTTACAATATCATGTTTGGCTTCATTCTGAAAATGATTTTAGAAAAGTACTTTCTCGATTGATTTCATCTCAATACCAAGAAACTAATGAGACAACTTGAAACGATCAATATAAAAATAAGTACATACAATATGTCTATATTATTCAACAAAACATATTTAGATGAAAATATGCTCTCTCATATATATATATATACTTATTATATATATGTCGGCTAAGCAATCGGACATCTAGACACATTGAGGAGCTGTGACAAACAGTCTCTGGATGAATATATATGGTGATTAAAAACTCCCCTTTTGAAAATATTTATAATTTATTTACTAAATATAAGTTTTACAACAAATGGATATGAGAGGAAAGCGTTTAGCATGAGGTTTTATTTCTAATTCTATATGGACACCAGACTTCGGTACCAGCTTTTCGAGCCGCCCAGGAACTCTTGTGGTACAGAAAACAAAACTTATTGTATTCATCCAGAAAGTTCTTCCAAAGTTTTGGTTTGGTATGGTAAACTTGGTCCTTCAACGGACTCATGGCTGGCCATTCATACATAAAATAGGGAGTTACTTTTCAATGTATGTATTCATATATATATATATATATATATATATATATATATATATTCAATATGTATTCATATATATATATATATTATGCAGTGTTACATTAGAACATGCACATACCCACTACAAAATTGTACATCCTGTTCCAACGTTAAAATCTTTTTTAACGTTTCATCAGGTGGGGAATCACGATGCGTCTCGTGATTCCCCACCTGATGAAACGTTAAAAAAGATTTTTGTATTGGTTATGTATGTGCCTGTTCTAATGTAACACTACATAATAAATAAATATTTATGGCCCTACATTTTTTTTTATTGAGCCCTGTTTTAAATTAATGTTTTGAACGCTGAAATCTTACTCTTCGTTCTTTTACATTATATATATAGTCATAATTAATTTCCGTTTGGGGAAACCAATTGTAATAGCGAAAGTATGAACTTCACTGCTAACCATACGTACTGTGTTAAGAATTAATATGGAGTACACTAATATATGACCGAGATCAACACAAAAGGCAGTGGATAAGCAAGGATAAATTTGCACAATCGATCTCAAAATCTGAGCGCCATGGACGAAAGTTTATACTCGAAATATGGTTGGGTCATCAGGGTATTATCTATTTAGTTTTTAAATACAGTGAAGCAGTAAGTCTGCATTTATACGTTCAGCAGTTGCAACATGGTCATTTAAATTTGATCGAAGAGCGTCCTCCGATCATTAGTAGGAAAAATGTTTTCTCCATCAGGACAACGCAAGGCTGCATACATAAAGAATAAGAAAACGAAAAAGAAAAACAAAAAACGAAAAAAGAAAAACAAAAAAAGAAAAACGAAAAAAGAAAAAAGAAAGACAAAAAACAACAAAAAACAAAAAAAACAACAAAAAACAAAAAAAAAAAAAAACCCAAAAAACCACAAAAAACCCCAAAACAAAACAATAAATAACAAAACAAAAAAATACTTTGAAACTCGGTTGACCTATTCAGCTCAACAAGCCATATTTTTCTGATCTAGTACCAACCATTTTTTTCGAAAAACTGTTTTAAGAGAAATATTTTACAAGCTTCAGTCGACAGTAACGCTGTTTGGTCAATGAATGCTTAATGTTTCCTTATAAGGAGACGGCTACCCTTAGCATGCATCCCATCATCTAAGTTTGTTTGCATCGAAAAAGGATTATTTTTTCACAAGACTGAATTAATAGATATTTTGTAAAAGCATTCGACGGATTCATGTGTTAATATTGTATGTGTATATGTACTGTGACAATCTTTATAGCCGTAGGGCAAATCACCTGATCAAATAATGGTGCCTCTTAAAAAGAAGGACACAGTTTTGATTCCTGCCGGTGAGCACATATTTTTATTAAGATATCTCGAATACGCAGACGTGGTACAGACTGTTTACAGTAGAAATAAAATGTGGCATCTATTTCAAATATAACTCTAATACCGTTTAATAAAAAAGAAGTGTGTTGACAAAGGTATTAGCGCACGAACACTCGTTATTGTAACGGATATATAGACTATAACCTAGCTGAAGGGCAATGTATAAAGTATGTCTATTCAAATATTTCAAATTTTTATTTAATCGTGTTTTCTTAGCCTGTTTTACTCTCGCAGTAAATAGTTCAGAATCGAAAATGTGAATCAATTTTTGCTCAAACGCCCTCTTGAGGAAACAGAATCGGATAAACCTGCCAAAGTTCCGTTGTGCGCATGCGCAGATAGGGAAAAAAAGAGAGACGGTAAAGTACAAGCCTGCCAGACGTCTTCTATTTTTGAAATAGTTGCAGAGTTAGAGATATTTTGGACATTTCCGTCTTCGAATTTTGCCTAAAATACTAAACATCTTCACAGCTATATGAAATCATATAAACACATATGCAAATGGGTACACCTGCATATGTGTATGCGCGTGCGCACACTTACATGATGATAAACCATTATATGTATGTATGTATGTATAAAACGTAAGTAGGCAGCCTATGAATAAAAGCTGAAATTTGATCAGAGATTTTCACTTTATAATATCCTATGTAATAAATATTTGACACTGAATTCAGTTCATCGACAACAAATGTCCATACTTGTAAATACAAAAGCACTGACGTATGTGTGTGTGTGTGTGTGAGTGCGCACACGCGTAAGTACAGTAATAATTCTTCAGCCTAACGATGAAAATTCTTTATTTTGCACAACAAATTGTTATTATTTAAAATAAACCTGTTTTCAAAGCATTTAATTTAATTGAGAATGTTAATCCCAGAGCGAATAATATACAGACATTCCTCGATTAAACCGCATTCGATTACTGCGTCTTCGGTTAGTGCGCTAAACATTTGATATACCAAAATTCGATTAGTACATACATAATACTTGATTAGTACTTTAAAGCATTCTTAACTTTAACCATAGTAATTGAAAATTGTTTTTTACTGTCAGCAGTGTACACATTTGAGAGATTCCTGAACAGTCAAAATATCAGATCAAAGTTCCGTTTTAAATTCCTAACAAGCCGCTGACTTGACACACCCTTTTCTATATATATATATATATATATATATATATATATATATATATATATATATATATATATATATATATATATGAGAGAGAGAGCAATTAAGGGACAATTTTAATCTGATTATATCATTACTACAAAATTTATATTTAGTTGGTGAAAGTGATTGAGTTTTCTTTTTATATACAGCCAAATTAACGTATACTAACATCGAGACTCAGAGTCGTACTAAATGTGTCTTAACATCAGGTCACACATGTTCGATTCCTGTAGGGAGGCATTGTTTCTTTAGAATTCTCGATCTCTAGGCTAATAGGCATTAATTTAACTGCTATATAAAAAAATCAACATGGATGTCTACTCAAACACGTGTAACAATGGAATATAACGTTTATAGCAATAAAATATTGATACAAACACACACACATATAATGTATTAAATATGGAAGAATAATTTCTTTAATCAAAGCAACGTTAGGCAAAGTGGAAAAATTCCATGTAACATTATCCGTCCTCCACAAAGACTTCATCAGCAACCTTTTATGTGGTTGCCTCCTTCTGCCTTTTCTATAAATACTTTCATAGTAATTGTTCAGATGAGCTCTTTGATATGCTGTTCAAACTTTTCAAATTTAAGCACAAAATTAAACTGGCGACGAAGTCCACCCAGTTTACAATTGAGCTGGCTAGATGTAATCGTAAATTCGACGCTAACACTTTCTTTTCTCACACATGCCGTTTGTGGATCTCTTTTCCGGCTCCATACTTTCCAGCCAACTTTAATCTTCAAAAAATTAAATGCAATGTCAATCGTTATCTGCTGTTCTCCTGATTATTTATGTTTTCGCTCCTTAACAATGTTCCTGTTTTTAACTCATCCACAACCAGTAACCAGTTACAATTAATTACAGAGAGAAAACGCTGGAATTCTAATCATTTGCGCTGATCTTCTGTTATCTGTTAATAGCAAAAGCGATAAAAACAAAGTCATAGGAAAACTTAATGAGATCGGCTAGACTGCATGTTCAGACTCGTCTGAAAAAAAAAAAATCTGCGTTCCCACATCTTCAGAATTTTTTCACGGTACATATTTGTAAGCGACGCTCGCAATCTTTATATCTTCAGCCCCAACAGATATATAATTCCACCAAAAAAATATTATTTTAGTATGATGAAGACTTTCGATATTACATAGAATTTTTCCACTGCGTCATTAACCAATGCATTCATATCCCAGAACTAAATACCTTCTATTTTATTAAATCAACCGACGAGTTGGATGTTGGCGGTATAGCGTCAGAAGCCGTGTTTTTTTTTGTTTTCCACAATAATTTTTTCCTTCTGCCAAATAGAGGCTGAGAGACAGTCTGGTATAATGGTGCCTGACAATAATGAATGCTAAGCATACGAAAAAAATAGCACCATTGACATTCACCGACGTTTGTTATACGTTTACGGAAATCAAACAGTGGATGTGAGCACAGTTAGGATATGCGTAATATACTTCAGCTCTCAATCGACGGAATGAAGAAGGCCTATTAAATGCAAAGATGATAGTAGAGGATATAAGGAGAAAAGGGGATTCGTAGTAGAAAATGTGCTCTATCCCCTAATGTTATAGTGCTTCTTGCCTCTATTCTAGCTTTTGAGAAAATAAATAAGAGCGGGTACAGATACGACGACGTAAGCACATACGCACACCGTTAAGTGGAGGCAAAAATGCCTTATATATATACTTAACAACTCCCCCAAACAGCTTTAACCATCCTAGAGAAGTGTTTTCGCCTTCCGTCACCATGTCTGATGATAACCTCCACGGAAGCAACTCGTCGCGACTTCTAGGTCCCATATTTTATAAGTAGAGGCATTATCCTAAAACAATTGATAGGTCTGCTGTTAGGAATGTTTGTTCACTGTGTCACGCCAGACAATTCTTCTTGCAAGAATCCATTTAGCTCATTAAAAATCTACCATTCGAATCCAATATTGCTACCATATCCTGTTTGTTGCTCCTGTAATATATCTCGATATTCTTGGAAACAAAATATGAGTCTGTAATGTTATCGGTCCTCAGAATGAAGTATGACCATAAGATATCAAGCAATGCTTGTGTATGGCATTTTTGAAGTGGAGAAAGACGGTGCACTGAATCAATCCCACTCTCTAAGGAAAAACAGCATGTGCCCAAAGAAAAGAGCCAGTCTACATCATTGGTTACTTTAAACCGCAGTTATTTCATCAGTTTTCATTCTCCCAGTTAAATATCTTAACGACGGATTACAGCAAACCTCGATATCAACCCAGTAATTTCTATATCTCCACCCTATCGCGTACATGGCAGTCGAAAATATTTTTAAAAAATACGCCCTTAAAACAGGCCTTTTTAATCCTGATGGTTGTATAGCCCCCATGTTCATCAGAAGCCTGATGCCGGAACCAGTTTTGTCACCATTCGTTCATCCCCATACGACTGGTAGTATTGGGTTTCATAGTATCAGTAGCACTCGTATATAATATACAGACAGAATCTTCCCTCTTTGTTTTTGCGGACATGAAAATCATCTCAAATTAGGTACACTAGCAAAATCCATTGGATGTTTTCCATAATCAAACAAAGTAATTCGCCCCTGGTGCTGTAAACATCGATGTTATTTAGAAAAGAATCTGTCATATTTTTGTGCAATTGGCCCAAGTTCAGAAATGAACGACTTTTGTCTGCGGTCATTTACGCCAAGTGATTTTTGTATCCGGATGTGAAGAAACCATATTGAGGTTTCGTTTTCACATACTTCCGTTATCCACTATCAAAAACGCCATTATATATATATATATATATATATATATATATATATATATATATATATATATATATATATATATATGTGTGTGTGTGTGTGTAAAATCAGATATAACTAAAGAAATATCTGTAAAAGGGGAATATGAATAAAGACAAAAAGGAAAACTTACCACGCGTTTTGTCCTCTAATGGGAAAATAAAATCCTTACATTTAACTGGATTAAGTACATCGGAGAAAGAAATGCGTCGGATAAAAATAATTTTTCCTTTTTTTCTTTATTCCCATATATATATATATATATATATATATATATATATATCTCCTAGGGGTTAGAATCTCCGACTGATGCCAAATTGGTCGGGTTTGATTCCGGCTTGAAGCGATCGGATGTCTAGCAATACTGAAGAGATGTGATACAGCGAAACAGTCTGTCTGTGGATGACTCTATCTATCTCTCTCTCTCTCTCTATATATATATATATATATATATATATAAGCAGCATATCTTCATTCAAACATGCCTCATTGAATAATATAGACGTATTGTGTTTACTTATCTTTATATTAATCGTTTCGTGTTTAATCATTTTCTTGATTTTAAAATAAAATTCATCAAGGAAAGCGCTGTAGTTTTTTTCTAACCCAAGTACTTTCGATCTTTTCCAACATCATCTTCAGGGGCAAATTACAAAAACAAACTTATAGCTGCGATAAAAAACCCTACACTCCATTGTGATGGGGAGTTTTAGAAACACGCGCGAACGTGCTCTGTTATAAGTTATTTTAGAATTTTAAGTTTGTCCGTTACAGTTTTGAATTTTAAAAAAGCGTTTCAATAAAAGGGAGCTGACAAGAAATTGGTTGAAATGTAAAATGGCATTAAATGTCATATGTGCTGTAATATATTTTTGCTATATCCGTAATAGATTTTGTTGAGTGTTGGTTGATTTTGATATATATATATATATATATATATATATATCTCAAAATCATATATGACTCGATATTCTTTAGTTATATATTTATATATATATATATATATATATATATATCTATTGTTTTTTAATATATATATATATATATATATATTTATATTTATACATTGATTTTTAATATATATATATATATATATATATATATATATATATCTATTTATTTATTTATACATTAATTTTTAATATATATATATATATATACATTGTTTTTTAATATATTTATATATATATATATTTATACATTGTTTTTAAATTCATTATTTTAATATATCTATTTATATATTGTTTTGCATTGAGAATTTAAAGTTTTTGTTTCTTATTTTCGTGGTGTAGTATTTCTACCAAGTTTTGCATTTCATATATATCAAAACACACACACATATATATAGAGATAGATAGATAGATAGATAGATACCTTTCATTAATTTTTGACTATTTAAAGATTTTTTTTTTTTGAAAAATTTCCCCAAACTGACTTCAAATTTTACTATTTCAAGGATGAATCCAAATAAACTTAATCTTTTGTATTTGATACAGTGAATGAAAAATATATCGAAATCAGAATTCTGATTATTAATCACCACAAGTAAATTATTCAATTTTGTTTTACTGTATTCGATAAACTGTGCAAAAAATTGTATAAGGTTACAAAAAAGTTTACTCAATGAATAAGATTTGTTAGATCATAATAAAAACAAAAAATAGATAAAAGTGTAGATAACACCATAATAACAGCACAAAGTATAAGGAAAAAATTGCAATGTTTAGTGAAAAATTACACTAAACCTACAGCACTATATAACATATTACAGTATTATATCCCTAAATTGTTCAGTAAATGAAGGTCTTATTTGATGGCAGAAGGATTTAATAATAATATGCTTGCGTCATGCATCTTTTCCATATAAAATTTATTAAGCCTCAGTAAATTGTGAAATTTATAAAGTTTTTACTGATCATCATAATAAAATTCCAACGCTACGATTTTGAACCTTCACTTAATTTTTAAACTAGTTTCTTCAAAAAACACTAACGATTTGGAAAAATGCATTTTTGTTGTTATTTATCATCTGAAACCTCAACTTTCAAATAAAATGCAATACCACGGTTCTAAAATCGACCTGTCCTATTACACATGCGCAAGAAAAATAGGGGACGCTGAAATTTTACATTAAAAAAAAAAAATGTATTTTGAGTATATAGACTAGTCGAATTCCTTTACTTTCTTTTGCCTTTTGATCCCTTTTATTATTAAACATCCCACATTGTGATGATAGAAAATCTGCCAAGAAAGGTGACATATATAGGAATGTGGACGTTAGATTTACTGTGGATAAAAACACGTTTATACATTTTCTTCTCAGTAAATTGCTTACTTTTAAAAAAAATTGAATTAGCATTTAAACATTCATTCGCATATATAGATATTGATCCATGTTTATTAGTCTACACACACACACACGTATGTATGTATGTATCTATTTTCATGAGAACCAAAAACAATGATCAAACCAGTCAGCGATGGCCACACTCATTTAACGAGTAGATTGAGGGGTTTGTTTTACGGCTAATCAACCTTTTGCGGGTTATTTACAGCCACAAAATATTTTTAGATTCTAAGAATCTTTTGGAAATAATGATGATTTATGGATACAAGTTCTATTAATTAACAGACAGCTGGGGAAAAAGAGGTGGAAAGTTACTTGCAAATAACTTGGGAAGGGTAAGTGAATGTAATGAACTCGAGTGGAATTCGAACTCAATCCGAGCCGCTATCCATTACTCCACTGTGCCTATATATACATATATCTATTTATATATTGTTTTTTAATATATATATCTATTTATATATTGTTTTTTAATATATATATATATATATATATATATATATATATATATATATATATATATATATCTATTTATACATTGTTTTTTAATATATATATATATATATCTATTTATACATTGTTTTTTAATATATATATATATATATATCTATTTATACATTGTTTTTTAATATATATATATATATATATATCTATTTATACATTGTTTTTTAATATATATATATATATATATATATATCTATTTATACATTGTTTTTTAATATATATATATATATATATATATATATCTATTTATACATTGTTTTTTAATATATATATTGTTTTTAATATCCATATATATATATCTATTTATACATTGTTTTTTTAATATATATATACATAGATTTTTAATATATATACATTGTTTTTTAAAACATATATATATATATATACATTGTTTTTTAAAACACACACACATATATATGTTTTAAAAAACAATGTATATATATATGTGTGTGTTTTAAAAAACTATATATATATATATACACACACATTGTTTTTTAAAACATATATATATATATATACACATTGTTTTTTAAAACACACACACACATATATACATACATTGTTTTTTTAAAACACATATATATATATATTGTTTTTTAAAACACACACACACACATATTATATATATATATATTGTTTTTTTAATATAATTTATTCAAGTAAATGCTCTAAGTTTAATTAAACATTAATTACATTTAACGGCCTGAATGTTCGAGACATTTCGTAGGAAATATACGCTCCGCGGCAGGAATCGAACCTGTAACCCTCATGGGAACCGGCATATTTATAATTACTGTTTACGAACACGCACCTTCGACGATTTTTCTGTTCATGAAACATATCTTAACGTAAACAATAACATATAATGAAATGGATTAACAATCATATAAAAATAAGGTATAAACATAAAATATATAAAATAATTGTCGGACTTAATCCATTATTATTAATTATTTCATTATATATATATATATATATATATATATATATATATATATATAATTAGTACAACTAAGTGTAACTTCTCCCTTAGCTTATAAATGTTATATTTAGATTCATCCGCACCTCGACGATAGAGTTTCGGTGATGAACTTTAAGGTAATTGTTCAATGCTCTCTTCAGGAGGATTCAATAAATTTATATATTATTTGATAAGTTTTGGTCGCTGTGATTCGAACTTGCGGCCTCCCTGTGGAGAATAGGGCCACTGACTGAACATTTTCCAGATATTAACATGTATGAGTGCTTACAGTAGACGATAAATACTATTGTAGTGAGTTCACTTCTCACTGGGTGCATCATACTTGTGGTCGGGTGCTTTAGAAGTCTCAACTCCGTACCATGGAAGTTTTACAAACGGAAATATATTTTCGCTGCGATATATCCACGCGCTTTGACGCAGAAACAATCATACCAGTGACGCCGATGTTCCTATTTCCCTTACGCGTTTCAAGATTGTCAGATCACATTAAAACAGCCGCCCACACACATGGACTCCCTTTTGATTAAAGACCATGCCATTAGTTCTGATCGCCAATTTTAATTCCAGCATATTCCATAACGACAATCATTTGCAGTCATCTTTTGGCCAGAGTCATCAGAACTGCCCGATCAATTTCGCCAAAGCTGCTATTTTAAGAGATACTTTGTGTAATAACATTCTCTAGTCTTTCGGTTTTGATATCCTTCAATTTTATGTGGATTCCTTACAGCTGCTCTAACCTCCAGTTCCTCTGGTACTATTACTACTGCTATTTCAATATGACTACAATGAAACCGCGGCTCGGTGAAAGCGACAAAAACTTTAATGTTAGAATTTCCGATTCTGATCCGAAGGCTTAATGGAAATCATTGCCACGGTTCGCACAGTTGAGCCGTTAATGGTCAACTCGACGAGACTTGAGATCATCACAAGGACACGCACATGAAAAGCGCAAATAAGCGAACGCTTTCCTATATATATATTATGGACGTTTTTAGCCTGAATATGATCCCTTTTACAGGGATTTTAGGTTGGACTGCCTTATTATACCTTTCCTATATATATTATTTTCAGATAATGTGGACATTGATGTTGGTTTCCATATGTTTCCATGATTTGCATTTATGAAGCAATAAAAACTGAAAGCAGAAGACACCCAGAAATCATTGTCACTGATATTGACATTGCCGGTGACCTGTTATTGCTAGTGAAAGGGATGGAACAAGCACAGGATGTATAAGGTAGATTAGAGCAAGAGGTTGAAATGGTTGGTTTGCAATGCAATTCAAAGAACACGGAGCTGAAAGTCTTCAACCATGAAGCTCCTGAAAGTAAACGGTTACCAAAAATTGAAGACATTAGACAACTTCAAGTACCTAACTTCATGGGATACGAAGTTCAGAAAAATAATAGGCAGTGATGAAAGTTCTTGCCTGTCGCAAATTAGAAAAAGGGCCGGACCTTCCAACTATGCAGCATATTAAAAATGCGGTTGTTTGTTGCCACAGTAGAGTCTGTCTTGCTTTATGGAGCAGAAACGTGGACTATGATCAAACCTCTGAAGAAACAGATGGGTGTTACACAAAAATGCTCGGGATGCGGCTGGACAAGTCACACATCAAATGCTGAAATATATGGTGATCTACCAAAGGTAATATCAAAGGTGCAACAAAGGATGCGTCTAGCAGGACACTGTATCAGATATGATGACTAAGTTGCCAGCAAATTTGTACTCTGGCAGCCAAGCGAGCGAAGAAAAATAAGAGTGGGGGAGGAAGAAGACACACTGCTAGAGGACTCAACGATGAAGACGATACAAGAAATGAAGATCATTATGGTAAACTGCGCTGAATGGAAGAATTGTGTGAATGCTCTGAGACGTTCCGAAGGACGATTTAGTCTAGTGATGTTAACCGATAAAAAATCGAAAACAGTGAAAATTTGACTATCTGTTTATATTTCTGAGATGAGGTATTACGTACACTATTTACATTATTCGGACTATTGTCCTCATCTTTGTCGCCATGTTTATCACAACGTTTCGGCCGTTGTACGCTCCGGCCTTCTTCGGGTGTTTGGAATGTCGAACTGAACCCTTTATTTCGCTCACTGGAGTAGGAAGATATGTAGGAAGATGTCGCCAACGATCGCTCACGATGGAGACGCGATTTACACCGAGGGGCAGGAGGAGAAACGAAACCCTGCCGCCGGCTAGAAGTGTGATCGTAAAATAACAAGGCGGCATCGCGGGAGAGCGTCTTCACATCCATTCATTGCAATCGAGACTGTCACTCTCGTTTGGGACTGTACAGCTATAGTATATGGTTCACCGCCATCAGCAGTTGACGCATAACAATTTAGGCCTTGTGACCGACGGATGCCACACAGCCTTTTGTTAAAGATTTACAAAAAAAAAAAAAATCACCAAAATTAAATAAACCCTTTTATTTACAAACAAGACTTTCGTCAATGGTCCATAATAAATAGAGTCACATCTGCTTTCCATCTTTCAAAAGAGATTTTTCATTGTCTCATTGTACAAAGAAACTATTCTGGCGATTTATGTCAACCAGAACTTGATGTAGTGGTTTCCTTTCTTTAACTAGTGAACTGGATGATCCCGCTTTTGAACACTGAGAATTCACGTGTTACTGAATTATACAACATTGTGAAATGATTGCGTAACTATTTTGTTTTTATACTCAAAATGATCAACTACTAATGAGCATATTTTAATGAATACTAAGTTTATATAAACCTCTATTTACTTATGTCGTTTTCTGAACGATATATTCATTGGTGCCATGATGCTTTCTCTTACAAATAATACATACATAAATTAATATACGTATAACAATATTTTAATAGGCCGGCTTTAAGTTCTGAAACACTAAAATCAAGTCTGCCGTCATTTGCAATTTGTTAAAATAATTTGCAATATATTTGTAACGATATTAAACACTACGTGCATGCGTCTGATAACAAGATCAGGCTTAATTCTTGGCCACTGAAGACAGTTGTGCTTTTTAAGGCACGGAATACCGACTGAGAGTTGTAATCTGTTAAGACAGTTTTGATAAAAAAATGATTAATTACATGTCTAACTATATAAGTTTACTATCGAACTAGAATGGATTTATTAACCTAGGAAATGATTATAGTTAAGGGGTAGATAGTAGACGGAAATTGACAGCGAATAAAGAGAAAAAGAGAAAACGAGAGAGAAGAGAAAACGAGAGAGAAGAGAAAACGAGAGAGAAGAGAAAACGAGAGAGAAGAGAAAACGAGAGAGAAGAGAAAACGAGAGAGAAGAGAAAACGAGAGAGAAGAGAAAACGAGAGAGAAGAGAAAACGAGAGAGAAGAGAAAACGAGAGAGAAGAGAAAACGAGAGAGAAGAGAAAACGAGAGAGAAGAGAAAACGAGAGAGAAGAGAAAACGAGAGAGAAGAGAAAACGAGAGAGAAGAGAAAACGAGAGAGAAGAGAAAACGAGAGAGAAGAGAAAACGAGAGAGAAGAGAAAACGAGAGAGAAGAGAAAACGAGAGAGAAGAGAAAACGAGAGAGAAGAGAAAACGAGAGAGAAGAGAAAACGAGAGAGAAGAGAAAACGAGAGAGAAGAGAAAACGAGAGAGAAGAGAAAACGAGAGAGAAGAGAAAACGAGAGAGAAGAGAAAACGAGAGAGAAGAGAAAACGAGAGAGAAGAGAAAACGAGAGAGAAGAGAAAACGAGAGAGAAGAGAAAACGAGAGAGAAGAGAAAACGAGAGAGAAGAGAAAACGAGAGAGAAGAGAAAACGAGAGAGAAGAGAAAACGAGAGAGAAGAGAAAACGAGAGAGAAGAGAAAACGAGAGAGAAGAGAAAACGAGAGAGAAGAGAAAACGAGAGAGAAGAGAAAACGAGAGAGAAGAGAAAACGAGAGAGAAGAGAAAACGAGAGAGAAGAGAAAACGAGAGAGAAGAGAAAACGAGAGAGAAGAGAAAACGAGAGAGAAGAGAAAACGAGAGAGAAGAGAAAACGAGAGAGAAGAGAAAACGAGAGAGAAGAGAAAACGAGAGAGAAGAGAAAACGAGAGAGAAGAGAAAACGAGAGAGAAGAGAAAACGAGAGAGAAGAGAAAACGAGAGAGAAGAGAAAACGAGAGAGAAGAGAAAACGAGAGAGAAGAGAAAACGAGAGAGAAGAGAAAACGAGAGAGAAGAGAAAACGAGAGAGAAGAGAAAACGAGAGAGAAGAGAAAACGAGAGAGAAGAGAAAACGAGAGAGAGAGAGAAAGCAAACGAGAGAGAGAGAGAAAGCAAACGAGAGAGAGAGAGAGAAAGCAAACGAGAGAGAGAGAGAAAGCAAACGAGAGAGAGAGAGAAAGCAAACGAGAGAGAGAGAGAAAGCAAACGAGAGAGAGAGAGAAAGCAAACGAGAGAGAGAGAGAAAGCAAACGAGAGAGAGAGAGAAAGCAAACGAGAGAGAGAGAGAAAGCAAACGAGAGAGAGAGAAAGCAAACGAGAGAGAGAGAAAGCAAACGAGAGAGAGAGAAAGCAAACGAGAGAGAGAAAGCAAACGAGAGAGAGAAAGCAAACGAGAGAGAGAAAGCAAACGAGAGAGAGAGAAAGCAAACGAGAGAGAGAGAAAGCAAACGAGAGAGAGAGAAAGCAAACGAGAGAGAGAGAAAGCAAACGAGAGAGAGAGAAAGCAAACGAGAGAGAGAGAAAGCAAACGAGAGAGAGAGAAAGCAAACGAGAGAGAGAGAAAGCAAACGAGAGAGAGAGAAAGCAAACGAGAGAGAGAAAGCAAACGAGAGAGAGAAAGCAAACGAGAGAGAGAGAAAGCAAACGAGAGAGAGAGAAAGCAAACGAGAGAGAGAGAAAGCAAACGAGAGAGAGAGAAAGCAAACGAGAGAGAGAGAGAAAGCAAACGAGAGAGAGAGAGAGAGAAAGCAAACGAGAGAAAGAAAATAAAAACAGAGAAAGAAAATAAAAACAGAGAAAGAAAATAAAAACAGAGAAAGAAAATAAAAACAGAGAAAGAAAATAAAAACAGAGAAAGAAAATAAAAACAGAGAAAGAAAATAAAAACAGAGAAAGAAAATAAAAACAGAGAAAGAAAATAAAAACAGAGAAAGAAAATAAAAACAGAGAAAGAAAATAAAAACAGAAAAAAGGAGGGAAAAAGAGAAAAACATTCAGCTTTCAAAATGCAAATATCATTGTGACTGCTTCATTGCAATAATTCCGTCTGGAATTTGTTGTATCGGTAAATATATAACATTAGAATGAATGATGGTTTTGTAGGATGTATTTAACGAATCTTGTTATGTATGAAATCATTAAAAGAAAATTAATATTCTGTGGTAATTGTTTAATAATACACGTCATATATACAATCATAATAATAAATTTACAACAGAATGAGCTAACTGGACGGCCACAAAGTCCATTTAAAGACGTTTGTAAACAAGATATCATTTAATATCAAGCCTCCCACCTGAGAAAGCACCACTCAAGACCACATTCAATGGTAATAATTAATCTGCAGTGGAGTTTTGATATATGAGACCAACTTGCCTTACCACAGAAAGGCCACGAGAACAAGTAGAAAGTACACACAACGGAGAGGACCACCACGTTAACGTTTGTAATATGAGCCACATAAATATTGCTGGAAGAAACAGAGTGAATATTAGATACAGTTGGAAAGTGCGTGAAAACCATGACCCACTGAAGGGAAATTGCGTACACAAATCTGTTTGATAGCTGTGCTGGCACAAAACCACAAGGCATCGTGACTGATGTATTGGCTTTGTTCAAACTGTTGATCACGCAAGATTATGCGCGCTTTCTATCCACCCACCAAATGTAACCGTGATTAATTTTGCAACTAACACAAATGTGTCTGGGCAGGCGTCTACAATAGGGATTAGTTAGGCATTCTAGCTCACAGGTACAACCAGACACGCATACTAGTTATATATGTAATCATTACAAAGAATGAAAGTTTTGATGTATCTTTTTCATAAACATATATACGTTATATATGTAATTGTTATCATCACAGTTGTTTCAACGTCTCAGCTTCATCATGGTTGCCCGTTTCCGAACGTGTCCATCGTCTCATTTCCATTTGTGTCTCTTTCACAGAACCAACCTGCGGTTTATACTCCAACTATGCTGAGCAGACGTTAGTTACAGTTCAAAAAAGTGCTCCATTTGGTCACCTACGATTTTGGATTCGGAATTATTCTTCTCTTATACTATATTATCCTAGTCCTATACTTGCTGTCAACCACTTTAGAGGGTCTAGACTTCCCTACTATTTAACCCATAGTTAGGGAGAGAAAGGCCTGACTCATATATTTCGCAAGTTTATTCGGGTGAATTTGAATCCCGATCAGAAATTGAACTCATCTCAGCGATTTCTCCTCCCGAGACATTAACAATTACACCACCTGCACATCCACTGTTCTAGCTATATCCGTTACATATGTAATCCTTAGAGCGAATGAATTGATGTGTTTGTATTGCGGAGCAAATAAGACACCCACGGTAGTACAAATAAACTAGGCAAGACGCCTTAAATAAAGAACTCAGAGTGAACCATTATAAGTCGGTTGGAGTCAGTCCTAGGCTGGCGACAAGACATGGCCCCTGTCTTCGAGCAGAGGGTCACAATACCTCTGTCTTCGGGAAGAGGATGACTCAGTCGGGCTTCTGTCTTGGGATAGAGACTCGGCTGAGAAGAACAGACTAGTACTGTACCGAGCCCCCTTTGGTCGGGGGCTGGGTAAATATTGACCAGCAGCCCGAGTGGGAACTCTCCCTGCAGTAAACTTGACTTTGTGTCGCATCTTTCGGGCAGAGGGCGACTCGGCCGGGGCTCTGTCTTCTGATAGAGACTCACCTGTGAAAAACCGACCAGTACTGTACCCGAGACCGCTTAAATTTTGACCAGTGGCCCGGGTGGAAACACTCGTGTTCCTCACAGTAAACTTGACCTTGTGCTGCATCTAGTCCGTAATGAGGCGACCGGTAAATACCAGCTCGTTGGAGTCAATCAGAGAGAATTCTAGTGACGTCACGGAGAGTAGTTTAAGTAAGAATTAATTATAACCGCAAGGAGTGCGTTATCATAGTTTCTTTCATAAATCCTACCTGCACAAATTGTATAAACTTGTAATGAAAGAAGAAACATTAAGAAGAAAAAAAATTGAATCTGCTTCGTATTAATAATAAATAATGGTCATATTTAAGTGACTTGATCGAACATTTCAAATAGTTTATTTTAGCACTCCAAACGAGTTGGAGGTTTTCATATGACCTTAAGAAATATGAAAACAGCGTTGCATGAATTCGACTTAAAGCTTAGAACTGATGAAGTTTAACACAATGACTGTCATCACGAAGTTAATTTATTTTTAGACCTATGAACTTAGCTACTCATAAACAAACAATGCATACGCTTATAAGAATAAAGGGTGAAAAGATCCATTCAATAGACTTTTTGTCTTAAAACAGTAAACATTTATGGAGTTTAGAAAAATGAGTTATTTAATGCAGTAGTTTAATCATGCAGTTAATAAAATTTTAAATGATTATTTCAAAGAATGAAAGAAAACCAGTCAACAGTTGTTTTGTAGAGTTGTTACTATATAGATGTCATAGGCGGAGAGAGAAAATATAGCTAGCGATACTGGGATATTTATTCACTGAGAGAATTAATGAACAATGACGGGACACCTAAGAAATATATATATATATATATATATATGTATGCATGTATACAGTGTAACCCGGATATAAGAGAGATTTTCTCTGGTCCCAAATTAGAGCCTGTGTTAATGTATATATAATAGACCAAACCCGGATATAAGAGACGACTTCTCCGGTCCCAACAACTCTCTTATATCCGGGTTACATTGTATATATATATATATATATATATATATATATATATATATATATATGAAAATGCCAGACGGTTTTTTTAAATGTCATGAACCAGTTTTTATACATTTTTTTTTTCATAAACAGTTTTATGACATTGACCAGTAATCAAGTTGCATAATTTTTGCACAAAGTCAAAAGATGGTTACACGCTGTGCCCTATTGTCCTCTTGCCGTTACAATGTCATGTGTGTATCAAAATTTCCAAGCCCTCTCTTCTCCTTATGTGTCCCAGAAATCTCAGTTGTCTCTTTAAAAACAGTAGTGTAATGGATAGCGGCTCGGATTGAGGAATCGGAAAGACGAGTTCGAATTCCAGTCGAATCCATTACATTCACTTACATGCTAAAACTCTTGGGAAAGGTATGAATTCTCTTCAACCAGCTATGGGTAAATAGCATAATAGACCGGGTTCTATAGCCTTGGATGACAACTGGTCTACCGCAGAAAGAAATGGCAACGGGAAAAAAACTGCCTCGTTAGTCATTTATCGAAAGATACATGATCGCCTAAAGGTGGCACATAACTGACTGACTGAATCCTAAGCACAAGGGTTCTTTTGGTTCCCAATTTCCTTAAAACTTCCGCGTGGCTTACATATTCCATAAAAGTAACAGTATAGAAATACATTGTATATATTTTACGCAGTGGCCTAGCTAGAGTGTGTACCACCCGGGGCAGAATGTGTACCGCCCCTCCATCCACAAAGATTAAACAGATTGCACTGTGATCCATATATATATATATATATATATATGAGAGAGAGCAATTAAAAGGCAATTTTAATCTGACTATATCATTACAACAAAGTTTCTATTTAGTTGGTGAAAGTTAGAGCTTTCTTTTTATATACAGCCAAATTAACGTATACTAGCTTCGAGACTCAGAGTCGTACTAAGTGTGCCTTACCATCAGGTCACACATGTCCAATTCCTGCAGAGAGGCACTGTTTCTTGAGAATTCTCGATCTCTAGGCTAGTAGGCATTAATTTAACTGTTAAATAAATTTAAAAAACATGGATGTCTACTCAAACAAGTGTAACAATGGAATATAACTTATAGCAATAAAAAATTTAACACACGCTTAAATATATATATATATATATATATATATATATATGTATGTATGTATGTATGTATGTATGTATGTATGTATGTATTAAATATGGAAGAATAATTTTTTATATCAAAGCAACGTTAGGCAAAGTGGAAAAATTCTGTTTAACGTCTTTCGTCCTCCACAAAGACTTCATCAGCAACATTTTTATGTTGTTCAGTATTGTTGCCCTAACTAGTCTGGTGCTCAGGCTGCACATCTCGAAATTCTTGACAAAATCCAAAGGGTCTGTAATAAAATCGATCATAACCTGGCATCTCAACTTTGGACACTTTCTCACCGAAGTGACGTGCCTTTTATACAAATATTTTAACGGCAACTACTCTGATCAGCTTTTTCCCCTGTTCCCTGTCTACGTGAATTTAAGCGTGGTACTAGATTGGCAATTAGGTCTCACCATTTCGCTGTTGAACTAGCTCGATGCAACCGCCACTTAAACGCTAACAGTTCCTTTTCTCGCACTCACCACCTGTGGAACTGCCTTCCGATTTCTTACTTTCCTGATAACTACAATCTTCAAAACTTTAAATGCAATGATAATCGCCATTTTCTGTCTTCTTGAACCCTGTTCCTTTTCTGTCCTTTTCTCAATTCCCACCATTCTCAGTTTTCGCTTTTACTTCCTGTTAGTACAAATTACGAATACACATTATCACCCGATGCCCGCAGAGACCAGTTATATTTTTACAAACTTACATACATATAGAATTATGTATGGTTATAATGCACGTTAATTGCTGTTGTACCCGGATCCACCCTGACCCGGGTTTAGGGTCCCAGCTATGGGTAAAAAGTGAACCCCAAACAAAACACTATGAAAGTATAAAAATTATTTTTTATAGTAAAAAATAGTACATATTTATAATAAAATTACCAACAACACACATATACAAACAAATTGTAGAGACCACATAAATCGTCTAAAATAATACTAAACAACCAACATGACATTAATCCATATAATATCCGATAATCTCTTAAATGAAACTGAAAACTACAACCTAAAACACATATATCGCCACCTCGAGTAATTATGTCCACACAAACATATACTTATTTTTTAAGCATTTCACCCCAAGCAAGGCGGGAGTGCCACTAGCACTCAAGGGGTTACAGAGAGTGGGAGCAAGAGTAAAAAGGCGCGATAGAAGAAAGGATAAAGAAAAGGGCAGGAAATTAGATCAAGGCATCTGGAGATATCGATTGACATTGGATTTGAATAGTTGAAGATTATAGCTATCAGAGAAGCAAGTAAGAGGAAGGGAGTTCATCACACGGGAAGTGCGAGACATGAAGCTATTGGAGTAGAAGAGACAGCTACATTTAACAGTTTTGACAGTGAAAGGATGGGACTGAGAGATGCCAGCCTAGTAGCACGTTTAAATTCATGCAGTTTGAGAACTAGCGAAAGTAGCTCGTCGGAGCAGTTACCGTGAAAGTATTTGTAGAAAAGACAGAAGGAAGGTCTGTAGACAGCCAATCCCATTGCATATCCGTCTCTGGATTTTGTCAAGGACCTTGAGATGGACAGCGGGGGCTCTAGACCATATATGGCAGCAGTATGCATGGAAGCTGAGTATCATCTACCATGTATACAATTGTGAAAGCAGAATAAAATTATATTGTAATTTAATTACTTCAAAGCACCCAAGAAAATTAAATTTCAGCACTAAATGACCCGTAAGGAATTGATATGCCGTTAAACAAACAAAATGAAAAAATAAAATAAACATTTTCCATTATACAGAACTCAATCAGGAAGTGTCTGTTAATGATATGCCACTAAACAAAATTAAAAAATCAATATGAAAGAACTCTTTTATGACATTAATCCATATTATATCCTAGAATTTCTTAAAGAAATCAAACTGTATTCCAAAATATAACTAACAAAACTACAACATAAAACATACATATCACCGCCTCTAGTAATTATGTCCACACAAACATGTATATGCAGGAAAAGCTGAGTATCATCTACCATGTATTCAATTGTGAAAGCAGAATAACAAAACTACAACATAAAACACACACATCACCGCCTCTAGTAATTATGTCCACACAAACATGTATATGCAGGAAAAGCTGAGTATCATCTACCATGTATTCAATTGTGAAAGCAGAATAACAAAACTCCAACATAAAACACACACATCACCGCCTCTAGTAATTATGTCCACACAAACATGTATATGCAGGAAAAGCTGAGTATCATCTACCATGTATTCAATTGTGAAAGCAGAATAACAAAACTACAACATAAAACACACATATCACCACCTCTAGTAATTATGTCCACACAAACATGTATCAGCACAAAAGCTGAGTATCATCTACTATGTATTCAATTGTGAAAACAGAACGACATATCATTTTTATTACTTCAAAGTTCCCAAGAAAATTAAATTTCGACATTAAATGATCCATAAGGACTTGATATGCTGTTAAGCAGACAAATCAATATTTATTATATATATGTATGTGTGTGTTCCTGTATTGCATCGGCCATTCCGTATGTTGAAATTTTCTCCTGCCAAAGTAACTAGTTGCCGACAGTTAGCGTTTGCACCTGACGTGACAACTGAATCCGCTTCTGAAACCCCGAGCTGACACATTATCACGTGGTATTGGCAAATGGCCAATAGCTGAAGCTCCCATGCGACAAGCACCGTCCTCACAGAAAATGGAATGGAGGAGAAAAACAAATTAAAAAAATGGAAGAGTAAAAAGAGGCAATCACACAGCAGAAAGATCAAAGAGAATTAAAAGACAAATCAGAAATTGAGTGGAAAAGAGAGGCAAGAATTTTGCCCAGAACGATTTTTTTTAAAGCAAGTCGAACGCTACATGCATACATTTTGAGAGAGAAAGCGGAAGTGAAATGAAGGTAAAGAGAGCTGTATGTGGGTACATCACTAAGTCCGAAGTCTTTATTTTCTGCAATATATATATTTATTTCGCAACATAATCTCTCTGTCAAGGAATATTGCGGAGGCTATTAATAATGTAAATCGGACATCATACAGTAAAAATAGATCATATATTTCACTAACTACGTATCCACTTACTGAGTTTTATTTTTATATATATATATATATATATATATATATATATATACAGGGTGACCCCAGAAAACGGGAATCTTTGAAGTGCGTATTGCCAGACATGAGCAAGTGGCAACACTGCGAGACAGTGACTTTGAGCAAGTAAACATTTCGCCATTTTAGTAACGAGAATGAAATTCACAGTATCCCAGCTGAGATATTGCAGCAGTCAATGGGGAATCTCAACAGCAGATTTCAAGAATGCATTCGTACAGGAGGACGCCATCTACAGGATGTAATTTTAAAAAATTGAAAATTCCATCATTGTTTCTTAAATGGCATGTTTTAAGGTTTCAATTACTATGAATTAAATATTTTTCTTCCATCACACTTGGTTTTATTGGATTGTTAAAAGGTTCCCGTTTTTTGGGGTCACCCTGTATATATGTGTGTGTGTGTGTGTGTGTGTGTGTGTGTGTATAGCAATTTCTAAGAAGTAATGAAATTTTTCATTATTACCCCAAGAGATTTTATCACTTTAAACGTAATTTTAGAGGATACCCATATTTGAATAGACGTTCCGTTTATTCACTGAACACTATAATTTATTTATTTACGTCTACCGGCCTGAATATGCGAGGAAAAAATATGCCTTCTCCAGTCGGATTCGAACCTGCATCCCCCTTTGCAGGAGAAACTGTCGTTAGATCCGACTTCTAAACCGACTCAGCCAAATATTTGTATCCACTAAAATGACGTGTTACGTGATAAAATATAAATATGATGTCAGGAGAAAGCAGGTTCGATGTCTGTCGAATGGCATATTTTCCTAATTTAGATTTTCGCTTGCCCTGGTTGGTAGGCGCCAATTAAACTGAGACATCTACTCAAACACGTTTATCAGATTAGTTTAACGTTAATAGTTGTAAGAAGTATATCGGCTTAAAAATTCTGTTAATTCCTTAGAAATTACATCGTTTATGTTTCGGCAACGAAAGTTAGCAGATGTAGGGTTTGATAGTCTCAACAGATTGTGTGTGTGTGTGTGTGTGTGTGTGAGAGAGACCATAGTGCCATCGGACAACATATTAACAAGCAGCATAAGGATCATAGTAACATCAGACAGCTACTCACAAACAATACCAAAATACTAGCAAAGTCAAATAGTAAAACCAGATTTATGATATTTGAATCAATATACCTAGAAAAAAATCACTAAATGAAAACGGTTACAATTTAAGAGCCTGTATCCTTAAATATATATACCCATAAAAAAAACAAAAAAACACGCACACACATCGCAGCATTCTCTGCCTGCGTCACAATACTCACGAGTTCCACGAAACTCACGAATTGTTCCTACCTACCGTTATGTTGACTTAAGAAAATCGCAAGATTGGACCATACTTCTTGTACTTTTCTTCCGAAATGAACATAAGACAATTTTGGACGAATTTCCTCTTTGTCTGAGAAGGGTTATTCATAATGTGGAAAAGTCGATCATTAAAATTAATCGACACAAAATGTCTGTAGTTTTTAACAGTATTTGTCTTGCAGAATATTTGATGCTTAAATACACAGAGAATATATATATATATATATATTCAATATATGCATTTTTTTATATATATTATTTATATATTATATATGCGCGGTACTTATTGGAAAACGCTCAATATCAGTGATAGAGTTAACATATTTAGTTGGATTGATGCGAGTTTGTGAGCCTGGATCAGAAAATCACATCAATCCAGTTCTCTCTAATAAACAAATATATATATATATATATATATATATATATATATATATATATATATATATATATATATATACACGGCCAAGTGATTAGAACGTTCGCATTCTGGCCATGAGACCCGGGTACGAATCCCGCCATGGTCGATTTGTCAGGAAGAAAACTTCTTGATGTTATCGGACTGGAAGGGTCTATCCCAGCGTGAAGCTTTGGAAAGTGCCTGAAACCCATTTCAAGCCTTGTGAGTGAAATTGTGTACACGGAACCCTTGTGGCCGTCGATAGCTGCGCTAGCACGAATTCACAAGTCATCGTGGCCGAGGGCTTGAGCGTGCCAAATTACAGGGAGGTTGAATAAACAGTGGGTGTTGAATAAACACAAATGCACCTGAGCAAGCGTCTGCAATAGGGATTCGCTAGTAGCCATAGTAGACGGGTATTATTGTATACAAGTGCTCAGCTATACATATATACATATATATTAGGATTATGACGTTTTTCTATTTTCCAGTTTTATAAATCGATGAACTTTTGTTCAAAGTAATGGAAAAGGAATTAATGTGTTTTAGTTCTTGGAAACTCACTTTAACCATATGCGCAATAATGTAATTGGATAGTACTTATGTATATGTTGAAACATTTAACAGTTTATGACTATAGCATAACACAAACTTAGAAATAAAAAAACAAGTTCTACTACTATACTTATATGCGATTTTAGAAATTTGGTTTTAGGGTTGATATTTTTTTGAACAACCAACAAAATGTTTTTTGTTAATATTTATTAAGTGGCGTTTCCAATAGATTTCAAGCAACTATAATAATTTTCTGATTTACGTCATAATACATACAGTATGCGTGTTTACTGAAAATAAAATAAAACCTATCTCTGCATATTTTAATGTTCGAAACAGACAGAAATCATTTCGTAATGTCGGTCTTTTAACTCTATTTTTCTAAATGAAACCCTTTTTTTCACTTCTATTTATTACTAGTTTAAAAACTATCTGAAAAGCCCCACTCCATGCAGATTTTAAGCTCTTTTAAGAGGCCTAATTTTGACAGTTCTTCAAATCACAAATTCTTCGGAACTTCAAAACCAGTCACGAAACCTCTCACTTTAACCCAGATCCCTTGGCATTTTGAAGAAGTAAAATTGATTTTCTCAATTCACAAAAATGTGGATATATTTTAAACTGAATTTAAAACAATTTTTTTAAATTCACATAATTTTTGTGTTACTTTAAGCTCAATATAAATTAAAATCTTTTAAAATCACTAATCTTTTTCAGTTATTTAAAAATTTGAATTTTTAGCTGTTACCTCCTCATTCGGACTCAAATCTCAATCCTGGATGTTCAAGCAGAAACTAAAGGGCAAATCTTCAATCCCGAGATCATTCTGATTGCAGAATTATATGTCGAGCAAGTGTGGCCCTAGTTAATGGACAGACAAAATTTACCGATTATTTATTTATTTAAATAGATAGATATTTAAAAACGAGAACAAACACTAGAGACAAGAAAATTAAGAACTAAATGATACAGCTCTAATATTTTAAATGGATTGTTTGAAAACACTACGGTACTAATGCTGTTAGAATGTCACGCAGAACGAACAGAAATTATAGCAGTCTGAATGAGGAAAAAAAATGGACGCCGAAAATGTAGGCTTCCCCTGTTTTTATATTTGATTTGGTCACGTTTGATTGCGTGGATTTCTTTTGCTAATCGATCTAAAATCGGTCAATGTGCAAACCAAAGTCCCAGAGAGATCCGTTAATGACAGGCGTAAATGCAAAACATTGCGAAAATGAACGTGAGGCTGCATGTCGGCTTTTGTGAGGAGAGCTTCCGGTTTTTCAATGTACGCTTTCATTTGTCTCCAGTATAAAAATGAATTCATATATTCAGAAATGTATCTTGCATGTTATAGAATTAGGCCATGCTATGACAATTTCCGTCGGCCTTTAGAGCTATCTCAAAAGGTTATCTCTACCCCAAAAAGGACATCATCATCAGTCACTTGGCGGGGCGTGATGGTGGGGCCGCTACTTAGCTGATCACTTCTTTCCATAAATATCAGTACCAATGTTCAAATCTATATTAATGATCTTCGACTCGACGTCAGTGACGTTGTCAGTCCATTTCTCCTATTGTTTTTTTTTTCCTTTTGTCTAAGGTGGTACCTATTTACACTATTTACATTGTTCGGGCTGTTGTCCCTATATTTATTGTCATATTCAGGACGTTTCGGCCATTGTACGCTCCGGCTTTCTTCAGGCGATATACTTAATAATTTCGAACCGAACCCTTTATTTCGTCCATCGGAGTAGATTGGTCTAGTTCCACGTGCCATGCCCTTTCTGGATATCTAAGTTTCAATTATTTCCCTTTAGGAACTCAACTCTCCAATTTTTGTTCACCTCTTCTGTGACTAGGTATTGAACTCACAACTCTTTGGGCCAAGTCACTGGATTAGTTCAACCAACGACTTTATCCCTAAGGACACACAATCCAGTGGATATAACAATGAGGATGAGGAGAACAGTCCGAATAGTGTAAATAGTAAAGAGACTTCTCTACTTATTTCTTACCTCCTCTCCTCGCCGAGCTTCACAACACTGCCCTCTTGGAAACTCGGACAACGCAGTGGTCGCTATTAATCTTTCGCTCTAGTCATCTATTAAACAAGAGTCCCCTGTCCATAAGTTCTCTTTCCGTTACAAGCATGCTGATTGGGACTCACTCCGTGATTTTCTTTGTGACGCCCCTTGGACAGATATCTTTAACCTTCCAATGAAAATTGCGCCACTGACGTTTCTTCTTGGGTCATCCTTTCTCTTGAAATTCTTCTCAGCAGCATTCTCAGTCGTTATAAGACAGAGGAACCACTATTTTCGGCTATACCAACGTGTCAGCTTTCATCACAACGGTCGCCTATAAATGGAAGCGAGTCCTCGAAGTCCCTGTTTGCCGAGGAAAGATAACTGTTAACCCTAAGCTTGAACAGGTCAAGATTGTAGTGATTGGGAAAACATACTGTCGGGACTCTATTCCAAAAAGCAGCAGATCTTGAGAAGCTGCTGTCCGAATGGAACTACAAAAATTGGAAAAGTTTGTATTTAATAGTCAAATCCTTTCTTTGCTGCCAGAAATAATTAGTTTCACCGTGTAGTCACTAACAACTTTGGCTCTCGTGATTACTGGCGGCTCTGTAATAGTATTAAATAAATGCAAGGTCTCTTCAATCAGTTTGAGCTGTTATCATTCTCCGGTGATAAAGCTGAATGCTTTGCTCATAAACTCTCAAGCTCTACTCTCGACTCATATGGAGTATCTATGCCTAACCTCCCACTGAAAACTGAATCTCAGTTGAGTAATATGCCTATAACCCCTTCCATGGTTTGCATTATCATTTCTAACCTAGAACCCCACAAAGCATATGGACCCGATGGTATCCCTGTAACAGCCATTAAGAGGTGTTCCCGAACTGGCTCCTGTTCTCTCAAAACTGGAGAATAAATGCCTCGCTGTCTCCTGCTTTCCTGCCTGCTGAAAGTCATCGTCTGTTCCCGTTTTTAAGAACTCTAGTGAACCGTCCGACCCTCCCAACTATCAGCCTTCTACCTCCTTTGGGGAAACTCCTAGAGGCCCTAATCAATGCTGAATTGGTTCATCATCCCTTATTGCAGGGCCTTTTCTCAGACAAACAATACGGTTTTCGTTTCTCCAGGTCAACTGCTGCTGTACTGACCATAATTGCGGAAAGAGTTTACCATGCTGCAGATAAAAACGGTGAAGCCCGGGCATTGGACAACTCGAAAGCCTTTGACAAGATTACAGACACTTTTTTGGATTCTAAGATGATAGTGGAAAGGTTGTTGGCTCTCATGACGTGAGCATACCATTTCAAATCTTCTCTTCTTCAGAAAGAGCTTATGTGTTCTTCAAACGAGTTTCTTGCTTGATGGTGGCTTGCACTGCGTCATTTGTGATACCGTTTATGTAGGAGATGCTGAAGATGATTATGTGGCATTTAATTTCTAATGCTTGGATTCTTTGTTGAAATTCTGTTAATGTCTAAGATTCGCAGGCGTGCGTACGTAAAGACCGAGAAAGCCAATACGCGGAAGAGTCTGATCCTTGATTTCAGACTGATATTCTTGCTTTGCAAGGTGGTTTTGAGTTTTGCGACAGTTGCCACTGTTGGTGATGGTCTTGAAAGAATTCGTATGCTGGAGACGTCTTCGCTGATATTCGAGCCAAGATATTGGTTCACTAATTTTAAGTTCCTCACTCCAGAATTGTAGCAAAGTCGAAGCATTTTTAATCAATTCACCCCCCAAAAAGGCGACAAAGCTACTAAGACGCGTAGAGCTACAGGGCGTAAAAAAGGATGAAAAGGTTTTAGAAGAAACTACTAACCGAATTATAAACTGGAAACAAGGTATAAATTTCTACTCCTGCTCAAAAGACTGGGGAGGAGTGTAAACCGGACAATAGGCGAACCTATCCACTCCTATTGAGTTAATAAATAAATAGTAAATAAAATTTAGGAAACATTGAGTACTATGCACTTAACAGTTAGAAACTTCTCTGTAATGTTTTGTCTGATTGCTTAAATAATTATTATATACTAATGTTCACCCAGTACAAGGCCCAAGATCCACTGAAGGTAGAGGGTTACTGTGTGGTGTTGTATGAGCATAAGAAAATAAAAAAAGGTTAAGTTCTTAGAGCTATGCAGGAAAGATGACGGTTAACTCTAGGCTTGAATAGGTCAAGTTTTAAATGATCGGTAAAAGACCCTGTCGGGAGTCTGTTCCAAAAAGCAGTAGTTCTTGGGAAGCGGCTGTCCGAATGGAACTTCTTATTAAAATTGGAAAAGTTTGTATTTAATAGTCAAATCCTTTCCTTGCTGCCAGAAATAATTAGTTTCTGAGCGAAATACATAGAGTTCGGGAAAAGGACTCGTGGTAAAGTCATTTGGCAGTGATAAAAATGATTTTCGAAAGTAGTCCTCGCTAAAATACGGCACCGTCGAGATGCAATCGCCCGTCAAAGTTTTCTTACCGCATCGACAGAGCGTTGTTCCTACCCGACAGCAAAACGAGATCGCGTCTACGGCCTCCGCAAAGAATTTTCCTTATATATTCATTACAGTATTGGTCCACTGTGACTTGTCAGTAATCATGCTCCGCCATTCGTATGCTGATTAATCTATACCGCGATTGCTATTCAAACTTCTCAACGGTGATGTCTATGCTAATCAACCATATTTCTCCAGACAGAATCTATATCGTAAATTAAGAGCTTATTCTCTGTCCGTCAAGCATTATCTATGTATTTATAATACTTTCCCCTCCAATTAAGCTTGGATACTTCGTAGCCTGGACTGAGAAATAAAATCATCAAATTGGAGAATTTAAAAATAAAAAATTATTTACACTATTTATATTCGGACTATTGTCCTCATCATTGTTGTATCACATCGGTTCGATAATTTCTGTGTGAATTTCTTGGATGGGGAATTATCATTATTTATATTATTTAAATTTGGACTATTGTCCTCAAATTAGTTTGCTAGCGTTCGGTCCTCACTTAGTATGCGATTATTTATTTGTGCAAAGCTGTGTAAATATCTACAGAGTAATATTTCGAAAGCTACTTTAACAGACCGAGGGTTTAAGGCCATATGTTGAAACACCGGTTCCCGTACGACCACTGAAGTTAAGCAACGTTGAACTTGGTAAGTATCTAGATGGGTGACCGCTTGGGAATACCAGGTGATGTAAGGTTGGATGTGCGGAAGTATAATGGATAACAGCTCGGAATTGGAAGTAGGAGAGCAGTGTTCCAATTCCTTCCGGATTCGTTAGAGTCACTTACGCGTAAATACCCTTTAGGAAGGAAAAAATTGTTAATCATTTTCTGGTTGTGAGCCTTCAATTTTTTAACAAACGACAGGAGTGGTCGTCTGCTTTTTGAAAACCTGATTGGTTAATACCTACTAATGCGGACATTCGAAGTTCGTGTGAGACTATTTTGGCACAAAATTGAGATTTTACTGATACTACTTAAATCTATTGGATTTCTAACGGAGTTCCATATTATTTATATATATATATATATATATATATATATATATATAATAGCTGGCCACTCGTATTCGAGGATACCCATCCACTAGGGCGCCTAGCCAATCCCTATAGCAGACTCTCGATCAGTCACATTTATGTTTGTTCAACACCCACAGAGCCAACCTGTGGTTTAAACTGCAACTATGTTGAGCAGACCTTAGTTACAGTTTCTGAGAGAGAGAGCGTGTTATCTAGAATGATCAACAATCTGAACAACACCATCACACTCAAACCCTCGGTCACGATGACTTGTGACTTCGTTCTAGCACAGTTATCGGCGGCAATAAGTGATCCGTCTATCCAAATTCACTCACAAGATTTTGGTCAACCCGTGATATGATTTTCATGCATTTTCCAAAGGTACCGCACGCTAGGACCCCCCACACCTCTAGACCGATAACAAAAAGAAGTCTTCTTTCTGACAAATCGAACCCAGGTCTAATAGTCAGAAAGCGAACTTTCTAAGCACTCGGCCAAATTATATATATATGTGTGTATATATATATATATATATATATATGGAGAGAGAGAGAGAGAGAGAGGGGGGTAGGGAGATAGGTAGAAAGTTCTCTGATTTAAACAGGCTGGCACATAAACTGAGTTGGACTTACCAGGCTGTCACTGTCGCATTTGAAGGAAGACGGGAAGCCAAATCTGTAGTGTTTCCTGAAAGTGCTAAAATCCGACAGGTCGTAAAAAAACAAACCCATCAATTCAACAGACCTACTGCTGGTGAAGCGAGTTTGGGTGTTATAGAATTGGTCAGCTGATAGGAATTCCTACTATGGCAAGGAATACGACACAATTTCCCTCTCAACAACACAAGATATGCCAATGACACAGTGTTGAGAGCAGAACCAGAAAGAAAACTGGAGTAACTCCTCGGAATGATAGGAAAGCTGGAAGACAAGAGTAACCATCAATTGTAAGATACAAGACAGAATGTATGGTTGTTAGGAAGATGAACATTGCAAGATGCGTGCTACGAATTAGAAATCTCAGAATCAAGTAAGTATGAAAATTTAAATCCATGGAGAGTGTTGTTTCAGAAAAGGACGAAGATTTTACTCTGGCATTCGAAAGCAAGTTGACATAGCAAAAGATGCCTTCCAAAATCTAAGCAAAATATTAAGAAACAGGAAAATTTCATTAAATCACAGAATATAGTGCTCAATTGATACTTAATATCAGTTTTCCTATATGGCAATGAATACTGGATAATTTCCTCACGGATGAAATAGAGATTCTTTTACATTTCAACATCTTCGAGCAAATATAACTGACTTCATAAAATAATTTTCTGCAACAGTCAAGTTGTCGTGGCCTTTTTAGGGCCAGAAATAAAGACATAAGAGTAAATATAACAGTAATCGGTCCGACTGTCAGAGCCGACTGATGAAACCTTCCCTCTCCAAAAGGCAGTACCTGCTCCTATTTATAGCTAATAGAGTCCTGCGTGCGTGGGTAAATTACCATAACAGATTCAGACAACAGAAATTTGGTTTAAAAGTCCGAGTGATTCATTTGTTTAGTTACAACTTAACCCTTTCTAGGTTATTTAACACATTCCCCGCCAATTATTTTTGGAAAAACATTTCATTTTCAGACGAATTTTGTTTTTATTTGCTTTTAATATAGTAACTAAGAAAAGAGCATAAAAGGAATCAAGATCGACGCAGAAGCACGTCTGTATCTGTTTTTTTTAACATTATGTTTTGGACGTGTTTATTCGTCTGTAAAAGACACGACGCCTCGGAAGGGGCTAAAGCCGAAACATTTTTTGGAATGAAAGAAGGAGAATTTTTTTTTTTTTTTACGGGTGAACATTGCATCAACATTTGTTTTTTTTTAGAATAACAATGCTTTCTTTTCCTCCAGATACAAGTTCTACTATTTAACTAATAACTGGAGACAGAAAGTGGATTCATAGATTTCTCAAGGGTATTTGCGTCTTAGTAAATGTAACCAACGGAACTGGAATTCAAACTCGGCTCTTCGAGTTCTCATTTTGAGCCATTATCCATTATACCACTCGCATATCTTCTCATTGTACAGGAGGATACTGAAAATACCATGGACTGAGCATGTGAATAACGAGGAGGATTTCAGGAAAAGGTAAAAAAGGAAGTTTATACTTAGAATCAGAAAGAGACAATTGACATTCTTAGAACACATAATGAGGAAAGAGGGCTTGGAGAATTTGACACTCACAGGGCATACTTAGAATCAGAAAGAAACAGTTGAAATACTTAGGATATAATAAGGAAAGTAAGCATTGAAATTTCGACACTTGCATAACATATTAAAGGTTCTAGGGACATAACTTAACAGTGAGCGGGGGAGAATTTGTAAAAAAAAAAAACACAAAGCATTACGAAGTTGTGGAGTGCCAACACCCAGAAGGGATACGGTACATATAGGAAGAATAATCTCGTTGAAGTATATCTGAGTGTGACAATCTGGCCGAGGGCCAATATTAATGATGAGCAAGGGGAAAAAAAGAAGCTTTTGTTTATAATTATTCAGAGTAGAGTGAAGGGCCATTGGCCGCTTTGCAGATTATGTGTGAGGAGGAATTACCTAGAAGGAAAATGCGAATGAAAGAAAACGCGAACTGATATAAGAATAACTTGGGCTGAAGGAGATTGCCGGCCACTCATCTGATGTGACCTTTTTCGCATTTCCTTTTGAGTGGTCAATGTTCTTTTCTTTCAGACGGCCTCTCAGCGTCTGTCGGCACGCACCTACGTGCTTGACGTGACCGATAAAACATCCCCAAAATGGCGAAACGATTTACTAATTATCATCCGGACCGAACGAATAGTTTCCGACTACTCCTGAACAAAAAGGCCCCAACTGACGGGCTTCCTCCTCCTCCTCAACGAGAGGCAATCAGATTCGAGAAACACGCGTATCTCTTGAAACAAAACCCGTTTAATTATTTTAACATATGTATTAAATAGACAAAGTGGAAGAGACCCATATTTACGAAAACACGGCTCTTGATTCACATCGACCGATAGAATTTAAAGTCAAATGACTTTTATATAGGGACCTTCACAAAAAACTCGATATCTAATGTTTCAAATGATTTTTTAAAAGTAAAATTCTTTCTTGAATCTTTTATTTTAGTTTTAATTTCAAGTAAATAGATTGTTTAATATTTACAATAAGCAAAATATTCACTATTTGCATTATTCGGACTATTGTCCTCATCTTTGTCGCCATATTTATTACAACGTTTCGGCCGTTGTACGCTCCAGCCTTCTTCAGGTGATTGGAATGTCGAACTGAACCATTTATTTCGCTCACTGGGATAGACTGTTCTAATTCCACGTACCATGTTTTAATGGATGTCAGTTATCAGTTATCTCCTGTTAATTCCCCTCTCCAAGTTCTCCACTGCCTTAACCGGGTATTCAACTCACACACTTTGGGTCCTGTCACTGGATCTAACCAACGCCTTTATCCACTGTGTCATGTGGCGACAAAGATGAGGTCAATAGTCCGAATAATGTAAATAGTGTACATAATACTTCATCTCAGAAATATAGACAGAAGTAAAATATTTTGCTGTATTTCAAAAACTAATTTAAATTGACTGGAAAGAATTTTATTTTTTTTGTTAAAATAACTGATTTGCGCCCCATTTTAATTGTCTTTCATCGCAATGTAATTATCTTTATTAAAAAAAAAACTCCGAAAAAAATGTATTTTTTTTTAAACATTATTTGAGTAAAACAAGCTGATTACAGTATAATTAATCGTATTTGAAATTATTTACTTTAAGTTTAAAATATCGCAGAAATCCATTTTTTACCAGACAGTAGCCGTGTTTATGTTTTTTTACAAAGTGATAACAGATCTAATGTTGTTCTACAGAAACAAATGACACGAACACTTTTTTTTTATTCAATTTTGAAGTACTCAGTAATTTTTTAAAAATCAGGGAAATATTCTCTGTAATATAATTTGAATTTTAGAAATTATCGCTTTAAATTGACTATAGTCATCGCTCTTATTTTCTGATAATGTCACCTGTGGTCGCCTGCACTATTCTTATGTAATCCGAAATGCTAAGAGAAAGGCATACAAAATATACAACTGTAAAAAAAAAAGATAACATTATTAACAACAGTAACGATGAGGTTTAAAGAGGTTGCAAACAAGGAAAAGGCTTATACTTAACATCGGAAAGAGGCAACTGAAGTTTCTGGGACACATAATGAGGAAGGAGAACCTGGAGAATCTGATACTCACGGGTCGAATAGAGGGAAAGAGAGACAAGGGAAAGCAGCGGGTGACATACCTGGCGAGCTCGAGCAGGTGGATGACAGAACGTGGTCTGGGGGAGGAAGCAGAGGGAAGTAACTTGCTGAGAGCTGCAAGAGATAGAGGGAGGTGGAAAGCCATGATCTCCTACGTCCTGAAAGGACATGGCATAAAAAGGAAAAGAAGAACAGTGACAATAAACTAGTTAAAAACAGACATATAATATTACCTACTAATTCCTTAACATCTACTATCAAAAATAATTCATCCAATTTTAATATCAAAATAATTACAACCACATCCAAAATTATTACGGATATGATCAGGACCAAAACTCTCCATAACAATAATAATTTTGAAGTAAGTACATATAAAATAAACTGTCACAACTTCTCCCACTATATCGAGAAACTTGTAGAAATAAAAAAAGAACCCAAAAAGGATCTTAGACGCAACAATTTATCAAGTGCATTAGTTATACATAGAAATAAACTCAATCACAACATTGACCTAAAGAAATGCCACACTTATTAAAAATGAACTTAGATACAAAATTCTCGATAGAGGCGCTATTGAATTTTATCAAAACATAAATCTGCACCTCGAATCTTTCAAATATCTATTCCCGAACGAATTACAATACACACGACTTTAAAGATATTTAAAAAACTTAAAATAGAATGATTAAATTCATAAACTCCTGTTGCTTAAAATATATAATACATACACTAATTGAAAACTAAAATAATTTAAATATTAATGGCATAAAAAAAATCCACTATAATAACATCATTTACTTTTTCTTTTATCAGACATTAAATGATTTCACTTAGCACCTTCCATAATTTAGAAAGACTGTTCTGTTAATCTGATGACTATTTATGAGCGTCTCTTAAATTTAATAATTTGGAAAACTAACATAAAAACTTGTTGCAATTTTTTTGCTGTGAGGTTCACCATGTACAAAGCCCAGCAGCCACTCGAGGTAGAGGATTGTGTTAAGAAGCAATTTGTGCGTATAGGAGGGGAAGATAACGATTAATGCTATACTTGAGCAGGTTAATATTGTAGTGATTGGGGAAACATCCTATTGTAAGTCGGTTCGACAGAGCAGTAGTTCGCGGGAGAAATTATTCGAGTGGAACTTACCCTCACCGATGCAATACGTAGCGAATGTGGGTGCTTTTCTACTATGTAAGTGGCACGGGGTGTTCTTGTCACGAATGTTTGAACTGACGGAACCAGGGAATGTAATTCATCCGATAACTTTTCGTGGAAGTAGCGTAGAGCAGCAAGAGGAAAATCATTACATTTGGCTTCATAAAGTCCACCAGAGGACGAAACGGATCGGCTAAGATAGGTTTTTCTTTCGTCTTTGTTCATGTTGTCCACTTACAGATATATATTTTTAGATATTTTACTATCTTTCTATATTTTAGCTATATCTGAAATTATATATAAGTTTTAAGAATGGTTTTCATCTTAATTTTTTTCCCTACGAAAAACTGTATTTGGAGGAATTAAAAAATTACTCTATTGTCCTCAGTTTTTATACTCAGATGCATAGAGACCAACCTTTCCCAACTCGAAACAACTGAACTAAATATAAAAGAATCCAAACCGTAGGCGAGTCGTGCACGATTTCTAAAAGGTTAATGCAACCCGGAAGTATTTCGTGCGTGGTCAATGTGTTAATACAAATTTCAAGAGACCGGAAATGTTGATCGTCTTAACTTACAATAATTCTTAGATAATAAATGTCTGACTTGTATTCCAGTCATTTTTTTGTCATTGTTGCTGTTTTACACACACAAAAACACAGCAACTATTCGTTTAAAGGTTCAAGGAATAAGAAACTATGCGACAGTCTTCGTAAACATTGTAGTTTCTATCCCTTACTCTGGAAACACTTATGGTACAGAGAAATACTTAACTGATTCGGACGTGGAAGCTTGGAGTTAAGGCGAAACTCAATCCACAATGAAAAGGAACTGATTATATTATTTTTTTTGGTGAAAAATATTCCATTAACCTCGGTTCTTCTAATAGAATCTGGAACAAAGATTTTGTTAACGTTAATGGTGAGATTAGCTGTTTCCTTACAAGGAAACACTCGGTGCTCATTAACCGAACAGTTAGGGTTACTGTCGGCTGAATTTTATAAAATCTTTCTCTCAGAAAAGTTTTTCAGGAAGATGGACCTCTCAAGTGTTCTGTTATCGTTCTTTATTGTATTAATGGGGTTTCCTTCCTTACCTTTTGTTTAAGGTAGCGTAGAGAGCCAACACATTTATTATGTCATTATTTTCCCTCTGAGTTATAGGTGATATTTCATTTTAGATGTTGCCTCTGTTGGAACTCCAGCAACACCAAGAATAACGTAGAAAATGAAGTGGTATATTTCGTGGGCATTTATGTAGGATGCACCGTATCCGATATCACGGTCGAGAGCATTATATTAGCTTTCACACAAATAGCCTCGGGAAAGATATAAATTCAACTTCTCTCTCTAGCATTCTGTCAGATCGCTAGGTAAACTGAACTCTCTAACCATCGTTGGTAACCAGTATTTCAGAAAGACGTCTCTGTGGTTAAAGCTAACATGAAGAGGGACGGGCACCAACATTTTTGTTCCCCCAATGACCCAAATGGGTTACAAGACTCGTGATCGTAACATTTATGTATCAACAACCCAGCCTAAAATTGTACACGAATGGGGATACATAAAAATGTGAAATTATTCTAGATAAATTTTATTTAGACATCGGCAACTGTTTTTGTCCGCCAAGTTACCTTCGCTAGGGGATGTATGCTCACTGACTCCTTTTATTTTTTACCCCACTTTTTTTAGTTTAATTCTCCCACCCCGTTAGATGACCAGAAATGTCAATTTTCTGGTGGATGCGGGACACCTTTCGTTTTTTTTTTGTTGTGTCTGAATGAGTGTATAGTTTGTGTGTGTGGCCGAATGAGTGTATAGTTTGTGTGTGTGTCTGAATGAGTGTATAGTTTGTGTGTGTGTCTGAATGATTAGTATCCAAGTCCCGCATTAATTTCGTTCAGTTAATTGATATTTATGTCACAATTAAGGATTGTATCTTTTTTTTTATTACTAACGCCATTTTGTTTATTTATAATATTATTCATATTGAAAATATTCATTAGGGTTTCCATTTTTAAAAGTTGTTATTTTATTCCCTCCCCCACACAACAAATTACACATATGGGGACTAGTTAGGGCTTCATAAAGACTCTGTGGTATTATGGTGGCTGTAGTAAGAATAGTAAGATTGTGATTTTTTTTGTAAAGGATTGTGGCTAGCTAAGTTTAATCAGAATACCACCATCCCCACTTGTAGCCTTGTGCCATATTTTTTATACAAAAATAAATATTATTTAGACTTCAGCGGTTTAAATTTTGCTTTACGTCAATTAAAAATGTTCTTTACAATTTGTCTGGGCATGAAGGAAAAAGGTATATGCTGATAAGAGAGGGTAACATGTAAAATTATTCAAAAGGAACAGAAGTCATTTCGGGGCTGGTGTTTCTGTGGCCACAGCTGGCGTTTTGGTGAGTAGCAGCCAGCATTGAGGTACAGTAGGGCAATGGATAGCGGCTCGGATTGACGAACCAGTGAGCTGAGTTCAAATACCAGTTGAGTTCATTACATTCACCCACGTGTTAATACATTTTGGAAACGTATGAATCCATCTATTCGCATCTCCAAGCTATGGGTAAAATAGCGTGACAGATTGGGCGCTATAACCTTGGGTGGCAACCAGTTTAGGAGAAAGGAACAACTAAATACAAACTAGCTTTGGAGAGGGTCGGGCTCCGTCAAGCTTTCTTGCCCATGGAACATCACTAATAGAACCTAAAAAGTAACGAAATTCGTGTTCGTGAGTCAACCGGGTTTCTTCGACGCCACTGAAACACATGTCAATACGTTTTATGCGAGAGAATTTTGTTTTTCCTGGGTTGTTTTCTCATTTTTAAAAATTTGTTTTCAGAATAACTACTAGCTTCCAAGGTTAGCGGGTTTTAAAACTAAATAAAACCATTTTATTGATTAGCTATTCTATCTGGGGGGGAAACACGTGATGTGTTCTCTACACAAATCAAATTGGTTTATATGAAAATACAGTGTAACCCGGATATAAGAGACCCTGATATAAGAGAAACTCGGATATAAGAGATATTTTCTCTGGTCCCAAATTAGAGCCTGTGTTAATGTATATATAATAGACCAAACCCGGATATAAGAGAAACTCGGATATAAGATACCTCTTATCCGGTCCCGACAACTCTCTTATATCCGGGTTACACTGCAATTTTCTTTTTCTTCTAAAACCAAGGCCCAAAGCCCGAAGCTAATTTTTTTTTTAAATCTCTGATTGGTGGTTAATTGTGGTGTCTCCTGTCATTGGTCTTGTTTTCTCAATCGAACATACGGACGATATTTGTTCATTATTTTCCAATTTTCTTCAATTCAAATGAAAACTTTCATATTTTTCAACATAGTTCAGTAAAATTGTCATTTACCAAAATTATACTTGGTTTGGTTTATTTTACGGCATATCAACTTCAATGGGTCATTTAATGCCGACAAGATTTTTATTGCTACTAATATTTTTTCTTCAAATATTTATTGCTGGTAATATTTTTCCAAAAAGTGTATAGCTGTTTGTATTGCCAGTAATATTTTTTTTTTTTTAAATGTATTGCTGATAGTAATTTTTTTTCAAAAATTTATTTCTGGTAATAATTTTTTTTACAAAGTATTTCTGATATTAAAACCTATTTTTACACTTTCATAGTATTTTGAACACAGTTTCGGGGTTAACTATTTGCCCATAGCTGGGACCCTAACAGGTGCTATCAATCCAGGCCAGGGTAGACCTGGGAACACCAGAAATTAAGACATAGTTCCACGCTCCTTAAAACTTTCTGATCAGGGGTCTTGCTGTTGGATGTAGTTTATCGTCTTACCCAGGACACATAATTATAGTTGATTTATATCGAAAAAAAAAAACTAAAAAATAGGTATCGGGAATATATGGATTAAATCGGATATGGTAAATGTCATGGTGGTTAACAAAGTCTATGAAATTAGAAAATACATACTGTTGGTGTTTTTTAACAGTTCAGAAACACTAAACGAAAGTTTGTGTTTATGATTGTGTGCGTGATATGATAGGCGGTATGCTGCGAGGCTTAATTTAATAGTTGTCTTTAATTTATCGTGAGAAGGCTTGAAGAATTTAACACTCATGGGGCCTATCAAGGCAGAGTAAAGCATCGCGTAATCTATTTGAAAATGTGCAAATTGAGAGAGGAACCAGGACCAATAAAAAATAAATGCTTGTGTGTGTATCATACAAAATATCGCATGTATACCAAAAGAAAAATACAGTATATATATCATATGACGTAATAGAATACATCCTCCTGGCGTCAGTTTAAACTGACGCATTTTATCCATACATTGCTACCAAGTTGTCACAATATGTGGATGAAAGGTGCTTACACATTTTCTTTATTTCAGATATTCGAACATATTTCAGTGAAATATTTTGTTAATTTTTCTCTATTTTCTTCTATCGTCCTATTGTTGTTTTTACCATAGTTCTGTCGTTTGAAGAGGTTCCTGTGATTGTGAGAAGATTTTGCCCTTCGGGTCAAAGGTGAAGGGGATTGAGCACACACTTATTCTGAAACGAGCTTGTTTTCCCTCTTTCAAGGTCAGACGGAAAATGGAGGAGGAAACATCACCGGGTAAGTTTCATGAATAATAAACAATGGAATATGAACTAGGAAACGAATCGGTTTTAGAAGTCGAAGTATTGACACAGACTAGCTGGATATCAAAGACAGACACGTAGTGGATGAGGGTGCTACATATGTCTTTCGTCTTTTGCGCTCACTCACTCATTGTCGCGCTACAGATAGATACATAGATGGATAGAGAACACCGGTAGGTAGCGGACAGAGAACAGAGACAGAGAAATCAGAGAGACAGAATCAAAGATAGAGAGATAGAGAACACAGACAAGACAGATAGATAGATAGAGAGAGAGAGAACACAGACAAGACAGATAGATAGATAGATAGAGAGAGAACACAGACAAGACAGATAGATAGATAGATAGATAGAGAACACAGACAAGACAGATAGATAGAGAGAGAACACAGACAAGACAGATAGATAGAGAGAGAACACAGACAAGACAGATAGAGAGAGAGAGAACACAGACAAGACAGATAGATAGATAGAGAGAGAGAGAACACAGACAAGACAGATAGATAGATAGAGAGAGAGAGAACACAGACAAGACAGATAGATAGAGAGAGAGAGAACACAGACAAGACAGATAGATAGAGAGAGAGAGAACACAGACAAGACAGATAGATAGAGAGAGAGAGAACACAGACAAGACAGATAGATAGAGAGAGAGAGAACACAGACAAGACAGATAGATAGAGAGAGAGAGAACACAGACAAGACAGATAGATAGAGAGAGAGAGAACACAGACAAGACAGATAGATAGAGAGAGAGAGAACACAGACAAGACAGATAGATAGAGAGAGAGAGAACACAGACAAGACAGATAGATAGAGAGAGAGAGAACACAGACAAGACAGATAGAGAGAGAGAGAACACAGACAAGACAGATAGATAGAGAGAGAGAGAACACAGACAAGACAGATAGATAGAGAGAGAGAGAACACAGACAAGACAGATAGATAGAGAGAGAGAGAACACAGACAAGACAGATAGATAGAGAGAGAGAGAACACAGACAAGACAGATAGATAGAGAGAGAGAGAACACAGACAAGACAGATAGATAGAGAGAGAGAGAACACAGACAAGACAGATAGATAGAGAGAGAGAGAACACAGACAAGACAGATAGATAGAGAGAGAGAGAACACAGACAAGACAGATAGATAGAGAGAGAGAGAACACAGACAAGACAGATAGATAGAGAGAGAGAGAACACAGACAAGACAGATAGATAGAGAGAGAGAGAACACAGACAAGACAGATAGATAGAGAGAGAGAGAACACAGACAAGACAGATAGATAGAGAGAGAGAGAACACAGACAAGACAGATAGATAGAGAGAGAGAGAACACAGACAAGACAGATAGATAGAGAGAGAGAGAACACAGACAAGACAGATAGATAGAGAGAGAGAGAACACAGACAAGACAGATAGATAGAGAGAGAGAGAACACAGACAAGACAGATAGATAGATAGATAGATAGAGAGAGAGAGAACACAGACAAGACAGATAGATAGATAGATAGATAGAGAGAGAACACAGACAAGACAGATAGATAGATAGAGAGAGAACAGAGACAAGACAGATAGATAGAGAGAGAACAGAGACAAGACATATAGATAGATAGAGAGAGAACACAGACAAGACAGATAGATAGATAGAGAGAGAACACAGACAAGACAGATAGATAGATAGAGAGAGAACACAGACAAGACAGATAGATAGATAGAGAGAGAACACAGACAAGACAGATAGATAGATAGAGAGAGAACACAGACAAGACAGATAGATAGATAGAGAGAGAACACAGACAAGACAGATAGATAGATAGAGAGAGAACACAGACAAGACAGATAGATAGATAGAGAGAGAACACAGACAAGACAGATAGATAGATAGAGAGAGAACACAGACAAGACAGATAGATAGATAGAGAGAGAACACAGACAAGACAGATAGATAGATAGAGAGAGAACACAGACAAGACAGATAGATAGATAGAGAGAGAACACAGACAAGACAGATAGATAGATAGAGAGAGAACACAGACAAGACAGATAGATAGATAGAGAGAGAACACAGACAAGACAGATAGATAGATAGAGAGAGAACACAGACAAGACAGATAGATAGATAGAGAGAGAACACAGACAAGACAGATAGATAGATAGAGAGAGAACACAGACAAGACAGATAGATAGATAGAGAGAGAACACAGACAAGACAGATAGATAGATAGAGAGAGAACACAGACAAGACAGATAGATAGATAGAGAGAGAACACAGACAAGACAGATAGATAGATAGATAGAGAGAGAACACAGACAGACAGATAGGTAGATAGAGAACACAGACAGACAGATAGGTAGGTAGGTAGATAGATAGATAGATAGATAGATAGAAATTATTCAATATTCAATGCCATAAATGAGGATGTTTATTACGTTGCAATACAACACTCTTGCCTTTGTTTCAACGGACATTTTTATATCCTTGGTTTCCTGAAGACGTCTTTCGCTATTCCTATTCAACTTGGGATTTCTGTGTCACATTTCCCATCGCCTGTTAAAGCACTACCCAGACAGTTTCATTTCTCCACCCGCTTGATTTTGACGTCCTCAATAACGAAGCTTTAAATATTGGCTGTTTTGTTGACAACCATGCAGTCTATTTTCTTAGAGTAAATAGTCCTTTCTTCTTACTTTCCTTTATTACGTTGGCTAAGACTTCCTTCACTTATGCTTGGAAATCTACTTGTTTTATACACAGTGTCATCAGCACAATATAAAAGTCAGCAAGAAAAATGTCAGTGTTAACATTATAAAAAAAAAATTGCTGCTGAAATAGCAATTTTCACAATAAAATTTAAAACCGACTTTTTTAAAGGAAAATAGAAAAAAACAAAACATACAAAAAAAAATCTAATGCCATCTAAGTACACAGATTTAACATTCGGACATTTTATTTCAACAAAGAAGTTATCAATTCTGGAAAGTCCATAGGAATAGGACACGTCCTCTTTCCATATAGAAGTCCGAGTTGGACACTTCGATTTGTTGTAATAGTAAGCAAGCCTATCTCGCTTGATCAGTTACTGACTGCGGGCTCCAAACTTACTACAATTAGTTAATCAAGATGACAGTGTGTTTATAAATTTAATGCTGCATGTCTGTGTGAAGGGTCTGCTTTTGACGTTACAAGCATGAAAAGTTACACAATGGATAGCTAAACTCAGAAACTGGCTTTGTAGGCCAGCAAAAGTTTGAAAAGAGTGAAAGTGACAGAAAACGGGGCGAAATTTTGAAATGTAGCATACAAAATGGCGTATAAAAAGCAAATGGAAGATAGCGGATGTCAGAAGATTGCAATGATCAAATGGAAAGAAAGCGGGGCTTGAAAACAAATAAAATGTTTAAAAAGTTACTTTTGGGATTTCGAATGAAAAACGGAGCTTGAGATTAATATGAAAGAGGAAAATGTAAGAAAATGGAAAAATAAGAAGAGAGAAAAATGACAAAGAAAATGGCTTGTAGGGAAGAAAAAGAAAATAGGAAAAGATTATATGGTGGTAAGGGGAATATTTAGTGGAGGTAAAAAAGAAAATTAAAATCATAAAAAAATACGGAAATGAAATGAAAAAAATGCAAATAAAACGAAAAAGCGAAAGGTAATATTTATTTTCTTATAAATATTTATATATAGAAAGTCATACAATAAAATTCTAAAACGTGTAAAAATAGCTACAAAAAAAGATAAAGGAACAGTAAGAAAATAAAAAAAGTAATGTTAAAAGTGTTGGTGTTAAGATAAAAATGAAAAAAAACTGGGTGAAAGGTAAAAGTAGATTGGACAGAAATTCAGTGAAAATGTGAATAGGAAAAAGGGAAATTTGGAGATGGAATTAAAACGAGGAGAGAAGAAATAGGAACGATAGTGGTGGGTGGAGGAGAAAATGAAAGAATGGGTAGAAATTGAGCTAATATAATTGATGTGCAAGAGAAAAGAGGCAGGAAAAAGGAGGAAAAAACGAATAGAGGAAGGGGAAAGAGGCGAGGAGGAGGAAAGGTAATGGAAAGAGGCGAGGAGGAGGAAAGGTAATGGAAAGAGGCGAGGAGGAGGAAAGGTAATGGAAAGAGGCGAGGAGGAGGAAAGGTAATGGAAAGAGGCGAGGAGGAGAAAAGGTAATGGAAAGAGGCGAGGAGGAGAAAAGGTAATGGAAAGAGGCGAGGAGGAGGAAAGATTTAGGAAAAAAAGAGGCGAGGAGGAGGAAAGATTTAGGAAAAAAAGAGGCGAGGAGGAGGAAAGATTTAGGAAAAAAAGAGGCGAAGAGGAGGAAAGGTTAAGGAAAAAAAGAGGCGAAGAGGAGGAAAGGTTAAGGAAAAAAGAGACGAAGAGGAGGAAAGGTTAAGGAAAAAAGAGACGAAGAGGAGGAAAGGCTAAGGAAAAAAGAGACGAAGAGGAGGAAAGGCTAAGGAAAAAAGAGACGAAGAGGAGGAAAGATTTAGGAAAAAAAGAGGCGAAGAGGAGGAAAGGTTAAGGAAAAAAAGAGGCGAAGAGGAGGAAAGGTTAAGCAAAAAAGAGACGAAGAGGAGGAAAGTCTAAAGAAAAAAGAGACGAAGAGGAGGAAAGGTTAAGGAAAAAAAGAGACGAAGAGGAGGAAAGGTTAAGGAAAAAAGAGACGAAGAAGAGGAAAGGTTAAGGAAAAAAGAGACGAAGAAGAGCAAAGATAAACCAAAAAAGAAACGAAGAGGGAAGATAAAGGGAAAAGAAGCGAAGAAAAAAGAAAGAAGCGAAGAAAAAAGAAAGAAGCGAAGAAAAAAGAAAGAAGCGAAGAAAAAAGAAAGAAGCGAAGAAAAAAGAAAGAAGCGAAGAAAAAAGAAAGAAGCGAAGAAAAAAGAAAGAAGCGAAGAAAAAAGAAAGAAGCGAAGAAAAAAGAAAGAAGCGAAGAAAAAAGAAAGAAGCGAAGAAAAAAGAAAGAAGCGAAGAAAAAAGAAAGAAGCGAAGAAAAAAGAAAGAAGCGAAGAAAAAAGAAAGAAGCGAAGAAAAAAGAAAGAAGCGAAGAAAAAAGAAAGAAGCGAAGAAAAAAGAAAGAAGCGAAGAAAAAAGAAAGAAGCGAAGAAAAAAAGAAAGAGACGAGGAGAAAATGAATGGAGAAAAGAGAAAAGAAAAAAGAGAAAAGCAAAACGCGAGTGGGAAAGAAATTAAGAAAATGAGAGGTGAAAAAGAAAAACATTTTTAAAAATCTGAAATCGATCAGAAAAGGGCAGATAAATCAATATAGTAGAATAGCCAGGATTAGAAATTATTAATAAAACAAATATAGAGAAAGCGAAAAAAAAGCAATAATAAACAAAACAAAACATCAAAGAAATAATAAAAAACGAGAGAAATAATAGTAAAAAGGTAAAAAAACAGTCTAAGACAATGAAAAATGAAATTATTGGAAAAATGTTAAAAACCGTAGAATGCAAAGTAAACGTTTATTTTAAAAAAAACATCGAGGGTGAGTGAAATGTCGATTTTTATCTGCGAAAAAAAATTTTGTTTCTTTTATGATATTTTACGGACTTTTCATTATATATATATATATATATATATATATATATATATATATATATATATATATATATATATAAGATTGCTGTTTGATTTTTCAATTATTTTTTAGAATTGGTTTGAACTGTTGTTTGATCGCGTCAAGTCATGGCTTACTTCATTGATTATAGAGTGGAAATATATAACCAACTGTATTGGGAGATTTTTTTTAATTCTTTTTTTTTTTACGCGGAAGTGGGTAGCTGGGTTAAGTAAAGGGTAAAATGCAACTTGAAAAATTGCTTTCTCTCATTTCTACAGCATTTGTAAGGTTTTCATTGCATCTTACGTTTTTCTTAGGAATCGAATTTGACTCCTTTTTCTAAGATTCTTTCAATGCCTTTCCTTTTTTGCTTAGAGCTGAGACTTCCAATTCTATTTGCTGCCCATTTCTTTTTCAGATTTTCATCTCTCCGACACATTCGGAGTTGATTTTTTCATTTTTGTTATATATATATATATATATATATATATATATATATATATATATATATATATATAATGTATGTATATGTATATGTGGTGCAGTTCAATTTATATTACATGAATCATTCATACAAAAAGAAGATAGTGAAGTTAATGATATAAATGGCGAGAATACATCTTCGTAAACAAATTTATTTAGATAGCTTAACCCTGAACCTGTAGATGAATGTTATGATCCCTGTTATTAATAAATTCCAGTTGCATAAGGTCTTTTATACGAGTACTTTCGGTGTTCATACGGACAACATCAGGTATGGAAATAGATTTTTTTTTTTTACATCCAGGTAATAACGGGACAACGAAAGATTAGATCCGAAATATGTTTTTTTTTTTTTTTTTTTTTTTTTTTAGAAATCTGTTATTCTTAACGGCAAGAAATTTTGGAGCGTGCGCAACGCTAAGGTTGAATTTTTTTTTTAAATTTAAGAGTGTGCGTTTTTGTACTAATATGGTAATAGGAGAATTCTTTTGTAGTAGTAGGTTTTTTCACTCGATGTGTCATGAACTAAATTGTTCAAGAGAGGAATGCCACAGTTATTATCCGAAAGTTGCACGTCGGATCAGTTCTTTTAATATCAAGTGTGTGGTGCAGTTCAATTTATGTTACATGAAACATTTATACAAAAAGCAGATAGTGAAGTTAGTTGTCCCGTTATTACCTGGATGTAAAAAACAAATCTATTTCCATACCTGATGATGTCTGTATGAACAGACGAAAGTACCCGTATAAAAAGACCTTATGCAACTGGAATTTATTAAAAACAGGGATCATAACATTCATCTACAGGTTCGGGGTTAATGTATCTTAATACATTTGTTTGCGAAGATGTATTCTCGCCATTTATATCATTAACTTCACTATCTGCTTTTTGTATGAATGATTCATGTAATATATATCTCCACACACACTTATATATATATATATATATATATATATATATTATACACTGTTACATTAGAACATGTAAATGTCCACTACAAAATTGTACATTATCAAACGTTTAAAAAAAAAAATGAAACGTTTCCTCAGGTGGCTAACGTTGAAACAAAATGTACAATTTTGTAGTGAACATTTGCATGTTCTAATAGAACAATGTATCATAAATATTTATTGCTCTACTTTTGTATTGAGCCCTGTTTTAAGTTAAGGTTTTGAACGTTGAAATTTTATTCTTCGTTCTTTTACATTTGTGTGTGTATATAAGTTTTTGAAGATCGAAGTTGTATGGACAGTAAAAAACCGGAAGAGTTCCACAAGCAAGATTTGCAAGAGAAGAATGTGTTAACATAGAACTTACGGTTGCATCTAGTTATTTCTGCTGTAAAATGTTGAGACCTTATTCCCAATTTAGCACTGCACAATTCCAGGTACCATAGAGGAAAGTTCATCAGAACGATTTACCATGAAATTATTCAAAGAAAAAGGCACAGGTGGGAAAGTAACTGCTATAACTCTTCCTTCTGTATTATTTGTTTTGATCTCTTATTTCCACCCTCCTTTTCCACCCTTTTCACTCAACCTTTCTTTTCTTCTCCCTCTCTTTACTCTCCTGTTTCATCTCTTTCTCCACCTATTCTTTTCTCTATAGCTTTCTCTCTCTCTCTCTCTCACAATCTATTTTATTTCTGTCGATTCAGATTTGTTTCTTTTTCTTCCACTCCGTTTCATTTTCGATTACTTCTCCTTTCCTTTATCATGCCCCCTCTCATATCACCTTATTCTTTCTATCTCTCTTCTCTTGTCATTCCCCGATTTTTAGTCAGTTTATCTTTGTTATTTTTCTTCTCCTCTGCTCGTCACTTTCTTTGCTTATATTTTTTCTTTTGTCTTTTCATTGCCTTTCACTTTCATCTTCTTTCTTTCGTCTCTCTTATTTTTCTCTCACTCTTGGCTTTTACTTCCAGTTTGTGTTTCTTGTGCCGTTTCACGCCCTTCCATCCTTTTCCGTGGAAAGTATTCAGTTGGCGCATTATTATCAGGCGTTTTCCGAGACGAGTTATTTGTTAATAAAAATTGTTTTTTTCTTTATTTTTTTAATAAAAATATTATTTTATTTCCAGGCTATAAAAATGCGTGTCGATAATCATGCATTCCGGAATAATCATTTAAAAATGTTATTGTTGAATTATATTTCTTTCTTCATAATAAATATTGCTTAAAAAACGCCTGATAATTATGCACCAACCCAATATTTTTAAGACGGTTTAAATCTGTTTTTGTTTTCGTATTATCTTTTGTTTTAGCTCATGACTTTCTCATCTTTTCTTTACGTTTCTTGTCCACTACAAAATTATAACTGAACACTTTTTTCTAGGGAGAGAAGGGGTGGATTCATCAAGAGTATTTACAAATAAGTTAATATAACGAACCAAACTGAAATTGGTATACGGCTATCCGATCTCCAATGCCGAGCCGTTATCCATTACATCAGCCGCACATCCAAACTGGTATTCTCAAACGGTAACCCCTCTGACCAGGATCAATGTTGCTTAACTTCCGTGAGCAGAGTTAAATTTTAAAGTTATCATACTGATCAGGATGTTTGGAGAGTGATGTTACACGTTTGCACATTGAATTAAAAACAAAAACTTTAAAATTCAGAAAGAGTTAAAAATTTTCAAAACTATCTTCATGCCAAGATTACTGCCTATCACATGTCTGTTTTAATGTTGGTAATATACTTATATCCTTTAGATTTTCTTTTATTAGAAAGACCCGTGAAAATCACACGGTTTTCCTATTTTAATTTTATGATTAATCCTAATTCTTCAGTTAATGACTGAATAAGTTCATGGCGAGTTTTACGACGAAATTCCCCTATCACAGCCTTAAAGTATTTGCTTAACAACTTTAACAAAATATTGCAACAAAAATCATAAATATGCAAGCTGGTCGTTATTTTAAGAAGTGGGCACAAAAAAAAAAAAAAGAAAAAAAGATTTGAAATTGCTAACTTTTTCCATTTCCTGCAAACAGCCGTTAAACATTTTTACGTATCTTCCCTTCTTTCATTCATTTTCTCACTGAAACCAAGTAACATCTCTGATATGCGTTTTGCTTTTCCACGCCATCAAGACAGAATAGTCCATTATATACTAGATACTGGCAGGAGACGTTCAACACTTCTATCTTGCCCTTCATTTCCTCACTGAAACGAAGTAGTGTTTCCCCCCCTTTTTTCCACGCGATCAAAACGGAATAGTTCATTATTTATGAGGCACTGACAGGTCGTAACGGTCGTGCAAACTAACTAAGGAAGTGTCGGAGGGAGGAGAGGGGACAAGCTCAATTGTTATAGTGATTTTTCAGGCGTAGCTTAGATGTGTCACAAGGCCGAAAGTATGGAGCGCCCAGTGAGGATCGAACTCACTACTCAGTCGTAATTGTTCCAGCGAGACAAGCTTGCTAACCATTACACTGCCGCGAGATGCCACAAAATGATTTTCTAAGCGCAGCTTAGATGTGGCTCAAGACCGAAAGCATGGGGCACTCAGTGAGAATCGAACTCACTACTCAGTTGTAATGGTTCTAGCAAGACAACTTGCTAACCATTACACCACGTCAAGGGGTCCAAGCGCAATTGTTATATGACGCTTCTTGCTTTCTTGGGTTGAAAGCATTTTTTTTTTTATTCCGTTTTTTTTTTACGTCTTCCCCCACCCCCAGTCCCACTGCATCATTGAGCCTCGGTTAATCCGATGACCCATCTCTTTAAACGAAAAGATCATAGTTCGATATTTGGCGCTTATACAATGTCTCTCAAATATTGATAAATTACTTTGCGCACCGGGCGTCAGTTGCGACGTTTTGAAAGGGAATTTATTATTGACGCTCTCATCTTCGATGTAAGATTTACCTCAAGTTAAAATTATTAACTAAATGTGGGGGTAGTACAACAGTTATCGGTGCGAAATATCGAATCAGCATGCCCAGATCAAATCCCGGTCTAGTCAGTCTCGTTCAATTTGCACCAATGCCCTTGGTAAAGGCATAAATCCATATTCCTCCTGTAGATTAACTATCACAATATACTGTCTCCAACCTAGGAGAAGGAAAACAAGTTAAACCTCCGTACATAAATCATACCAATATCTTCAGCATTGGTGAGGTAACCTGTCTACATAAAGGACAACTTTGAACTAAAAAAACAGCCTGTCACACCCATTGTTGCTAAAGCTGTAGTAAATACCGAATACCAAGTCTATGGGGTTACAATTAATTGATTTGTTTTTTTACGGCTTATCAACCTTTTGCAGGTTAATTAAAGCCAGATAATATTTTTAGATTGTAGGAATTTTTTGGAAATAATGACGATTTACAGATACAAGTCATAATAATTCACCTATAGCTAGGGGAGAAGCGGTGGATTCATCAAGAGTATTTACAAATAAGTTAATATAACGAACCAAACTGAAATTGGTATACGGCTATCCGATCTTCAATGCCGAGCCGTTATCCATTACATCAGCCGCACATCCAAACTGGTATTCTCAAACGGTAACCCCTCTGACCAGGATCGATGTTGCTTAACTTCCGTGAGCAGAGTTAAATTTTAAAGTTATCACACTGATCAGGATGTTTGTAGAGTGATGTTACACGTTTGCACATTGAATTAAAAACAAAAACTTTAAAATTCAGAAAGAGTTAAAAATTTTCAAAACTATCTTCATGCCAAGATTACTGCCTATCACACGTCTGTTTTAATGTTGGTAATATACTTATTTTCGACTAGGAATTGAACATGATTCTCAATGGAAAACGTGGCTCAGAAATGAAATGGCGCTTTCAGATAGCGAAAGATGTCTTTCAAAATCTGAACAAAATGTTAAGAAACGGGAAAAAGTTATTTAATATCAATCCTCCTGCATGACACTGGATGCTGAACATTTTCCTCGCATGTGAAAGGGAGTCTTAAGGTAACAGAAATATCGTTCTACAGAATGATGCTGAGAATGTCCTTGACCGAGTATGCGAAATGAAAACAAAAAGGACTCTAATACTTGCAAAGAGACGCTTGAAATCTCTGGAACCCACAAAGAGGAAAGAAGGATTGGAGAATTTGACACTCACAGGATATATTGAAGGCAAGAGAGACATAAGAAAAAAGCGAATAACCTATCGAAAAAGCTTGTGTAGATAGATGGTAGAACAGATAATAATAGTAAGGAAACAAATATTACTCAGAGCGGCAAAGGAAAGGAAGTTGTGAAGAATCGTGACCAATCTACATAATAAGCTTGCGTAAATGGTTGGTAGAAGAGGGATGCTAAAAGGATAAGGAATGGGTTGTGAATTTCAACGTCTCCAAAACAAAACTGCTTTCATTTAATCACCACTGAGAAATTTTTCTGCGTATCATCAGGATGGTTGATGCTGAACTCCAGGAGAGCGACAATCTACGCCTTCTTGGCCGTACGTTTTCCATTGACACGAAGTGCAGCGACTATATCGTGTCAGCTGCTATGTCAACTGCAAGGAAGGTTGGTTCACTTTGTCGTGCCAAAATAGGTTGTTTTTTTTTTTCGTCTGAATCCATCATGCACATTTATAAATCGACTATTCGTCCGTACATTGGATACTTTTGCCATATCTGGTTTGATGCTCCAATTGTGCATCTTAAGATTCTGGACAAAATCCAGAGAAGGGTCTGCAATACAATCGATCCTGATCAGGCATCTAGTCTCCAGTCACTTTATCACCGATGTGACGTAACTTCTGTCTTTTCTACAGATATATTCATGGTAACTGCTCGAATGGACATTTTTCCTGGTGTCTAGTCTACAGATATTTAAGCGTCCTAAGTCACACTGTTAAACCGTTGAACTAACAGTTTTTCTCTCACACTTCCTACCTGTAGAACTCTCTACCGATTTCTTGCTTCCCTGATAACTATAATCTTCAAAAATTTAAATGCAAAATCAATCATCATCTATTTTTGTCCTTCCTTCAGTCCTCCCCATTTTCAATATTTTCATTCTCCTTCACTTTCAATCCCTGTAGCCCCTCACTCGCGTTCTCGCGGTAATTTCGCCTTACTTGGGAGTGAAACAATTAAAAAAAGCTTTCTTAATCTACAGGGGATAGAAAGTTGTGGATCGCCAGTGTTTTAAAGGGATATGGCACATAGAAGATAAATATATTTTTGACATTGTCGGTAATATCAGGTTTTGTCAATTTTTGTTCAGCCATGCTTCATCTCTTATGAAACGTTCAGAAATTTAATTGAAATTTAAACATTTGTAAACTGACTCAATACGCAATTGACCGAGTTGGCGAGTGATAAACATTCGCTGTAATGTAACACAGTTTTCATTATTTTTCAAGTATCATGTCCGCTAAGGACGTCGGCAATCATGGTTCTTAATACCTTCTTATCTTTAATATCTCTAAAGTGAGCACTGCATTGATTGACCTTGAGAGAGGTGATGGAGTTTGTTCCCCCAAGGATTTGTAAATCTTCAGGACTGGTTGCCACCCGAGGTTAGAGAGCTCAATCTGCTTTGCAATTTAGCAGAGCTGGGAATGTGATTCACAACTTTCCTGATGAGATAGCCACCTATCAATCAATCAATCCATCCATCCTATCCTATCCTGTTCAGCTAGCCATCCATCCATCCATCCTATCCTGTTCAGCTAGCCATCCATCCATCCTATCCTGTTCAGCTAGCCATCCATCCATCCTATCCTATCCAGCTAGCCATCCATCCATCCATCCATCCTATCCAGCTAGCCATCCATCCATCCATCCTATCCAGCTAGCTAGCCATCCATCCATCCTATCCAGCTAGCTAGCCATCCATCCATCCATCCTATCCAGCTAGCTAGCCATCCATCCATCCATCCTATCCAGCTAGCTAGCCATCCATCCATCCATCCTATCCAGCTAGCTAGCCATCCATCCATCCATCCTATCCAGCTAGCTAGCCATCCATCCATCCATCCTATCCAGCTAGCTAGCCATCCATCCATCCATCCTATCCAGCTAGCTAGCCATCCATCCATCCATCCTATCCAGCTAGCTAGCCATCCATCCATCCATCCTATCCAGCTAGCTAGCCATCCATCCATCCATCCTATCCAGCTAGCTAGCCATCCATCCATCCATCCTATCCAGCTAGCTAGCCATCCATCCATCCATCCATCCTATCCAGCTAGCTAGCTAGCCATCCATCCATCCATCCATCCATCCTATCCAGCTAGCCATCCATCCATCCATCCATCCATCCTATCCAGCTAGCTAGCCATCCATCCATCCATCCATCCAGCCATCCATCCATCCATCCTATCCAGCTAGCTAGCCATCCATCCATCCATCCTATCCAGCTAGCTAGCCATCCATCCATCCTATCCAGCTAGCTAGCCATCCATCCATCCATCCATCCATCCATCCTATCCAGCTAGCTAGCCATCCATCCATCCTATCCAGCTAGCTAGCCATCCATCCATCCTATCCAGCTAGCTAGCCATCCATCCATCCATCCATCCATCCATCCATCCTATCCAGCTAGCTAGCCATCCATCCATCCTATCCAGCTAGCTAGCCATCCATCCATCCATCCATCCTATCCAGCTAGCTAGCCATCCATCCATCCATCCATCCATCCTATCCAGCTAGCTAGCCATCCATCCATCCATCCATCCTATCCTGTTCAGCTAGCCATCCATCCATCCATCCATCCATCCTGTTCAGCTCGCCATCCATCCATCCATCCTGTTCAGCTAGCCATCCATCCATCCATCCTGTTCAGCTAGCCATCCATCCATCCAGTTCAGTTAGCTATTCATCCATCCATCCATCCATCCATCCATCCATCCAGGCCTGTTCAGCTATTCATCTAGCTATGAAAATAACGATAGAATAGTGAGAGTCATATGACATTTTAGGTTGGAAAACAATTTATCACCCACAAGGCTGTGTTAACGCTTTTTAACCCTGTCTATGCTAGAAAGTGTGGACTGGGCAGCTCTAGCCCATAGGTGGGAGCAATACTTTACTTTTGATCCGATTTATGTCTTTTAAAGATATAGCATGGTAGAAGTAGTCCGGTACTTTCTAGAGCGGTATATGGAACCAACCATTTTATTCCCACGTTCGTATATATGAGTTCCACTTGCGGTTTAAAATGAGCTTGAGTATCTCTGTTCCTCTGCTTCAATCAAGTCATACTTGTTCATCTATCTACAGACTTATCTGTGTCGATTACCTGTTTATATAACCAGCCAACTTGGTAATAAGTAATATATCGACCAACTAGTGCTTAATTAACTGACTGGCGAGTTTTTTTGTTTTTTTTTTACACACATACACACAAAAGGACATTAATGTAATGTTCTCACTCCTGCTCTCTACCCGAAATGTGACCAAATGTCTAAAACGCCAGTAGCTGTTTAGGGATCTATTCTTGGTGTGGCAGAGAACTTTTCACCATCTTCTCTAAGTCTCCCGCGACTTTTACTCGCTAGAAATACTGTCAGCCTCTCTGGAACAGCAAATGGATACGAACAGACTGACAAAAGTAGACAACAATGGAGGCAGCTGAGAAGTTAAAGAATAGTTCAATGGCATAAGGCCACACACGCAACAAAGTAATAATCTTAGTTAAGAATTAGCGAGCAGATTGAAAGCAGCCGTGTTTGGCGCGTTCGGAGGCCGACGGATGTTGCACCGGAAGACAGCACAACAGGAATCAATGTTGGCAAGACGTTTTAGCTTTGTGTACGCTTCCACGAGAGACACGGAACTTTCTTCCTCTTTTTTTTTAAAGTCAAATTTAATACTTCCTTTGATGATACAATCTCGTAGAGACGAATCAACAAAACTATATTGAAGAACACGCAGAGATTTAATATACAGATATAGAAGATCGATATCGAGCGAGATTGATTGATAGGTTCATTCTAGGTTTAGCGTAGTACGACACAAGGCGATAAGTGTCGGGCATTCAGCAACGATCGAACTCACTGTTGTTGGAATCCTTATCTCAGACAACTTTGATCTTCAAAAATTTAAATGCAATCGTTATCGTTTGCTTTCTTAATTCTTGTTCTTTTGTTTTCTCTCCTCAACAGTATTTTTCTCGTATTTTCAAACCTAGTAACCCCCGTGCGTCTTAGTGGCTTTATTGCCTAGCTTGGGGTGAAATGATTAAGAAAAGGACAAAATAGCGTTCACGGCCATTGCAACACGTTGATGTGTCCACACTGAGGCGTACATATATACAGGAAGTTTCCATACAAACACTTACATCAGAAAGCAAATATAAACCAAATAACAACAAAGTTGGAGCTGTTAGTCTAAATTTAAATAATGATAATTCGTCATCCCAGAAATTCAGACAGACAGGAAAACAAGTTTTTTTTCTTTTTAAAGCAAAGCCGTTTTTCTGTTTATAGCGTTAAATATTTAGAGACAGACTATTAATAGTAATCATTCAACATTTTTCGCTTATACAAGTAGAAATATTAAAGAATAATGAAAATTGTTTCTTAAAGATTTTTTCCCTATTATTGCAAGAATAGAAAGTATGATTTTATGCCTCCTGATTTTATTCGTCTCGCAAAACATACTTGGCGAACTCAACTCAGTCCGGGTTAAAATAAAAGGAGATAATACATGGAATTCAAATTAGCAACAATTAATAAGTGTATTAACAACAAATTAGCAACAATTAATAAATATATTAACAAGCGATATTATAGAAGAATAAAAGAAACGAAATTGAAGTTATAAAAAAATTCTATACAATCTTCAATTTGTGTCTCTGAAGTACTTACATGCCTGGTGTTTATCGGATCGAAAGTAAACGCTGTTGCCGCTCCAAAAGTGAAAGGGGAAAGAGGAAGAGCCTTTCAAATATCGCGCTACATATGATTATTGCCAGGAGGCGGTAATCCAACAGTTATTTTAATTTGTTTACAAATTAAGAAAAATGCCTATACTTTCAACATGTATCTTAAGAGCTTTAATTCCACTGTAGCTTTCACAAGAACAAAAACATTAGGTATTGAGAAGATACATTTAAACTGACTATTATTAGGTGATGTTTAGAATTTAGCAGATACTGAGACATACAATGAAAATGGAAGACAAAAACGAACGTGAGTGAGATTAGTAAAAGGGAAAAGAGGAAGATCCTTTCAAATATCGCGACGCCCGTGGTTATCGCGACGGGGGCGGTAATCTAACATTATTTCCGATAATCTGCCTCGTTTCTGGTGAAAATTTGAGTATAAATTGTCTAGTGTCTCACTTCTGTCGGCTTTCATCAGGCATTATGAAAGACCTTTTTTATTGATTGAGTAATTTATGTCTGAATTTCTATGAGGAAGAGTTATTTTCACGATTTGTATGCGGACTATCAATCTCATCTTTATTGTTGTCACAACATCCTCACCATTGCGCCCGCCATCCTTCAATACTGGTAACCTACAGGAAATTTCAAACTGAACACTTTATTCAATCTACGCGGGTATTTTGGTGACATAGTAATTGTGTGTTCAATCACTCGGCCGGGCAGTGTTTACAGGGCGAACAATAATCGAGTAGTAGTAGTAGTAGTAGTAGTATGCAATGTAATTGGCCCTGATCTGGCA
>OZ038483.1:75429793-75489793 GCA_964036315.1 Acanthosepion esculentum
GAATTGAGGAATTCAAAATTATCATTGATGTTTTCTAAGCTGGACCAGAGATCCCTTTAGTTTTGGACCGGAGGACCATTTAGCTCTCCACAGGAGCTAGCTTAAGTCTTTTAAGCTAATAATATATATTACATACAATGGGTTCCTTTTTAAAAGTAATTCATGGCAGATTATTGTTTCAAGACTATAACAAAACTTTCATTTCAAATATGCATTTTATGTAAACATTGCAGGAAAAAGTTTAACTTTTGATAACGGAATTGCAAATTGATATCATAAAGGCCTTTCCATTTAAGTAACCACGGTGACAATTTGTACCAATTGTAGTTTTAACATATTGTGATTTTCAAAAGTTAAAGGTATTTAAAAAAAAGAAGAAGAAGGCCAATCGTCTGTTTAACGAGATTCAAATTTATTGAAATAAAGTATGAGGGCCTCTTTTTTGTGCACTAAGTTTCATTATATTTCTACCTATTTTTTCTAAATAATAATTATACTTTTTATTATATATACATGTTTCAACCTCACAAATATTTCAAAATACGTAACGGCGGCTAATTAGGGCTCATCTACTTATTTATTTACCATCAAGTCATATGCCACAATTTTCCAGGCATACATCAGAGATTATAAAAAAACTGAAATGTAGTGTAATGAATTGTATATGTTGTGTGATATTTAAGAATGTCGTTATGATGTATTATAGGTTTTTTTTCATACATTAATAGTTGGAATATAATATGCAAGTGTTTGTTTATATACGCGAATTGATATAAAAATTTGTGTTGGAAACAAATACTGAATTTCTTTTTAAAAATACCGTAAACAAACCCCCCCGGAAATACGGCCCTAGCTCAATAACACCTTGTCTAATTTTAATGAAATTTGGCATTTTTCCCAACAGTAGTTCAAGGGAAAATGTGCTCCCATACTGACTGTGGTATTATATATGGTTTAAGCTGTAACTCTGGAATGATCACAGATACATATATACATACATGATTAGTGAACTTTTTTAAATTAATGCTTAAATGGCAAAGTATAGATACACACACACACACATATATATATATATATATATATATATCTGTGTGTGTGTGTGTGTGTGTGTGTGTGTGTGTGTGTGTGTGTGTGTGTGTAGAGGGCGGGTAGTGTAATGGATAATTTTTTTAAATATATGTGAACTAACTTTCCTAGCAGTAGATTGATTCAATATAGATCATTCCGCTTCATGTCGGTGGAAAACTTGGGCCGAAGAAATCGCAAATAGTTGCTCTTCCGATTCGTTTTTATTCCCCCCACCCGCACGCTCGCTATCAAATTTCCCTTTGTTAAATCCTCCTCTTCTCTCTCTACTTTTTCAGCCAGTTTCTTTCTCTCACCCTCAACCCATCTTCTACTTCTTTCCCTATTTCTTTTTCTTTCTTTCCCACTCTGTTTTCAACACAATTACTCACTTTTCTCTCTTTCTCAATTTTCTCTCTTTCTCAATTTGTCACAAGCGCTTTTTTTTCTTCTGATTTTCAAAAGTGTTAGATTGAAACGCTTCTGGCGAATTGAAAACCATTTTTGTCATATGTCGTCAACTTTGAATACCAGACATTTTTCTTTAGATGAAAAATCAATAACACGTAAAAATCTTCCTAATGGTAATGTTAATATTAGCCGTATCCATACAAGGAAACATTTGGCATTCATTGACCGAGTAGCCAGTACTATCTTGATTGAATTTTATAAAATCCTTCTCTTAAGACAGTTTTTTTTACTAATACATGTTTCGCAAGTCCAACAGTAGTTATCGTTCTTTCCAGTACGCCTTTTTAACCTTCCATTTGAAGTGGTGTGGAATGTTAAAATCTTTCATTCTCTCTTCGAGTTAGATGTGCCATCCATTTCAATAGTTGCTGCCGTTGGTAGTCCAAGTGATGTGGTTTCTGTTATGTGTTACAGGTCTTTGTTTTTTATTGTGCAGCGCCAGGCCACAATGTTCAAAGAAGGGTGATCTTTGCCAAGATCCTCAGGCTTTATTTGATAAATTTTACTGATGTCAGCCAAATGCACAAAATCCACTATACCTCAATCGCACAGATGAAGAAAAGACTTGAGGCAACAGAAATGCGGTTCCAAAAAAGAACACATCATGGGCGGAGCATGTGGGTAACGAGGTAGTTTTAAGGAAAATCTAAACGCAAAGACAATTAAAATCAGAAAGAAACAATTGGAATTTCTAAGACCCGTAACGAGGAAAAAGAACATAGAGAATTTGACACTCACGGGACATATTGAAGGCCAGAGAGACAGACGTAAGCAGCGCGTAGCCAGCCTAATGCTGATTTGATGAAGGTTTTATAAAAGAATTGGACTAAATTTGATAAATAATGAGCAGAAAACAATATTTTATGTCAGAAGCTTAAAAAAAATAAAGGAAGGGAAATATTTTATGCTTTTGCGCTTTTTCTACTTCGTAAATATTTCCTCTCGAGACTAAACAGTCATAAACCTTTCTGCCAGAGATTAAATAGTCGTAAACATTTCTGCCAGGGATTAAACAGTCGTAAACATTTCTGCCAGGGATTAAACAGTCGTAAACATTTCTGCCAGGGATTAAATAGTCGTAAACATTTCTGCTAGAGATTAAATAGTCGTAAACATTTTTGTTAGAGACTAAACTGCCGTAAACATTTTTACTTCTGTTTTTATAAACGTAAACTTTCACATAAGTAATATCTTTCTTCATTTTTTTCGACTTTTCAATGCTACTCTATATTTTGCAGGCAGGTGGAAGGCAAAATTAATAGCTTTTTCACAAATTATTATAATATTCTATAAATTAATAAAAGAGGAATTTTTTTTCAGAGTTTCCAATGTGCGTACAGATCAAAATACGGCAAATTAAAAATGTTTCGATTTGAGGAAAAATTGAAGATGCTATTTACATGTTTAAGTTCAAGGAAATACTATACGGTCGTTGAGTATAAACTTTCGTTATTGTAAACAATGATATATTCTAGATGTAGCAGTAAGTATAACAATATTGCCAGGAGAAGTATTCCAAGTAAACAAAAGAAAATCACATAAAAACATCATAGTATATGATTAGCGATAATAAATAAAAATAAAAACGACCAGATTAAATTAGTTAAAATCTGGTTTGTTCAAGAATATAGTTAAAAGTAAAAAGTTAAGAGTATTTTTCTGATGAGGCTGGTTCAACAGAAAATCATGTTAAGGTATAATTGTTTTTTAAATTGTCTGTCTGTCTGTCCACCTCTCATATATATATATATTTATAAATATAAATGACAATAGGAAAATATAAATATTGTCTTCTTCTACAGGTTAACTTTGAGAATTTTTTCAGATTATATATATATATATATATATATATATATATATAGAGAGAGAGAGAGAGAGAGAGCCGTCATTTGATATGACCTGCTATAACAATTAGTTATAGAGAAACGCCTGGTTAGCAAAATACAAATTAATATTCGACGATCTTTCACAGACGATTACATCTACTCAAGAGACGTATCTTAATGTAAACAATGACAACATAAACGTTATTTTAAATGAATTGTATCTATTAAAATAATATATAAATAGAAAATATATTAAATAATTGTCGGACTTAATCCATTTCATAATATGTTATCACTGTTTGCGTTAAGGTACGTCTCTTGAGAAGATATGATCGTTGAAGAAAGATCGTCGAAGATTTGTTGCTTAAAAACATTATATATATATATATATATATATATATATATTCTCATAAATCTATAATCTAATAATGAAAAACATTTATTAGGGACGACAAATATTTTGTTTTCAAAGTCAACGCTTTTCTATTAAACACGCGGAGAAAACATAGGGTGTAATTTTAAAAAAAACTTATTTAACCTTTTCAAGTCAACATTTACGCAATTAATGCAGACAGCAAAACATATTGTTCATTTCAGTAGACATCTAAATGACTGACTTAAAAAAATGATTTTATTGAATGTATTATTATAAATATAGCAATGGGACACTATGTCCGCTTCATCTCATATCAATGCTTTTCTGAGACAATTATGTCCCGCAGGACGTGTTGAAAACATTTGTGGGATACATGTGTCTCAGGTGATTCGAAAGGGTTAATGAATGCTTTAGTCTACGGTCATGTTTATTTATATATATATATGAGAGAGAGAGAGAGACACAAAGTAGAACGATTATATTGAATCAGTTGCTAGGCCTACTGCTAGGAAAGTCGGCTCACTGGGTCGTCCTAGACAATTTTTCTCATCAGAATCTATCTTGCATATTTATAAGTCTACAATTCATCCATGCATTGCATATAGATGGCCTGATGACACTGCTGTGAATTTACAGATTATTGATGGTACAAATTAGAATCTGCAACGTTATTGGTCCTGACGTGACATCTCGGCTTCAGTCACTTAGCCTCCGCCGTAACGTAGCTTCCCTGTGTCTTTTCAATAAATCTTTTCATGGTAACTGTTCTGATGAGTTTTCCTCATTAGGGTTTAGATTTTAAATTGTTGTTTTATTCCCCACCCCCAGACAAGAATTGCACATATGGGGACTAGTTAGGACTTCATGGAGATTCTGAGGTATTAGGGTGGGTGTAGTAAGAATGTGATGTTTTGGTGTCAGGAATATTGTGGTATGTTTAGGTCAGTGATTGTGGTTAGCTAAGTTTAATGTTCTTTTTAGCCCTGCGCCACATTTCTGTATTTCAAACAGAATAAATAAGACTTTCCTCTTTCGTACCTAGACGTTACGAATTCAATCACAGTAATAGATTGGCGGCAAGGTCTCATTCTTTTACAGTTGAAATGGCTAGAGGTAACCGCTTGTGGATCTCTCTTCCGGCTTCAGGCTTTCCAGTCAACTTTGATCTCGAAAGATTTAAATTCAATGCCAATCGTTATCATTTATTGTTGTTCTCTATCATTAATAATGCTTTAGTTTTGTCATATTCTCTCACATTCAGAAACCCTCTGTGTCTTAGTTGTTTTATTGCTTTGCTTGCGGTGAAACGATAAAAAAATGACTACGAAGAAATACAGTTTTTATTTTCGAAGGACGTCATCGAGATTCTGGCAATTGCATAAATTTTGTCAAGTGGGTTAGATCAAGCGTTGCGAACTTTACAACACCTATACACACACACACACATATATATATATATATATATATATATATATATGTGTGTGTGTGTGTGTGTGTGTGTGTGTGTGTGTGTGTGCAAATATATAGATAAAATAGGAAAGAACCGTTAGATTGATGATCCGAAGTTCTTTAATACATACATATATATATATATATATATATATAGTAAAAAGAGGTAATTATCTTTTTATTGTATTAGCTTGCTCTGCATGTCTATTTTTTTAAGCTGCTGCAGTGAACACTTATATATATATATATATATATATATATATATATATATATATATATATATAACACAAAATATGTTAAACGTCCGGAAAAATTATCGTACCAGAAAACGGAAGTATAAAAAAGTGTTCACAGCAGCAGCTTAGAAAATAGACATGCAGAGCAAGCTAATACAATAAAAAGATTATTACCTCTGTTTACTATATATATATATATATATATATATATATATATATATATACGCACTAAAGAACTTCAAATCATCAATCTAACGGTTCTTTCTTATTTAATCTATATATTTGCATATAATACATATATATATATATGTGTGTGTGTGTGTGTGTGTGTGTGTGTGCTTCGTTTGATTTGATTTTGTTCACTTCGTTGAGATCAAATATAAATCAAAATCCGACAGATTGATACTGTTTTTTAACGAGGCTTGGAATACATTAATTTCTTGAAACTTCGGCTGGACGCTTTCGTCAATCCTTGAATTCAGAACGCCACAAATTATACTAACGTTTGTTTAAAGAATTCAATGCACGTGAAACATTATTGGCCAATGAAAATCAACCCGCACAAGAGGAAAAAAACCCCCAAAAAAACAGAAGTTTTTTTCTTTGTTCTCTCCATATCTCATTATCCGATGAAGCTTTAATATAAGTTAAACATATGAGGCTGATAAACGTTTGCTCTTTGTTCTTTACATATATATATATATTATATAAACCTTTAAGTGTTACATATCTGATATTACAATTTAAAAACTGACACTTTATACTGCAAACCTCCGAGTCGTAGGAAAATTAAATAGCGTTTCCCAGTTTTTTGTTTTTTTTAAATCATGGCATCGTCTGACTTGTCAATTTACACCACTGGTTCTTGTCATAAACTATTAAAACAAAAAATTGCTTTGAACGAGAACATGTAGGGAGAAAAATAGAAATCCGTCATTGTGACATCTCTTCAGCAAAATTCAGTCAAAAATGCCAGCGCTGTCCAACGAAATAATCTTCATTTATTAAACTTGATTTTTGGGAAAAATGTACGCTAGTCACTTCTGCCAGCTTTTAAATTTGAGAAAAATATTTCAACTATCCGGCAAAACATTGTACGTGGTATATTCTTCAGGCACTTTCCAAAGGTGCCCACAATGGGTTTGACCTCTCCAGTCCGATAACATCAGGAAGTATATATATATATATATATACATATATATATATATACATATATATATATATATATACATACATACACACACACACACACACACACACACACACACACACACACACACACAGTTTCTCAAAAATGTATACACAGTTTTACAGTGTGTAGCTAAAGGACAACTTGCTTTATTTTCAGATTTACACGTTAGCATTACTAATGTCCCCCGTGATTAGCTTTAAACAAAGAAAGTTAATCATGAAATGTTATTGAAAGTACGGAAACGCAGTTGAAGTTCAGTGGCGATATCAAATTTAGTTCCATTCAGATCCACCTATGCGACTCACAATCTCACGAATTCGAGATAAGTTTGAAGCTGATGGCATTGTACACGAAGTGCACAAGAAGCTTTCTCGAGGTTTCAAGGATATTTCCGAATTATGAATAATCCTTTTCATAGAAGTGGTGCAGTCCGTCAGAAATTATCCGAAGTTCATTTCGGAGGAAAAGTACAAGAATACAGTGCAAGCTTTCGACTTGCGAAATACTAGCGAAATCAAAGAGCAAAAACAGACGTATGATCCTTGAAGCAATACTCATACAATAAAGACAATCATCCAAAAATAAAAGCAATTTTAACTTAAGAACCCGTGTCCAGAAACATATATATAAAAAATTTAAAACAAAACCACGTCACACTTCGCTTACGTCACAACATTCTTTGGCTATGTAATAACATTCCAGTTCTATGAATCTTGCCATTGTTTCTACCTGTCCCGTTGAGGACTTGAAGAAGGTTGACAACATGCACCATATTTCTCGTACTTTTCTTTCGAAATGAATGAATAAGACAAACATTTCCTTCTTAGAATTATTCGTAATTTGTAAAAGTAGATCAATAAAATTAATCGATACAAAACGTCTGTTTTTAAAATTTGCCTTAAAGAACATTTGTGTTCTAAATGCACAGTATATATATATATATATATATATATATATATATATATATAAAATGTAATAAGTTTGTCTGATGATCACAAAAGCGTGAAACCCAAACTATATATATATATATATATATATGTGTGTATGTATGTATGTATATATATATATATATATATATATATATATATATATATATGTATATAATTGTTTATTTAAAAATTATAACATAAATATGTTATAAAATCACTACAAAAATAGCCATTTTGTTTCAACACCTCCGGTGTCTTATCAAGTGATGATGTTCTACTCTGTATTGAGCGCTCTTTTAAGAATAGTAATTGTTGGTTATTGGAATTTATTTCGTATACACCAATCCTATACTTGTGTACATATATATATATATATATATATATATATATATATATATATATAATAATACTGTGTATTTAGACAGCAAATGTTCTTTAAGGCAAATATTAAAAACAGACTATATATATATATATATATATATATATATATATATGATAGATGGATAGTACAATGATATTCACCCTGTACAAGGCTACGCAAGATACTTGAACAGGTTAACATTGAAGTGCTCGGGAAAGTATCCACTTGGGAGTCAGCTTCTCGAGAGGAAATTACATCACACCAAAGGAATAATGTGTTCGCTAAAATGTGCATAGCATGGCGGGTTTTAGCACTGAATTTAAGAACTCGTGAAACTAAGGAATGTAATTCGTTCCATGGAAATAACGATAGAGCAGCGAGAGGCTGGCGACCTTTCGTCTGTGAGAGAGGGATTTTAGAGGAGAAAATAATTCGTCACCGAGGACGAGGATACGCTTTTGGACACAATCGAGAGGGGAAAGTGAAAACTGGGCAGCTCCTGTCCATATATGGCAGCAGTACTCCACATTCAGTCTCATCTGCTTCTTATAACGGTAGAGGATGCCAGGAGGAGTCAGGTACTTAATGGAGCGATATAGGGTACCGACTATTTTTCCAGCATCTTTAGCGATGGGTCGTATGTACGAATTCCACTTGAGGTCTGGGCTGTGTCCGAGTTAATCCTAATAGACGCTCAAGGCACGGGATCTTCTTGAGGAAACGTTCGTTCATCGCGATTGGTGTAAGTTCTGGGTCCGATGCGTGTGTTAGTAGGATATATTCACAACTTAAACGACTTTTGTGGATTGGATTTTTAGTATAATTTAAGAGAATAGGTAATGACACTATATATTTGGCAATTATTTAAATGAATTAAAATGTATAGCAGTAAGTGCATTAACATCCTCGTCAATATGAACATCGATTCCATCAAGTCTCTTTCGGGGTGTTTCTGATAATGATAGAAATGAATGAAAAACTATAGTGAATCAATTGTTATGTCTGCTGATAAGAAAGTTGGTGCACTGTGTCGAGCAAGACAATTTTTCTCCAGAATCTATCTTACACATCTGTAAGTCTCCCATTCGTCCATGCTTTGAATATCACTGCCACAGTGCTTCTGCTATATATTTAGATTTTGGTTGTTTTATGACACATCAACATCAGTGGGTCATTTAATGCCAAAAAAAATTTGAAATAGATTCATAGCGATAGTTTGGTAAAAAAAAAAAAAGGTGTGTATGTATACATATATATTTGAAACATTTTTCAATTGCTCATATTTTTTAGTACAATACAACTTCTTTTAGGAAATTTACAATCTTGGATGGTTTTATTTTCGTAAAAAGTTTTTTAAATTACTCACTTGGTAATATTTTGCTCGCACGAGATCAAAATCTACACACTAACAGTATATGTGGTAATATTTTTTTTAAATGTTTTGCTGGTAATTTTTTTTTTTAAATATTTTGCTGGTAATATTTTTTTTTAAATGTTTTGCTGGTAATTTTTTAAAAAATGTTTTGCTGGTAATTTTTTTTAAAATGTTTTGCTGGTAATTTTTTTTTAAAATGTTTTGCTGGTAATTTTTTTTTAAAATGTTTTGCTGGTAATTTTTTTTTAAAATGTTTTGCTGGTAATTTTTTTAAAAATGTTTTGCTGGTAATTTTTTTAAAAATGTTTTGCTGATAATTTTTTTTAAAAATGTTTTGCTGGTAATATTTTTTTTTAAATGTTTTGCTGGTAATATTTAAAAAAAAATGTTTTGCTGGTAATATTTTTTAAAAAAATGTTTTGCTGGTAATATTTTTTAAAAAAATGTTTTGCTGGTAATATTTTTTAAAAAAATGTTTTGCTGGTAATATTTTTAAAAAAAATGTTTTGCTGGTAATATTTTTTAAAAAAATGTTTTGCTGGTAATATTTTTTAAAAAAATGTTTTGCTGGTAATATTTTTAAAAAAAATGTTTTGCTGGTAATATTTTTTAAAAAAATGTTTTGCTGGTAAAAATTTTTGCTCCAAAAATTTATTGCTGGCAACAATTTTTTTATACAAAGTATTTCTGGTATTAAAACCTATTTTTACATTTTCATCGTATTTTTGGAGGGAGGTTAACTATTTTCCCGTAGCTGGGACCTTAACGGGTGCTACCACTCCGGATCAGGGTGGACTTTAGAACACCATCAATTAAGAGGTGGTTCCACGCCCCTCAAAACCTCTTGATCAGAGTCCTTGCTGTTGGACGTAGTTTATCGTCTTACTTAGGACGAAGATGTATATTTAGAGATTCTTGATAAAAACCAAAGAGTTAACATTGTTAGTGATCCTGACATGGCATCTCGGCTTCAATCACTTTCCCACCTATATAATTATAACGTAGCTTCCCTGTGCCTTTTCTATAAATACTTTCAAGGTAATTTTTCGGATGAACTTCTCGCTCTGGTACGTAAACTTTAAGAATTTTAAGCACAGTACGAGATTAGCGGCAAGGTCTCATCAATTTACAGTTGAATTGGCTAAATATAACCGTAAGTTCTATGCTAACAGTTTCTTTCCTCGCACTTCTCGCTTGTGGAACTCTCTTCTGGTTCTATGCTTTCCAGCCAACTTTGATCTTCAAAAATTTAAATGAAATGTCAATCGTTATCCAATGTTTCTGTTTTCTTATTCTTTTACACCTAGTAGTACCTTGTGTCTTAGTGGCTTTACTGCCTTGCTTTGGGGTGAAATTATTAAAAAAAATTTATTTTTTCCTTTAGCTTAGAAATACCAAAGATGAAATTGTTAAAGAACTTTAAATTAAATTCTGTTTTTTTTGTTCGTTCTTCAATTTTTCATTTTAATATTACGCAATTTCAGCGGATATAATTTTTTGGCCAAAGGTAAGACACCCGCTGTTTACTCAAAATGGAAAAAAAATCTGTCTTATTACAAAAGAAAAAAAAAACAAAAAACAAAAAGGAAAAAATCGAATTTCCACCATTTTGGAAAGTTTCGTTCTCCTGATGCGACAGGAGTAACGTCTACGTGATAAGCAAATACTTCAAGCGTGAGTGATCTTTGCTCTCAACAACTTCCTATCATTTGTTGCTATTTATCAACGCTCTTCTTTTTACTCACACTCCAAGACCCTGTACTGCCGTCCATTTACACAAGCTCTTACGATAGGTTAATCACTATTTTTCTGTGGGAGTCCTAATCTCCAAGACTTCTTTCCTCATCATGTGTCCCAGAAATTACAGTTGTCTCTCTGACTACAAATGTGCTTTTTGTTTATATTTTTCTTAAAACTGACTCGTTTCTTACATTCTCCGTCCATAGTGACTCACGACCATATCGCATAGAAACCCCATTTCCCGTACGATTATCGAAGTTAAGCCAAGTCGAGCCTATTCAGTACCTAGATCGATGACCGATTTTGAATGCCAGGTGCTATAATTGATAATAACTAGAAATTGTTAATCAGTGAGCCAAGATCCAATTCTCGTTGGGTTCGTTATATTCACTTACGTGCAAATACACTTGCGAAAAGGTATGAATCCACCTCTTCTCCCCACGAGCTATGGGTTAATTAGTAAGACTCGCATCACTAAATTATTATCTACAGAAAAAAAAACTTCTTACAATCTAAACATCTAAAGTTAAAAATTAACGATAGAAATTATTTTCCTGGCTATTTTGATCCGACCAAATTTTATTAAATTATTTCATTCACATCTTATTAAAAATTATTACAATCTAAAAATATTTTCTGGCTTTAAATAACCTGTAAAGGGTTGATAGGCTGTAAAATGGAATCAATCATTGCCCCAGCAGCTAGCATCACAAAATAGTTCTCGTAAAATATTTTTGACGTGGGTGGGGGGATTAACATCTGTGAGTTCTTCACTGTTATTGCTTCCTTGTATTGATGGGGGTTTCCTTCCAAACGTTTTAAGGTTGTGTGGAATATCAGCATCTTGTTTATACCATTATTTTCCTTTCTAGATATATCCACTGTCCCTTTGAGTTGTTACTGTTGAAAGTGTTAAAGTGATGCAGTTTTTTGTTATTTCGTGAAGATTTTCGTTAGTGATTTTATAACACGTCTGTAGGATCTAATGAAGGATGTTCGTTTTTACGACCAAAATGATTCATTCATTTTAAGTTATTTTACATCAGTAATCTGAGAAAAAAGTTTACATTTGACATATTTCTGAACAGTTTGAATGTCCTGGCTAATATCCATATGAGGATCCAAATGTAACTAGGCCATTTAAGAACATCCCTCGAGTTCTCGGGTTAATATTTTGGTTCGATAACGTCTTAAGGTGTTGGACAAAAATAAATCAAACGGAACCTCTACCGTGTTCAATTTCCTTATCTTCTGTACTAAATTTCTTATATCTTATCCATATACAGAATTTTTAGAATTTATTAATTCCCCAATTCTGAATTTTGTGATGGATCCAGGATATGTGTTATCTCATTCCTGATCCAGATCATAGTTTACAAACTAAGCAAAAGTTTGATACAAAGCGGGGGAAATGTTATATACCGTGACTATGGACATTAATGAGTATGTACCAATCCTCACAAATACGTTGGACGATATTGTTAGTGTGTGTGTGGGGGAGGGAGTATTATACTGTCTAAACAGTCCACCACTATTAGTGGTTTACCTACTTCGTGCCTTTGGCGAGTATTGTATTTTGTTGATGTTATAAAGATTACATTCCATTTCCAACCTTCGGTTTAGTTATTCCTCATTCGGTAACCCCCTCCAGGATACGATAGATGGATAGATTTGAAGAGAGAACGAGATATGGATAGATTTGAAGAGAGCACTAGATATGGATAGATTTGAAGAGAGCACTAGATATGGACAGATTTGAAGAGAGAACTAGATATAAATAGATTTGAAGAGAGAACTAGATATAAATAGATTTGAAGAGAGAACAAGATATGGGTAGATTTGAAGAGAGAACTAGATATGGGTAGATTTGAAGAGAGAACTAGATATGGACAGATTTGAAGAGAGAACTAGATATGGACAGATTTGAAGAGAGAACTAGATATGGACAGATTTGAAGAGAGAACTAGATATGGGTAGATTTGAAGAGAGAACTAGATATGGATAGATCTGAAGAGAGAACTATATATGGATAGATTTGAAGAGAGAACTATATATAGATAGATTTGAAGAGAGAACTATATATAGATAGATTTGAAGAGAGAACTATATATAGATAGATTTGAAGAGAGAACTATATATAGATAGATAGTGTTATATACCGTACCTATGAACACTAATGGGTATGTTCCAATCCTCATAAATACGTTGGACACTGTTGTAAGTTAGGGTAATATGCTGTATATGTAGTCCACCACTATCAGTTGTTTACCTACTTCATGCCGCTGGCGAGTATTGTATTTTGTTGATGTTATAAAGATTACCATTTTATTTCCGACCTCTGTTTTACTTATTCCTCATTCAATAAAGTTTTCTAGGTTACAACAGGTAGAAAGGCTAAAGTTCAAAATGAGAGGTAAATAGGAAATCGAGAAAAGGAAAGTTAGAACTAAGACAGAAAGTAAAGCAAATGACAAAAAAGAAAAGTTATAGTTAATAAACTTCCCAATGTCTTCTGAAATTAAATGATGCGTCTAAGAGTATACAGCGACTATTTCTGAATATATATGCTGATACAACGGTATATGAGTGCACACCTAAAACTCTAGATGACCAGAGATCGGCAGCTGATCTCTCCTCTAACCTAGCCCTAACATCTCAATGGGTGGGGACTTGCTGGTTACATTCAATGCCTCCCAAACCAAACTAGTTATATTCCATCGCCGTTTAGACACCAATCACGATAAATGAATGCTCACTCGGAGGCCACTTACCTTGAGCGTCTGTTGGAACAAATTCAACCCAGAGCTCAAGTGGAACTCGTACATACCATCGATCGATAAAGATGCTGAAGAAATGGTCGGTTTCGTGTGAAGCTCCAGTAAGTACCTGACTCTTCCTGCTATCCCTTGCCTTTACAAGAGGCAGATCAGGCATAAAATGAAGGACTGTTGCGATATATGGGCAAGAGGCTTCACTTTCCAGTTTTGATTGAGTTCAAAAACATCTCCGCGTCCTAGTCGATGACAAATTATTCTCAACCCTACTAACCCTTTCTTACAGAAGAAACGTCGCAAGCCACTCACTAATCTATCGCTTTTTCCATGGAAAATGCTGAGACGAACTACATTTCTCAGTTCCACCTTCATGGCTAAGAACCACATGAAACGCGAATTGTAGCGAACCACCCTTCGTACTCCATTTGGGAAATGTAAGTTCCACTCGAACTGCTGCTATGCGGAGCCAACTCCCAAAGGGTCGTTTTCTCGATCACTACATTCTTAAGTCTATTATTAATCGTTATCTTCGCCACATATCCGCCTAAACTGTGCCTTTTACAACTGTAATCATCTACCTGGGCCTTGCAAAGGGTGAACATCATTGTAAAAAAAGAAAAAAAATCCCCATGACCTCATGAATCTTCTGTTATCTTTCATTTCCAATAGTAGAATTGAGATCCTAAACGGTCCTTTTGCTTCACGTTTTACTCGAGGTCGTAAGCGACACAGGAATAGTATAAAAACGAACCTCACGCATCCAACGTATATGCTTAACTCTCGACACATGAAGCCATCCATAGAAGTTATGTAAGATGCTTCTTTTATGACATGAGGTTAACCAAAGTTTCATCAATTCGATGAAAATACTGTGCTGCAAACACTGGAATGATGTTACGGAATGCCCAGAGCAACGTAAAATGGCAAACCTTACCGTAGTAATCAGACATCTGACTACGTGGAGTTGGTTAGTACGCCGGTGCAAGGATCACCATTAGAATAACCCTAAATATGAATAAACATAAACATCTGAAGCCTTCAATTCGATTACGATCCCCGTCTCCTTTTTACGGTAGCATTTCCTTTTCTATCATGGGTGGGTATCGTAGATTTTTTATAGTTCTATAAACACGTGTCTCCTAGTATATTTATCCCACAAAAGATGGCGGACCCGGAATATGAGTCCAAGTAATAAAGTGTTATCATAATAAAACTCTATATAAACAAACGGTAGTGTTTGTTTTAACAAAATAAAGGTATATTGTTGTACGTTACAACACAATGAATACGAACGAAGAAAACATTTAGACTAGTGAATTGTGTGTATGTGTGTGTAGTTTTGTGTAGGATAAAGTCCTAGCAAAAAAATGAAGTGAAATGTGCGTGCGCGCGTGTGTGTACCACAAAGGGTGAAATCGTTTTTCTAGTCCCTGAGTGAAAAAAGAAAAAGATGATGACAGAAAATGTGAATGCATATTTATAGGTGTAGGGAGCGTCCCCTGTCGACGTTCTTTTTAGGAAAGTAAGTGGGGTAACTTCACATTGTTAAAAAAATTTTTTTTCAAAACTGTGTTGCTGGTATTTTTACTATAAAAATCTATTTTTATACTTTCATATTGTTTTGGTCCCAGTCTGACGTTAACTATTTGCAATTAGCTGGAACCCTAACAGGTGCTATCACCCCGGATCAGGGAACAACAGCAATTAAGTAATGGTCCTACGCTCCTCAAAGCCTCCCCGTCAGTGGTCATGCTGCCGAATATAGTTTATCTTCCCGAGACACTAACCATTACACCACACACACATACCTACTAAAGAATGGAACGTGGCAATTCCAGAAAGAACAAAAAAAATTGTAACGCTATGTGAAACAATGCAATCCTAAAAGTGGGGAAACAAAAATCTGAATGTTTTTTATTTTTATTTAAATTTCTGACATTGTTCGGACTGTTGTCCCCATCTTTATTCTCACATTAACAAAGTTTCGACCGTTGTACGCTCCTGGCCTTCTTCAAGTGATATACGGTGGAATTTCGAAATAAACTCTTTATTTCATTCACTGGGTTAGATTGTTATAATTCGAGCATGCCTCTTCATTTAAAAGAAATCCGGAGTTGGCAAGGCGGCGAAATAGAAAAGCCTGATACAAAGAAGTGAAAGAAAAACTTAAAAAGAAGTTAAGAGAAACCCACAGGCAAAGTGTGAGAAGAAAGAAGATGCCCTCAGGAAAGCAATACCTTCCAGCCTATTGGGCTCGGTTAGAGGAATTTTATTTAATCAATTGCTGGGTCTACTGCTAGGAAAACTGGTTCACTCTGTCGTGCCCAACAATTCTTCTCGTAAGAATTCATCTTGCACATATAAAAATCTACCATATTGAATATTGCAGCCATATCTGGTCTGATGTTCCTACTACGAAGTCCGAGGAGTAAATTGTCGCCATTTTATATGTTTAATTTTACGCAAGCTCGTTGTTTTTGATTTTGTCGATTGCACAGTATATTACGATCAGTTGAGCACCGTCAGTCAGAAAAAAAAAGAGCTTCATGACGTAATTCACTTCGCCAGAAATTTGGAAACGACATGCTGTCCTGTTTGGTTTTCGTGCCAGAAGCTCCAATACGGATATTTCAGAGTGTTTGGATGTCAATCCGAGGACAATGCAAAGGATTTGGAATGAGTTGGATTAATCTAAGGATGATTACGAAGGTATTATTGTTCGGAAAACTAACTCTGATCATTCTAATAAGGAAAATAAATCTAGAATTTGTTAGTGAAGGCCTCAGACTCAACGAGGATTCCTATATCAAGTGCCTTGAGGAGGTAGTGCTGCTCTGGGTCAAGGTGTGGGGGGGCTGCTGGAAGACCCTATGTCTGAAAACAGGACTCTGCACCATGCCACACAAGCAGGAGAACCCAGTCATAACTGTCAAACAATTTCTGCGACCACATCAATCCTTACATCTGGACACCTGACTCCCCAGACTGCAACCCTCTTGATTATGTTGCGCACAGGTAAATGAGAGACCAACAAAATTCCTTCTAACACCAAAGATGAACTGAAAGCAAGGATTATGGCAGTATTCCCCAACTTAAACAAGTAGACCGTCTAGAAGAGTTGCAGGAGATTCCGAAGTCGTCCGAAGCCAATGGCGAGTTTATTGAATAAATTTACTCTTTAGAAGTCGGAGTTATTTTCATTTTTGTGTCATTTAGACGACCATTTACCCCGTATATATTTCGACTTTCTTGACAAAATTCAAAGAAGGATCAGTAATATAACTGATCCGAACCTGGCTTCTCGACTTAACCCATTTTCCCACCGACGAGACGTGGTTTGAATGCCTTTTCTACAAATATTTTCATGGAAATTGTTCTGGTGAGCTTTGTTCCTTGATACCTCGGTTGCATGAATTTAAATGTGCTACTAGATTGGCAATTAGGTCTCAGTTTTACTGTTGGACTAGCTAAATATAACCGTATGTTCTAATCCAGTAGACTCTTCGCTCGCATTTCTTGCCTGTGGAATACTCTTCTGGCTTATTGCTTCTTTGCCAACTACTACCTTTAAAAAGTTAAAAGCAACGACAATAACCATTTTTAAAAAACCTATTCTTTTTTTTGTACTTTCTCGTTAGTAAAGTTTTCTCATTCTCTTTCCTTCCCAGTAACATCTTGCATCTTAGTGGCATTATCGCCTTCCTTGGATTGAAAAAAAAAAAAGATAATAGTTTAACTCATTCTTGAAATAATTAATTTCAAAATTTCATATAATTTTTCAGTCAATGTTGTAGACGATGTATATATTAGTCCGACCAACTCTTAATTTAATGATGACTTCTCTACTTAGATTTTCTGAAAATATTTACAGATTTCTTTTTTTTTCGCCGTTCACTTATTCGACTTCGACATTGTTGGTAATTATTTTTAGCTTTTGCTCTTACTTTTCCATCTAAGAAGTTTGCAAATTATCATCTCATACCAGTACTGATTGACCGTCCATTTGGATTTGTCAATTATATCCAATCAGCATTCATTGTTGGCTCACATTTCTTCCGATAAATCGTCCTAATTCTACACCTTCTACTAATTACGACTTCACTTGGCTCTGACACCTGTTCTGCTTTGACAAGTCACACGCATGCGCACAATATTTCCGCTATTCCCTTTTAAAACCGCGTTCACTTCTCTCTCTCTCTCCAGCATTAACAGTTTGTCTTATCTACTAGTTTCTATATTCTTGCACGAATCACCATTAGAATAATCCGACATACGAATAATCATCATGAACATCTGAAGCCACCATTAGAATAACCCGACATACGAATAATCATCATGAACATCTGAAGCCACCATTAGAATAACCCGACATACGAATAATCATCATGAACATCTGAAGCCACCATTAGAATAACCCGACATACGAATAATCATCATGAACATCTGAAGCCACCATTAGAATAACCCGACATACGAATAATCATCATGAACATCTGAAGCCACCATTAGAATAACCCGACATACGAATAATCATCATGAACATCTGAAGCCACCATTAGAATAACCCGACATACGAATAATCATCATGAACATCTGAAGCCACCATTAGAATAACCCGACATACGAATAATCATCATGAACATCTGAAGCCACCATTAGAATAACCCGACATACGAATAATCATCATAAACATCTGAAGCCACCGTTAGAATAATCCGACATACGAATAATCATCATAAACATCTGAAGCCACCATTAGAATAACCCGACATACGAATAATCATCATGAACATCTGAAGCCACCATTAGAATAACCCGACATACGAATAATCATCATGAACATCTGAAGCCACCATTAGAATAACCCGACATACGAATAATCATCATGAACATCTGAAGCCACCATTAGAATAACCCGACATACGAATAATCATCATAAACATCTGAAGCCACCATTAGAATAATCCGACATACGAATAATCATCATAAACATCTGAAGCCACCATTAGAATAACCCGACATACGAATAATCATCATGAACATCTGAAGCCACCATTAGAATAACCCGACATACGAATAATCATCATAAACATCTGAAGCCACCATTAGAATAATCCGACATACGAATAATCATCATGAACATCTGAAGCCACCATTAGAATAACCCGACATACGAATAATCATCATAAACATCTGAAGCCACCATTAGAATAATCCGACATACGAATAATCATCATGAACATCTGAAGCCACCATTAGAATAACCCGACATACGAATAATCATCATGAACATCTGAAGCCACCATTAGAATAACCCGACATACGAATAATCATCATGAACATCTGAAGCCACCATTAGAATAACCCGACATACGAATAATCATCATGAACATCTGAAGCCACCATTAGAATAACCCGACATACGAATAATCATCATAAACATCTGAAGCCACCATTAGAATAATCCGACATACGAATAATCATCATAAACATCTGAAGCCACCATTAGAATAACCCGACATACGAATAATCATCATGAACATCTGAAGCCACCATTAGAATAACCCGACATACGAATAATCATCATAAACATCTGAAGCCACCATTAGAATAATCCGACATACGAATAATCATCATGAACATCTGAAGCCACCATTAGAATAACCCGACATACGAATAATCATCATAAACATCTGAAGCCACCATTAGAATAATCCGACATACGAATAATCATCATGAACATCTGAAGCCACCATTAGAATAACCCGACATACGAATAATCATCATAAACATCTGAAGCCACCATTAGAATAATCCGACATACGAATAATCATCATGAACATCTGAAGCCACCATTAGAATAACCCGACATACGAATAATCATCATAAACATCTGAAGCCACCATTAGAATAATCCGACATACGAATAATCATCATGAACATCTGAAGCCCTCAATTCAATTACGATCCTCATCTCCTTTGCACGGTAGCATTTTCTTTTCTATCATGGGTGGGTATCATATAGTTTTATAAGTGACATGGAAGAATAAGAGTTTCGAAAAATGAAATCGGATAAAATTCCGCTTTGTGAAATTTGTCGCCAATAAGACAAAACTTGGTTATTGGTACTATTACCAAAATAATTTTTTTTTTGGTCATTTCACCCCCCAGCAAGGCATAAGACGCAATGATTTACTGAATATGAGAGAATTTGAGAAAAAAAAACACTTAAGGAGAGACAATAAAGTACAGGAATTAAGAAAGCAACAGATAACTATTAACATTGCTTTTAAATTTTCAAAGGTTAAAGTTGATTGGAAGCAAAAAACCGGAAGAGAGTTTGATGTAATGGAATAATCTATCACCCCCATGAGTGACTACACTATAGGTAGTAACTAACTAGTTACTACCTATAGTGTATCTGTAAGTCAACGAACTACAAAGTCTAGTTGAAATATTTTTCAGCTGTACTGTCGAACTATCTGCCTTCGGGGAGAGAGGAATCCGGACGAGGCTATGCGGAAGGGCAGTCTCTCGTCCGGGGAGGTAGACAGACCCCGAACCCGTTTATGCGGGGTTACAGGGAATTTTGAGCCGAGCCTACGGGCTCGGATTGCCCCACATTAAATTCGGCCTTGTGCCACATCCTACCTCGTGGGAAGACTGGTAAATATTTCTAGCTGGCATCTGTTCAGTACGACTTACGTGAGAACTACCGACTTTTAATAGTAGCACTCACTACTGGATAGACTTGCAACTGTTACCTTTATTCTTATTGTACTGGTCTTTAAAATAAACCTTTACTTATTTTATCCGCCGTGTTTGTCAAGTATATATTCCTATTAGCACGGAATATAACAAAGTTGTATAAGCGAGAAGTGTGATAAAAGAAACTGATTTCATAGAATTTACGGTTAAATCTAGCCATTTCAACTATACAATGATGAGACCTTGCCGCCAATCTTGTACTGAGCTTAAATTCATAAAGTATTGCTACCATAGCAAAAATTTCATCAGAACAATTACCATGAAAATATTTTTATCGTACTTGATCATCATAAATCCCAAGTGAACAAATGTATATTGATTTTATAGTAAGCGATTGGTAGATTACTCTAAGTACCTGAATTTTATCTAAGATAGAAATAGTTTATCTTTAAATAATGCTTTATTGAAGAGAATATAATGGTTGATGTACACACAAGATCGACTTAGATAAAGACAATATTATTGTTACTGATCGAGAAAGCAGTACGCTAACGAAGTGACTATGCTGTGTTGAGGTCGTATGCTGATCGAGTGTTTAAGTGAAAAACACGTGTCTTCTGGTATATTGATCCCACAACAAAAATGGCGGACTCGGTACACCAAAACTATATAACGGGTGTAACAGCATAATTGCCCATCCCATAAAATGTTTAATGTCTTAAAAAAAAAATAAAATAAAATAAAATAAACTTACTGTATTTTTTTCAGGTAAGACGTTTAACCATCTTGACACCATTTGTCGTAAGAATCATTAAAAACCCCGTTGTGTTATTCAGCTAGAAAGAGAACGGGTTAAAATCGTTTGTCTTCCCAAATGGTGAGAGGAAAATGATAATTTAGGCTTTCAGTAATAGTACCAGCATTCATACTCTGGCTTCAATCTTCAAAGTCCATTCAAGAACCATCAAGAGAACAGGGGGAAAAGTGTTTTTTTTTTTTAAAAGAGGGAACAGTTGAGAGGGAATTTGGACCAGGAGGTCCCAACAGAAAGAGGGTCATCATTTCAACTGAAAGTTAAAAAGATCAATTAGAAAAGATCCAAATCAATCCATATGACGCTTGGCACGTGAGAAAAGAGTTTCAGCAATGACAGTCCAAACAACAGTGGAAGTAAAATTGAAAATGAAATCGTACGTGAAACTTGTGAGGCAACTTGTTACACCAGGACAGAAATCTCGCAAGTTAGAGAGGGCGAAGATCATCTTGAATAAGTAGGAAAATGATCCTGGAATAATATATATATATTTAAATTTTATTTCAATTCTTTATGAGCTTCCGATTCTTAGCTATGCTTAATTAAGGATGAACGTGTCATTTTCGTTTATGATCGATTTCATCACAATTCTTCTGTTAAGTTTGGAGAGTAATTATACATTCTTATTACTCAAAGTAGAGTCCAATAGTGTTATAAAAACCTGGAAATATTCCAAGTTTTTCTATTTAATCATTTCCAAGTTAAAAACCTTATCTAACAAATGGACAATTTTGCTGTTGCACCCGGTATATATAAACAAACGATAAAGGTATACATAGACAATAGGATATTGTTGCGTGTTACAAAACAATGAACATGAATGAAGAAAACATTTAAACTAGTGAAGGTGTTTTCGTAGAAGTGTAACAAGCGTGTGTGATAGACACGTGTATGTGTGTGTGCGAGTTTAAAAGTCAACAGAGGACCAAGGGAAACGAACGTGTCTCAGCGGCAGCGTTCTTATCTACGTACGACTACATCTGAAAGCTAGATAAAAATAACGGAAAGAGAGGATGACAGAGAATGTTACTCCCTATTTATAGGCTTAAGGCGCGTCCTCTAGCGACGTTTTTTTTCTTTTGCAAATTAAGTGGGGGTAACTCCAGAGCAGTACAAATATATAGATAAGCACATAGCCACAGTTCTCAGGTAAATATTCTGAATTTGCACGGTGCTGGATAAAGTATCCTGTGTTTCAATTTCTTTATCTCCTTTGCTACACTTGATTCATACATATATATTTAGTGTATTCTCATAAACTTTTCTGTGGTACATGGAAGTTATGAATGTATGCACATTACTAAAATGGCGGTTAGGTCTCATCATTTTTCAGTTGAAATGCTAACAGTTTATTATTTTGCCCTTATACGCAACAATACTGGGATGAATAGTACATTTATAAATGTGCAATACATATTCAGGTGAGAAAAATTGTCGAGCACTACAAATTTGCACGATATAATTCCCAAGTTAGACTGAGAAGGTACAAAGAGTTACTATCTTGGAGGTTAGCATCAGCCATACTGATGATAGGAATAGGTTCTCTAAGGATACCAGTTTGGTTTTGACGATGTTGAAATTAACAATCCATTTCTTGGCGAAATTAACAGAGTGAAGGTCATTTTCAATATCAGGTGCCAATTTGACATTAGCTATAGGACTTATATTTGTAGTAAAATATCAGGTATATCGTAAAATATTTTGGCTGAAATTCAAGCTCGTCTGATACACAATTATAAAGGCAAGCTAATGCATATAACTCATTTCACGTGAGACGTTATTTTTACAGCGGTAACACGCACCATGCTCTTCAATGTCAAAACAAACGTTCTTCTGTTTTCAAATTTTAATGAAGTTCGTGCATGAAGGTTTTCTGTCGATTTTCCTTTGTTTGAAATTAATTAAATTTTTCAATGAAGATTCCTGTTTAAATTTCATTGTCATTTACTTAAACCATATTTCATTTAAAGGTCAGCGTGTCACGGAGGAGTTAACTGACAAACCGATTTCGAATTTCAGTACTTAGACCATAAAGATGTACGGTGTGGTGGAATGGACACCGGCTCGGAATGAGAACTCGGAGTTGGGTTCGTTATGTTCAGTTTCGTACAAACACCATTGGGAAAGGTATGGATTCGTTTCTCCCCCCATCTATGGGTTGAACAGTAGGACAGACTGGGTCCTATAGCCTTGGATATCAATCAGTCTACTGCAGAGAGAAAAGGCAACCTACTGCGGGAGAGTCAAAACGGAAGCGACAAGATCGCCCTAGCATGTATCACGTATGGCACCTCACGGTCACCTTAAAGAAAGGCATGAATTCCACTTGCCCTGTGCTTTGTATCATCACCAGATGACAAAATATCATGTCACCAGTATATCATGACAAAGAGAAAGGATAAGTGAACACCTCAGCAAACCACTCCCCCATAACTATCTTACATGCTGAGACAGTAGCATCTAAAAGCTTTTATTTCCAGAGTCATCTTATAAAATCTATATATTAATACACTTGCACTTATGTATGGCACTTAACCGAGACCTTAAAGAAAGGCATGAATTCCACTTGCCCTGTGCTTTGTATCATCACCAGATGACAAAATATCATGTCACCAGTATATCATGACAGAGAAGAGAACGGATAAGTGAACACCTCAGCAAACCACTCCCCCATAACTATCTTACATGCTGAGACAGTAGCAGCTGAAAGCTTTTATTCCTAGAGTCATCTTATAAAAATAGTAGTTCCTTACTGTAAAAAATATTACCATTTTATTTGATATTTGTTATTTAATGTTATTCTTCAGAATTTTGAAAATGTTAACTTTTAATATATGAACTGATATTTCCATTATATGTAAAATTTCATTATTGATTTTTGCATATTGATAAATGTGCAGGCGATGTAATGCTCATTGGGGTGGGGAAGTAAAACTGGTGAGCCAAGTTCAAATTCCAGCCTAGTCTGTGGCATTCAGTTCAATACTAATGTTCTTGGGAATGACATGAATCTGTTTCTTCTTTATCCCTAGCTATAGGTTACATATATAGGATCCTTCATCTTGGTGGCAACCAGTCTGAGAGAAGGAAAATTATGAAACACAAACTGGGAAGAAAGCAATAGGAAAGCAATCCATTACCTTTCCCTACAATGTGTGACAATTCACAGATAAAAAAAGGAGTTTCTTGAGAGTCAAGATTGCCTTTATCCTGAAAGTATATTAATTAAAATAAAAAGAATATTGTTAAATGTTGTGGGAAGTTCTGATGTTATGTGCTTCTATTATTGTACACATTATTCAAACTAATTATCTATCTGTTGCTTTTATCGTTATGTTTTGGAAAATATGTCCTTTGACATTCCGCAGATGTATTTTGCATCCTGTGGTCTCTAGAAGTTGTTTAAATCTTTTTTCTTTTCATCTCTATGATAAGATTCCCATTACTTTAATAAATTTATGGAACTAATCATCAAAGTGTTGCACTCATAAAATAAACAGTCAGGCATAATTAGTAAAATCCATCTGTTTTTATCAGGGTGCCTGAATGATGTTAAATATTGGTATGGGGTTTATTAGGAGTTAAATTTAATTCTCCTGAGAACTGGCTTCTCTAAAAATCTATTCTTGTTTGGGTCATATATTCTTCCTTTTTATGCTCTTAGTTCATGCAGTACAAGGCCCAGGAGTCAATCAAGGTAGAGGGTTAATGAGCAAGGTTGTTGTAAGGGACGGGGAAGGAGGGATTAAGAAGTGCACATTATGAGGATATATAGGATAGATATCAGTCGACCCTCGACTTGAAGAGAACAGGATTGTGGTTGCCAGGGAAGCATCTTCTTGGTTTAGCATCTGCTTGATGGTAATGAAATGTTACTAGTTTTGTTTTGGAGGTATTAAATGATACCAGCAACTCACTGAACTGTGAGAGTTAGGACAGAGGAGAGATTTGCTGCTTAGTACTTTTGTTAATCTGATTTTCTTATGGATATGAATGAGCAAAAAGTGTTAATCTCTGAAGATAATTCAATGAAGACACAAAAACAATTGAAGAACATATCAACAGAAACATTGTGATAAAAACAACAATGATGAAGATCCTAATCCAAATCCCGTGGAAAACATTTGCATAGTGATATCTGATATTAGTGTTTATCTATATATTCTTAGATTTTATTTCTATCTTTCTGCCTTCATGTTGGACATTTTGTAACCTTCTTGTTTACAAGTAATTGCATTTCAATAAATTCTATCCATTATTGACTCTTCTCTCTCTTATCGATAAGCAACACATTACTTTTTCTCCTGATATTTGTTTTTATTAACTTTAATATATTCGAACAGTTATTGTGAGGATGACAATTACCTGTTGAAGGCTTTCCTTACAGTACATTACCATGGCGATAAACATGGCAGAATTATTCTCTAAGTTGTTACAACTCATAATACTTACTATTAATCCAGCAATTTTGGAATAATGATAATGATTCCTCCAAGAATTTCAAGCAATTGCATTATCTTTGTTATAAACATTTATTTAAATTCAATTGCTATGGCAACTTCTGAAATACAAATGTTGCCGCAAACTCCTTTCCATAGATAATATGATGGGGAAGAAGCTGAATAGATTCACTGTACATTCAAATTTTAATGATCAAGTATATTCATTTCTGATTGTGTGTGTGTATGTGCATGTGTGTTTATTGATTATGTGTATGCATATAGGTCTGTATTAGGATATAATACTAATACAAAATCATAGATATATTTGAGCCCACAAATACAGTGATACTCTGATTTTTTTTTCTTTTGGCTTGGCATTGCTGCGTTGGGCAATTTTTTTCGACCAGCTCGGATGTTTTTTCCCAGATAACAGTTTCTTTAAATATTATTTTTATTTGAAACTTGTACCATCCAGGTTTTTTTTTTATACCAGTCGAGTATATATATATATATATATATATAAAATTCCTATGAAACGAATAGTCCTAGTCGTAACCAGACTTTTATGCTCACGTGATCTTCAGGCGACTTGAGCGTGTAACTCGAGTTATGACTAGGGCCATCCTTTCGTAGGGATTAACGTTTTAGGCGGTTTTTCTTATGTCCAGGCAACCGAAGTTTCGAGCACTAACTGAGTTGGTTGCTTTTACGCCTTTTTCTTTTTACGGTATTGTCGTTTTGTTCGAGACTTTAACTGGACAAGGCTTTTAAGTTTTGGCATGTTGTCCATTGGTTCTATCAACGGTGTTGTATTTTCTTTAATATAAAGGAGAACTGAATTCAAAACCTGCGAAGGGTCGTTTGGGAACTTTGTGGCACGTAGTGCACCAGGTCTCTGTATTCGGCTCTTCAAAAGTGTGGTTGGTTCTGCACAAAAACTTCACTACTATAATCAAATCATATGTGCAGGTGTCTAGCTGTTGCTTGACCTTCATACATCGGTAAACAACGGGAGAGTTCAGTGTTTATATATATATTTCAACCAAGCAATAGTAATGCCACTAGAACGCAGAGGGTTGCAGGAAGTGAAAGAGAATGGGAAGACTGAAAATGGAAAGGATTGAGAAAAGTACACAATTGGAATAGGGTTCAAGGAAACACAAGATGGCGATTGAGGTTCCATTTAATTTTTTGAAGATTGTAGTTATCACGGAAGCAAGAAATCATAAGGGAGTTTCACAGACAAGAAGGGTGAGAAAAGAAAACTGTTAAGAGTGATGGTTGCATCAAGCTAGTTTAATAGTAAAACGGTCAGATCTATTTGCCAATGTAGTAGTACGTTTAAATTCCTGTAGTCGGAGCATCAAGGATGTGTTTCCATATCCTTCACTTGGGGACGTTTTATATAGTTTGTGCTTTACTATCATGGTGAAACGATGCTGGATTGTCTTCTCCAGGGCATAAGTCTGGACTGGATTTTACGAGTATTTATCAATTGCCCATGTCGCATGTCTTCCCTCTCACTGCTACTGATACAGTCCAAGGAACAGTCAGCCTCTACCTTAAGTGGCTCGCGTGCCTCGTATTTGTTTTTTTTTTTTTTTTACAATGAAGCAAACGTATGAGGGGAAATTTCCATTCCTATTTACGTTATTTATATACGGATTATCATCATCATCTTTGTTGTTGTTATAACCCTTCGGCAGTTGTGCCCTAGGGCCTTCATCAGGTGTATACCCACTTGAGTAACTTACAGGGTATTTCGAAGTGAACCCTTTATTTTATCTACGGGGATAGGTTGTTCTTGTTTCTCTATCATATCTACGGATTGTTCTTATTTTTAGTAGTGCTCAGTCCTTACCCTTCTGTTTTCCGTTGAGTCCAGGATACAGACTTCCTGGCCCAAGGATTGAACTAACAGTTATTAGTTTCTCAATCTTCACACGCCCATGCTTTCATCCACGAGGCTATTGTAGGCTAAACTATTTGAATTATTGTCTTATTTTTTGTTAAATTAAAAGTTAAAGCCAACTAGTATATGAGAGGGAGGTAGGGATAGAGAGAGTGAGTTGAGAAAGCGAGGTGGAAGGGAGGAAAGAGAAAGCGAAGTGGGAGGGAGGAAGGAAGGAGAAGGCGAAGTGGGAGGAAGGAAGGAAGGAGAAAGCGAAGTGGGAGGAAGGAAGGAAGGAGAAAGCGAAGTGGGGGGAGGAAGGAAGGAGAAAGCGAAGTGGGAGGAAGGAAGGAAGGAGAAAGCGAAGTGGGAGGAAGGAAGGAAGGAGAAAGCGAAGTGGGAGGAAGGAAGGAAGGAGAAAGCGAAGTGGGAGGAAGGAAGGAAGGAGAAAGCGAAGTGGGAGGAAGGAAGGAAGGAGATAGAGAGATAAGTAGGAGAGAGGGAGAGATTAATGTATAGAAACATATCAGAATGAGAGAGATGCATATCAAAAGACGGAAAGAGAAAGATTTTTAAAAAAAGCGCCAGTGAGATATGATCAGAAAGAGAAACAATATCAAGTGATTTGTGGATATAGCTCTGTAGGTGTAAACTCATTTTAATCGATACTGATGAGAAATGTACTGACAGAAAAGATCTAAATCGATTGGAAGGAATCAATGGTGATTAGATCAGATGAAGTCGATAAATAGATAAGGACTGAGATCGACTCATTTTGTCCAGTCAAGTCTAAGACATACACGGTGGAACTCGGAATTTCATTTTTTTTTTTTTTTTTGGTGATAAAAATATATGAAAGTGATACCACGCACTGAAGAGAAGAGATCAATAGAAGCACGGACAGGTCGGTAGGCCTGACATCCTCTTCAAGCTACAGAGACGGCTGAAGGAAGAAACAGAAGCGTTCGGCTAAGAAAAAGGGATTAAATAGACAAATTGATCTTAAGCTAATGATTTGTTGATACTGTTTAACTCAATTAGAGTTTATTCGGTGAAAGGCATAAAATGTTTCAAAGATGTGTGGCCGGCGACGGAACGGTGCCACTGTTGTCACAGCCAGCCACGAGCACTATCATCTCAACGGGCATTAGTTGCTTTTGCTTCATCTAACACAGAACAGAGGTTACTCTCATCTTAACCATTACCGAATATATGAAAACATACAAAATAAAACCGAAATGTTATTTTTCTGATAAAATCAATTAATAAAATAAATTTTGTGATGTCAACGAACATTCGTTGCCACTTTTGTAATATCAACGAATACTCCGTTGTCACTTTCGTAATGCTAGACTTTGTAATCACAGATACAACTATAGTAACGCCGTTGAACAATACTGGAGTCAGACGCCTTCGAATATCACTCGCACTAATAGTACTTGCTCGATAATAGTCGCTCGAATAGTAATCCGTATAGTGATCCGAATAGAGAAATAGTATAGTGAATAGAGTAGAGAATAGCGCTCCGTATAATAATAGAGGATAGAATAGAAATGCGATCAATTGGACATCGAGCCACTTCCTACTTATGCGTTTCCTCTATGGTCATGTGGTCTACTTAATTCAATAATGGGATCGCCTTTGTTTGCTCACTGGTGATCTGTGTTCAAACATGTCGACAGCGAAACTTTATTCATATATAACAGAAATATAAGTCTATACGTAAGAAAAAACACATCATATGGGCACCGGTCTTGCACCATATATACCCGATATTCATAACTATGAGAATGATATATTTATCTCTACTGTCATGACAAAGCTTGTGCGCATGTATGTGTGTATGGATATGTGTTTGTATATTCGGACATCAGTCAAACGGAAAATCTCAGGGGTCGAGGATTACCCCCAAACCTATCGTGAAAACAGGACATATGAAGTTGATTACTAAGGTCATTTAAAATCAGCAGTAGTCAATATTAACAAGAAACGGACAGTTGGAACTAAGCAAGGTATCAACAATACATAAAAATACAAAATGCTTCTTCAACTCACCACTGGCTTAGAACTTCAGTCACAAGAAATCTGTGCTATGTGCGGATGTATGCACAAACACCTCACGTGATTAGAAGACAGAATAACGGGCCAATCAAATGATACAAATTTATTTCTCAGAAAGTTTAATCTTTTATCCTCCGAGAGTGGATAGAAAGCCTACTTTTTAGCTCTCGCCTTGGAACGATTGGTCCATTGTTTATCGTCAATCAAGTTAATAGTGTTCAGCGTTACGCAAATTTTGCTGGGCACATTAAAAAGGGACACAAAGAAGAAATTCTATTCCACTCTTCTTCCTCTATGTACATATTCACTCTCGATATCAAATTACACACAGGGATTAGGATTCTAACGCTGATAAAAAATTTTATTTCATTTAAACCTTTTTTCTCTTTTACAAACTTGGATTAATTCAGACAACTTCGCTTGATGTTATATTATTTCAAGGTTTTCTTTTTTATATTTCAATTGATTAAATATCTAAATTTATTGTTGGCATTCCACCGGAAATCTTGGGTGTCATTCCGAACGTATATCTGTGTATATTGCTCTATCACGCGAAGAAGCCGCGTCTACAACAGAGGTTATTTTCGCAAAAAAGTCGATCACCGGGATCTTGGAGCACGGATGAATACCGCCCCTTTTTAGAGTCAACATATTTTCCTCCAAATTGCAAGGTTTGTCCTGAAATGACCGTTTTTGATATTTCCATTTTTAATAAAATCATTGAAATAGGGAAAAAATTGCGCTTTTTGCCCTAAGTGATACTATCAACTGACTATACGATGTCTATTGAGAAAATTAATATTGTTGTGAACACTGCTCCCACCTTCTGAATTTATAAGCGAATGGTGCAGAGAAACTCGCTGTTCATTTGGTGAGACTCAAAATCGAACGGAATTACCGAGCAAGAGATACTATCGTTTCAAACAACAACTGGTGCTATCATTTAAGTTAGCAACAAACACTGGATAAATGCGAAAATATGAAAATAAACTACGCTTCTTTCCAAATATAAGAAAGTGTCTGGGAAGGAATTTATGTATACAAAAAGAACGTAACATACGTGCACCTGCATTTAACCACACACACATTTCTCGTGTGTGTGTATATATATATATATATATATATATATATATATGTATGAGAATACAATATATACATTTTCTTTTATATATCAAGAACAATATTGGGTAAAATATATGACAAAGTGGAAAAGGTTTTCGTGTGACGCGTTTCGTGAGAAATTTAGTACGATGAAATCCTAAAGGACAAAACGAGTCACGCGAAACGTATTTATATATATATATATATATATATATATATATATATATATTATATATATATATTTAAAACAGAGGATACCTGTGTGTCTATCTGTGCGATACCTTTTCACTCGAGATTCATCCAACCGATTTTGACCAACCTTGGCACATACATTGTACAATGTAAGAGATAGGTTCTTAGCATAAAATCGATAATTCTAAAATGATCAGTAACCGATAAAGCCGATCAAAAATCGATAAATTGAACTGTTTTCATCCGATTTCGTTCAAACTCGGTTTGTAGGTTACTTACATCATGACGAGCTCAACGATACGCCAATTTTTTTATTTCTACGCCACTGCGTTTAGCGAAAAACAGCTAAAAATAGATTTCAACACATTTTAAACTAAAAACTCCCTCAATTTTCAAGCAGTCTAATACAAACTTCACTTAATTGTAGCCAACAATAAATTGATTGTTTAACAGTCATTTAACTTGATAAATGAGTTCACCCATATTGTGAAAACACGCGTAAATAATGAAAAATTGCGTTGATCTTTCAACCAATTTTCATCAAACTTAACAATTGATTTATAAATATATTCTCTTTTACATCCCTGGCAGCACACTGACAAATTGAATTTCAAGAACTCCAAAATAATTATATCTGAAGTGAGTCTTTATATTGCCTGTTTTACCCCTTCACGCCCTCAGCTAACTTCGACTGAAAAAATCCAGACTACTTCTGTTATATCAGTAACTTCATTAATTCAAAATGTTTTCTAATGAAAGTACTTTAAAGTAATTTAAGAAGACAGACTCTGTTACATTTAAACATAATGCTGTTTTTGCTCAATTTTAATTGAACGCTTTTTCTAGGGTGTGACTGCTAGTATATATATAGTTAATAAAAAAGAACACGCTACAGCCTCTCTTAGAGAAAATCATTAAGAAACATAATGCTAATATCTTGAATAAACATTTAGACCAAAACCAAAAAAATTTAGACAGTATAAAAATAAAAAGAGATGAAGATAAACAAAAATTATATAACTGCAGAAATCTTCATAACTGTCTTCTACAAAATAAATGTCGCACGGAATTATTAGTATACCAATGCAATATCTCATCTATTGAAGATCCCGACAACATAAAAGTCTATATAGGTTGCACAAACCATGAGTTCAAGAAAAGATTCAATCAACATCAAAGTTCATTTAGAATAAATAAATACCGAAATCAGACGTCCCTATCGAAATATTTCTGGCACTTAAAAGAAACCAATAAAACACCTACAGTAAAATGGAAATTAATAAGAAAAGCTAGAATATGTAGGTCATTAACTGACCCATGTCCTGTGTGCATTCATGAGAAACTATATATTGCTAGGTTTATAAAAATTACTGAATATGATTCCTGATATATTATTGAACCAACATAACGAGTTAATTTTTAAATGTAGACATAAAAACCATCTCAACCTAACTCAATATATTTAGAAAAAGCTATATACGAAGGTAAATATTGTGTTATTTTTGGATTTGGAAATGATTGTATGCACACATGGATACATAATTGTATATATACAGATGTGTAGATGGACTTGGAAATAGATATGTGGATTTATGTGTATATGTATATATATATACTTATATAAGTGTATATATATTGTAGGCGCATATGTAAAAATATATATATGTGTGTGTGAAAATGTGTATTCGTAATTTTAGGTAAATATATGTGTGTATATATATATATATATCTCGAGTCATATATATAGGATTGCTTGTGGTCTGTATATGTATGTGTATGTAAATATATATGTGGCATATAATAATCTGAATATATATGCATATTTAGGTATATATAGGTATAGAGTTGTCTCTCTCTCTATATATATATATAAAGAGAATTCTAATGGAAAGACATAAAATTATTATATTATTAAAGTTTAATCTTACTTTCTCTTTAAATACTTTCTAATTAGAACTGTAGAATTAAAATTTCTAATCATCTGGAGATAATTTTATTTTAAATTGATAATTTAATTTAAGTTTAAAGATATTACTCTTTAACTATTAGTCTTGATAGTAAAAGTATTAAAATTAGAAAATACGATTTTTTTAAAATTTAAACACTTAATTCACCACCTAACGCTAAATGAAACATCTAAGGAAAAAATTAAATAAATATAAATGTGTGTAAATATTTGTAAATGTATGTGTAAGTAATTATATATGAATATGCATAGGTACCTGTGCATTTCGCTACATATGTGTGTGCTTATGTGTGTAATTGCACATGTAAATGAACGTATGTATATGGGAGATTTACATAAGTGTATATGTGGTATATATATATATATATGAAAAAACAAAATTTCTTTATTACCTTCAAATATTATTCCATCTTAATTTGAAACCTAAACTTTAAGTAAGAAAGATTACCCATCTAAAAATAGTTACAAATTACATTCATGATTTAGACTCAAACTGATAAAGATGTTACCTTAACAGTCATTTACAATATTAAAAGATTACTATCAGAAAATTTTATATTTTAATTCTTAGTTTTTTAATTAATGTGTTTTTAAATATAGTATTTAACTCATATTAAATTCCTAATTTATTTCTAAAGGAGTTAAATATTTAAATTAACTAACAAGCATTAAATTAAATTCTTCGTGGATTTTTTAACATTTAAATTACTATCAAACGTTAAAATCTTTTTTACCTAAATCGCTAAAACTATACCACCCCTCTCCTTCCTCCGTAAACCCTAAATGCGTCTCTTTTTTCTTTACTTCCCCCTTTTTTCTTTTTCGCTCCTTCCTTTTCAACACATCATTTCCGTTGAGTTGACCGATTCAATAGGTCAATGTCTGACCCTTACCCCCTCCTTCTTCAATATTAAGTATGATAGAAAGAAATATAAAAATAAACCCTCTCTAAACTCGACCATGTCTCTCACACCACTCCTCGCTACATTCTCTATTAAATTACATAAACTTAATACTACCCGTCAAAAGTGTAAATTTTAATTTCATTTTTCGTTTCACCTTTTGAAAGTAATGTCTGATGATCCAGAGTACTATAAAAGGTCTCTGGTGAAATAATCTATTACAATGGAGCCTTAAAATGGTCTGTTTTTCTTTAAATTATTAGCTCTAAATTTACATTGAACTCTCAGGATTTCATCCTACTTGGGACTACCCATACGGATTACCAAGTTTTTCATAACTATATATATATATATATATATATAAAAAAGCGTAGCTGGTAATAGACATAATTATATTTGATATTTAATAATAAATTTTAAATAATGTAAGTAATTCTATTACATTTATTTGTTTTAAAAAGAAATATAATCTATTAGTAATTAAAAGTAAAAATAATATTTCAAAATTGTAGTTCAATACAACGTATTCTAATCCAAACACCCCTTTTAGAAAGAATCTGTATGTATACAAGTACGAATTCACTGAATAAGAAGCTTTTTGCCGTAGATAAAAAAAAACAAAAAAACAAAAAAAAAAAAAAACGAAATGCTTTGAACGGATGTCATAATTCGTTGAAAACGGCATCCCTACCCTACCTAGACTTAACCCAATTTCGAACGTAACTCAAAATTGATACAATAATACTTAATAAAAAAGAACACGCTACCGCCCCTGTCTAAATGATTGGATTTCTCTGTATCCTTGGAAACTAAAATTATGAATGTATATGCTTTTATAACTCAGTAAATTTCAAAATCAGTTATTCCATAATTCGTTTGAAGATAAAACAAAACTAATGCTTTTAATTTAATTAGATAATTGAGTTTGAAGTTTTTTTTAAATCATTTATTATATATATATATATATATATATATATATATATATATATATATATATATATATGGCATTAAAGTGCATGCAATTTGCATAGTTATATATTTAAGACTATAGACTAACTTATTTAACATATAGTCTATTTCCAGAAATTCTCAGAATTTAATAAAACTATCAAAATTTTTTAAATTGATTACCTCCCCCCGTCCACGAGCAACACCGGGTACGTATACACACACATTATATTATATATATATATATATATATATATATATATATATATATATATATATGAAAATTTTCTCAGTGTTAACCTGTAGAAAAACACTATAAAGGTAAAAGACAATAGGAAAACTATAGTATTAGCCGACACGTTTCGTCCAATGTGGACTTTTCAAGGCAAAAAGAAAAAGAAAAAGTCCAATTACAGTTTTCCTAGTGTCTTTTACCTTTATATAGATATGTGTGTTCGTGTGTGTGACAATGTATATTTATATGACATATATAAAAAAAGAAATGTTTTTCATATTTTGTTTGCGTGCACTCAATAGATAGATAGATAGATAGATAGATAGAATGTGAGAGAGAGAGAGACAAAAAGAAAGCGCGGGAGACACACACACCGCTACTTGTTATGCGTAAAAGTATATAATTTAACGTCTATCAAGGTGAATACGATTTCTGCTAATAAAGTATTAAATAGTTGTCTAGAGCAATAATTATAGAATCAAAAATAAGTTCAGTATTTATCAGCGTCAACTCTGAGTTTAGTATTTTCTCAACAGTCAAGACTTAAATACATGTCGACTGACAAATTACGAAAATCAGAGTTGACTCCAATAACTTTATTATCTCATATATATATATATATATATATATATATATATGTAACATGGCCTTTTTCGTCGGTGGATGACTCCACAGTAGTAGAATACTGTCGAGTCATCACACCGTGTTTGGCTGGCCTCTCCGCCGCGCTGAACTATTCTCTTCATAGGTCTTTGCTCCCGCGAAAACAGCGGCTCTCGATACCGGGCAATCGCATCTCAGTTGGCAACATTGATAGAAAATTCCATCATGGATATTTTACACTGGTCCTTGAAGCGAAGCTTAGGTCACCAACGTTACGTGTGGCCTTAGACAGTTCCGCATACTGTATCTGTTTGGCAATTCTGAGTTATCCATGCGCGTAATGTGTCAAAGCCACCTGAGACTACAGGATGGGATATAGTGACTGAATTCCATCTCTTTTGAGAACTTTTGTATCGAGAACCCTATCTTGCCATTTAATAACATTTCTTAACTCATGTAAAAACTATTTAACCTCCTCTCCTGACCAGCGTATAACGTCCACGTCTCACTCCCAAAGGTATTAAATAAATATAGTTAAATTGGGCTACGGTTGCACTAGTAATTTAGATACAATAATGATACAAATTTCACTCTTATTGTTCTCAGAAAATATCTCCAAAATTTGTCAGTGAGGAACTCTGGCAACAGGACTCTGCACCATGTCACACAATCAGGCGAACCCAGTCATGGCTGTCAGATAATTTCAATGACCACATCATCCCACCTAATTCCCCAGATTCCAACCCCCTTGATTATTATGTGTGGGGCGGAGTTGAACGAAAGACAAAAAAAAAAAAACTCTTTGTAAGACCAAAGATGTACTGAAGGCAAGAATTATGGCAGCATTCACCAACTTAAACAAGGCCATCCAGAAGAAAAGCAGGAGATTCCGAGGTCGTCTGGATGTCGTTGTTGAAGCCAATTAAGATTTTATTGAAACAAGTATTTCAAGATATTTTTGGTACATATATCTGTTGAAATGAGATGCCAGTATTATCTTCAATTTTGCGTCAGTCAGACGACAATTTATCCATCGCACTCAGTATTTAAATACACATCATTATAAATATACATAAGTAATGTTTAAAGAGAGTTTCCGGCAAAAACGTTCACTTTATAAATGGATGTTAGTTTTGTCGTTATCTGTGCACAATAAAAATTGCTTCGTGCCCAGCATCCACTCACGCGCAAAATATTATCCCTATCAACGGGATAATCTTAAAAAGATGGTTGTTACATTACAACGATATTTTATTACTAAATACTTGGAAGCAAATATAAAGTAATTTTTTATGATACTTAACGCTTTTCTGTGTTAAATGCAAAAAAAAAAAAAAATAATAATAAGGTTCTTATAGTCTATTGTTCCTTGGAGATCAGCATATTGAACATAGAAAGTTTTAATAATTTTTTTTTCTCCGTGGTGTTTTATCTTCTATAAAATATAGTACATTGTCAGTTTAACCTGCTGTTAGATTATCCGAGTAAACTGAAGTCAACATTAGCAAGTGTCATTGAATTAGTTTTAAAGAGTGGTCAAGATTAACTCGCAGTAAAATTTCAAATAAAACTTTTTACTGACAATTACACAGAATGATACGAGATCAAAATGTGATCCCAAAATTAGGTTAGATTGATTTTACGACGTTTCATTGTTGACTGGACCCTCTCATTGTCAAAATCAATCCAACTGCTTTATTTTCTTATCCATTAGTACTCGTTGGTCAAACCTCATAGGGAATAAAAACTTTCTATTGCACAAGTAGCAGTCCGTCAGTACTTCGCACACGCCTATTTTTCAGGACAATCGTGGGAAATAGCTTCACAGGAGGAGAAACGGCAAATACTGTCAGACTTGTTATAGCTAACAGATGACACACAAGTCGATAACTGTCCACTATCGACAGGGTCACTGTCGAGAAGGGGTATGATGTTGTAGCACCTAATGATCCTCGGCTACAAAAATCACTGATGATATGTATACAAATCGACACTAAAAACATCCCCAGTTTGTACTGACTACAATGTCAGGAAAACAACAGGCATGTATGACAGAATCTAAAAGTGAGGAAAGCAGGAGCATGTTATCAAGAAGCGAAACCGGGTCTTGATTAAAACTCAACAATGTCTATGCCTAAGATACTTGTTGAGCTCAAAGTATACCGAAAAGCCGTCAGATCTGCCATGAACGACAACCTGGGCCTTACACCCTACACAAGAAGGACAAACCATTACGGCCAGGAGCCTAGAAAGACACAGGTCAAGAATTATGAGTATATTGTTAAAATATCTGATGAGAAAGTCATTAGTGGATGCTGTTTTGAACCGTTGAAACGACTTGTATTTCGCGAAGATAACAGCTGGTGTCAAGAGCATATTCAGAACCAAACATTTAGCCCAAGTCACAGATTGTATGTTGTGGCTTCCAGGAAAATAAAGGCCTCCAGTATTTTAAAAGCTTGGGGAAAAGGTGAGCACTAGTGCCTATTAACTATTAACCCTAGAACATTAACCATGGGTACATAGTAACCAGCACGGATTTTCCTATTTTTAATTACAATTTTCAGTACCATACCTAAATAATATGTTTTTCAGTTCCTCTTAATGTTAACTCAAAGTACAAAGTTTGAAGTACCTGCATGTAAAATATTTCAAATAAAGATTTAAATCTAATATTTGTTTGATATTTTCAAAATCGGGTATGATATACCCATGGTTATTAGTGGTGTAACTTTAATTGATGGTTAGTGTTCTAGGGTTAAAATGACCTGAAGTACCAGTTTTGCCATGGTTCAAAGCCAATTAACACACTGTGTGGCCACCGGGCAGTGTTCCCAGCCAATAAAGTGCTAAATTCTGACTAGTAGTCTTATGATCCCACCCTAACCCAGACCGGAATTCTGTGAGGGTGAACTGGATATGCAAACCAACATTTTCTGTCTGAAAAATCATCACGACATTATCAATTTTATTTATATCCTTTCGTATTAACTGGATTTGTTATGCATAATAAGCAAATTTCTAAGATCGCAGCAATTCACCAACTATTGTTTCACCACCCATTCATAAAATCAAACATCGACTTGTACAAGGACTCCATCGTGGAGATAACGTTTAGCGCATTTATATATCTCATAGAAATCACTTAATAAAAATAGATCAGTTTCTTGTATGAATTCAAAAGGCACACAAGGTAATAATTCATCGAAGAGATAAAACGTTCGATGTTAATGGAATAAAGAAATAGGGAACGTTCTAGCAGCGTTACAGACACCCTATAATTTGGGTGATTATGTGACGCTAATGCAAAGTTAGACTCAACTATTAAATAAAAATATATAAATATCTTGTTTCAGTTGCGGCGAATGGGTAGAGTCAGGGAGAATCAAAGAAGTTAGGATTGCGTACACAGGAATTGACAGAGACAAATCTTCGGTGAACGTCTAGCCAGCCTCTGTCCATATCAAAAATCGGAACGGTTAAATAACATTTGGACACCTACGCAACAATTTTCCGGTATGTCGCTTCCGCAACTTGGTGTGATCACGGCTCTTCCGGCATGCGCCCAGTCAAGCACGCATTTCCTTCCGTGCACCATGTCTATTCAAGGCTCAGGACACCAGTGCGCCCTGTTCATTTTAGATGCATTTTCTGTTTATTGTATCAACAGTTACGATTTCAGCTTGCACACTGATGCAGCGGAATTAAGGCCAAAGGACTTTCCTCAACCGTTATCCAACACGTTGGGAATGGGCGGTCACTTTGGGGTTTCCAAAGTGACCGCCTATTTCCAACGTTTCATAAGTTTATGGTAGCGTTGCGAAAAGCAGAAGCTGAAAATTCCACACAGGTCTATTATAGCATCACAATAGTTTTTCTTCACTTACCTTATATACTTATGAATTATGTAGTTGAATATTGTGCGAGTTTTTATGATCATTTTCTTTTACGAAAAAAAAAGTAGAGGGTCGTACCATACACAGGTAATTTATTTTGAAGAGGTTAAAAATCAGACAAGAACGAAAAAAGTACGGTATCTGAATCTTCGTGTCATATTTTACGGTGTTTTTTTTTCTCGTCATTTTGGGGTATATTTGTACAAAAAAGAATGAAGGCCGTTTATTTGCTATAAAATATGTCCAGGGTGATGCCCATTACTGCAATATTTGAATACGGTAGGCCTGCTAGTATTATCCAGAAGCTGGGATCGCATTATAAACCAATCGACTTATACACTAGTGTATACAGTATATATATATATATATATATATATATATATATATATATATATATTAGTAATTGATTTGGGGATTTAGGCTAATTTTATAGTAATTCGTCGAGCTTAGAATCCTCAGCAGAATGCAGAAAGCACTGGACGGCCGTTTCGTGCTATCTGGGATTCATCAGCAGTGCGCATCCACTATCGAAAATTGAACCCGGATCGCTTCGATACAACGCGAACGTCATACCACGGGGACTTTGGATAACTCTGTATACTTTGGATGGGTATCGGTGAACGGAACTGAGTGAGTAGCGGCGCTATATCGAGTCTAGTTTATGTCTTCTTCGTCACCGAGTCCCGTGGTACAGTTGGTATGACGTTCGTATTCGATTCTTTGTAGTGGATGCGCACTGCTGATAGGACGAAACGGCCGTCCAGTGCTTTCTGCATCCTGTTGAGGATTCTAAGCTCGATGAATTACTATAAGATAGATAGATAGAGAGAGAGTATTTGTTTAAAATGTGAATCACTTATAGCAGTGGTGTGCCGCGAAGAGATAATACCTAGAAGCCATTTCATTTTGTTTCATAAAGACATTCAATTTCTTAATCATGATGACACCGCTCAATTCAAAATCGCCGAATTTCTGGAATCTAAACGTTTCGCGCAACTAATTGGTCATGGGACGATTAATCGGAATATCAAGAGTTTTTCAAAGTATCAGGAATCGGCATCGGAGCTGAATAATTCAGACTCGATTTCGATACCAAAACGATTCCTAAATACACAGGTTGTAAGACAAAAAGTTGTAACACAGAACTGTACTATGTGAGGTTTTACGTAATGCTCCTAACTACCAAACATTTTTTTACCTTTTCCTAACCATTTTGAATCTTTTCAATTTCAGGCTAATCTAACTTTATGCACAACTGTCCCACTTACATTCACTAATATTATTTTATACCCGATATTGAATACAGGATATGTTGATTTATGTGAATAAAAATTCTTATATAATATTCTTTGTTTTTTATTATTTTATTGCAAAAAGGCTTTATGAGTGGAAAATATTTATTTTTTGTGATAGGTGTGCCGCGAAAATTTAATTTAAATAGTGTGCCGCCATATAAAAAAGGTGGGGAACCACTGACTTATAGAGATGATGAATGCACATTCTATTAGCTTCCTGGAATTTATTATCCATTTTTTATTAAGGTAACGTCTTGGGCACATTTTTCAAGCCTATAAGTAAATTTTCAGGAACTTTATATCGACATCATTTTGTTAACGGAGAAGTTACTTGAAAGACAGAAAAAGAAAATGCAATGAAACGGTAATTACATGGTGCAGCAGAAATACATCCCACATACACCTCCCAGATATACTTCACACATAATGGAAAGAAATTAGTGGCAATTACGTCTTCATCTCGCTAACGTTATGTGGAATGTATTTTCTGAGGTATGTGTGACAGGTATTTCTGCCGCACACTGTATGTATTTCAGTAAAGTCAGTATCGAAATATTGAAAATAAAAGTCATTTGTATCAAGTAAAATAAATATTATTCTTGAAATTAGTATTACCTTTGACTTTAGGCACCGGTTGGAAAAATATTGTCACTTACCTGAAATGGAAAATAAAAATCTAGATTAGAATAAATTCATTTAAAAGAATATGCCAAAAAAATTAATTAAAAATATACCATATATATATATATATATATATATATATATATATAACGCGACATTTGAATACTAATTTTGAAGTTAATTTTAAGGGAGTCGCATCATATGCACGTAATAAAATTAGCGTATGTACCGCTGGCTCTTGGTACGCCGATGGCCAAATTATTTATTTACTGTATCAAATTAGCTTCAAAGGTCGCATGATACGCAAGTATATACGGTAATACTTTTTCAATAGTAACATTTTCAAATAGTGTTCTATTCTCTCTTAACTTTCCCGGTTTCTTTCTTTCTTTTTTATTACACGCTGTATTGTTGACTTCGTAGTATTCAACAATGCAATAATCTTTAATACCGTCTTGGAATTCGTCTGCTTTACAATCGAAGAAACGATCGAATAAAAATGGGATAAAACACAGAAAGATAAAGAAACTATATATATATATATATATATATATATATATATATATATATATAGAGAGAGAGAGAGAGAGAGTATAGTTTTAATGTATATTTATGGCTTAAAGTGCTCAATATCAAGGACAGTTTTTAAATATGGAAGTGGACATTGAGGTCAAAGGTCAACGCCTAGCTACGACAGTCTGTTTCATGCTTAAACGCAATATATAGACCTTTAAATTGTGTTTAAGCATTAAACAGACTGAGCTCAATATACAGCGGTGACAATGTCCACTTTTACGCAAACATTATATATATATATATATATATATATATATATATATATATATATATATATAATTCCCAGATCAATTCTGTGGACAAGACAGATTGGTATAAAATGACAATTGGGAAAAATCTTAGATTTTGCCGACGCGTTTCGTCTTCCGACTTTTTCAAGGCAAAAATGAAATCGAAATGTCTGTTATAGTTACATTAAAAATTCCAAATTTAAAAAGACAGACGCTTCTGTCCAAGCCTTTTTTTCTGGTTAATGTAAATTACCTTTACAGTAAGAGAATTTTTTTCCACGTCGACAATACAGTTAAATTCCCAGATCAAGCGCCTATCTTTTTAAATTTGGATTTTTTAATGTAACTATAACAGAGACATTTCGATTTCATTTTTGCCTTGAAAAAGTCGGAAGACGAAACGCGTCGGCAAAATCTAAGATTTTTTCCAATTGTCATTTTATACCAATATATATATATATATATATATATATATATATATATATATATATATATGGGACAGGTGTGTGTGTGTAAAACTTCATACTGTGGTCAGAAACAACAAAATAAAACCCAGAAATAACGTTTCAAATACTGGTAAACACTAACATATCTATATCTATATATATATATATATATATATATATATATATATATATATATACTACGCAAAATTAAGTGGACGCCGAAGATTCTAGCACTTTCGCTCCAGCCCCTCAACGTCCGGCGTCTTACTCTCTGGATTGAAGTGTCTACTCGGTCCTAACCGAACCATAGGTCCCCTGAGCATCCGTAGATTATTCGACCTGTCCGTTGGTTTAATCCTGATTCCTGCCCACGTTGTGATTTGTTTGATCCAGAAGGCAGAAATGATGTCCGTCCATTCACGGTCAACTGGAGATGTAGACACGGCTGGGGAGTCTGCGCTAAGAAATTTAGAATGCAGCAAAAAAATATTAATATCTGCAGAAAACCGGACAAATAACTATTCACTGGTTGAATTGTTAATGTTTTTTATATAGCAGAAAAGAATAGTAGATGAAAAAAACGGGTTACAGAAAAGAAAAGTATTTAACGTGAAAACTCATTCACTGGATGAGAGAGAGAGAGAGAGTATGGGATTAACTTGTTAAATCGTCTCAGAACGATATATGACTCTTGCGATGGAGGGATAAAGATTTCTGTGCGGGGCTTAAAGTTATAGTGGCGTTCCTCCTCCCAACACTTGCCCGGGCCAATTCTGTCTTCAAGAATTTTCTCCAGTCTGCCTTTTTCAGCATAACTACGCGTTTACATAGATAAACCCGGCTGGTTAGAACTGACCCTCGCCCCTACTACTTCGCACGCGATTATCACGGTGATTCTGGCTGCTTCAACGAAAATCATGTGAATTCCAAAGTTTCTTCTAGCTTACTCAGCTCTATTTCAATTTCTAATCGATAAAAATTATTTCGACCATTTTACATTGTCTTCTGATGACCCAGATTCAATGGGTACAACTTCTGCCCTAGATCAGATTTCTCCATCAGTAAGCAAAATGCTCTCATTTCGCTATTCAAATCTACTCCAATTTCACTAAAAAAATATACGTGTGTGTGTGTGTAGTTCCCAGATTCTCTGTTACAGATAATATTTAAAAAAATATTTTTTCCAGCTAATCAACAAATCTTAATTAAACGATATATTCATTAAAAAAACCATTATTAAACAAATCACAACCACTTTCAATTTTTGTTTATCAAGCTTGAATAAATATATCAATAAAAAAAGTAAAAATTACGATGGCTAAACGAAAATGAACCCTCACACTTTTACTCTGTAGTTTTGTTTTACATAGTTGCCATTGCAAATCATTTTTTGCGCACGTGTAAAAATCAAAATAATAGTTTTCGGTTCTCGCTCTTCAGTGCTAATCGCCGACAAAAATTTTGTGATGTCAACGAACACTCGTTTCCACTTTTGTAATGCTCGTTGTAGTAGAGACTTCGTAATCGCAGATACAACTATAGTACGCCGTTGAACAATACTGGCGTCAGCCGCCTTCGAATAATCTCGCACTAACTGTACTTGCTCAATAATATTCGTTCAAATAGTAATCACTGTATAGTGATCTGAATAGAGAAATAGGATAGTGAATAGAGTAGAGAATAGCGGTCCCTATAGTATAGAGGATAGAAAAGAAATGGTGATCCGTATAGTGATAGCGGAGAAATAGCGATCCGTTAGCAATAGATGATAGACGAGTAGTGGCGATCATTTAGACGTCATGCGAATTCCTAATTATGCGTTTCCTCTATGGTCATTTGGTCTACTTAATTCAATAACGGGATCGCCTGTGTTTGCTCACAGATGTTCTATGTTTAAACTCAAGTGTCGGTAGCGACACTTTATTCCTATATAACAAAAATTTTTGCTATTTTTTCGCACCATTACTTGACGGTGAGTAGTTTTTTGGGGATTTTTTTTGTTATCCTCGAAATATTTTGTACATATTTATATATACACTCTTGTGCAAATTAAATGAAAACGGCTTTACTTTAATTTCTTTCACCATACAGGCAGTTTTAGACCCACCGGAGTGACAGGGTGTAATCGATTTCTATTTTTTCCTCAGATTACGTCATTTGCAGTGGTGTGCCGTAATATGAATTTATTTTCGGTGTGTTTGATGGAATTTGTTTAGCCTTGAAAAATATTGCGTCATCCGTGATTGCATCAGATTTTCATCACGCCCAGACACTATTGTCTCGACTGTCCATTAGTTGTTCTACGGCCATTGTCTGCAATGGAATGTTACCCCAAGAAAGCGTACAAAAATTGTAATGCTGCACGAACACATCGGCAAGCCTTACCCGTTAGCAAATCAATGTACTATAGACTGGCCCAGGAACTCTCCTGATTTAAATCCAATCGAGAAGAAACTGTGGTCAATCTGCAAGGAACGACTTCGTGGAATGGACATACGAAGTACTAACATATGCATTGAGTCATGTTTCATAGGAAAAATACGAAAAAAGTAAATAATAACGGAATTATTCGTTTTGTTTCAATTAATTTGCACAAGGATGTACGAGTAAAATTTCCGTTTTTTAAAGACCTAATAAAATTTTATACTCCCATATAAATTATTTAAATTCAAATTTCCTTTTTTTTTTTAGGGCGGTGGACTTTTCCCGAGATATCATAGTTTGCATTAGTTGAAGAATTTATAAACTATTGGTATGCTTTTCCCATCAGAAACATTTATAGTCCTTTTATAATTCCGTACAATCTTTTCTCTATCTTTCTCTTCTGACGACATCTTCACCCAATGCCCCTACGGCTATTATCAGCTATAGCAATTAATTAATTAGCGATATCATCTTATCTTAATGAGCGTGTCTCGATAATGAAGAAACACACCAAACTGTCAACTGGCCAGCCACCTGCCTTGTTTTCCAGGATTCCTTTAAGAATTCTCATAGTATTGATAAGCCATTCGCATTCACTTAATCAAAGGCAATAATCGAGGTCACAATGAGAATTTCTCACGGAGAATTTTGGCAGGAATACATATATATTTACATCTTTTAAAAACTAGCATCGTTGCTATAACAATAATATTTAACATTCTATAACTGTGATACATTGTATTTCAGAAGGAAACATCGTAAATTGCGATGTATAAGTAGAGTTTTCAAGCCTAAAATCTTGTGGGGCTACTGGTAACCTACCGTATGTTTGGAGGTCGACGTAACTCGGGATTTCGAACTCAAGATCTTGGTCGACTTGTACGCTGCAACTTACGATATTTAACCGGAAAAAAACGCATGAAATTCTAAAATTCTGTAATCTGCTTTCGGCGAGATGGTTTTAAACTTTCATACCAAAAGACATTTTTGTTTTAAATGCCATGTCCCTTTTGGCGAGGTGTAATTGTTAGCCAGCCTGTCTCGCTAGATCAATTACGAATGGGCAATGAGTTCGATCCTCACTGGTTTTGTGTTATATCTAAGCTACGCATTGGAAAAATCACCAAAGAAACTTGTGGAGAGTCACTCCTTTAAGTCCAGAAGGAGTGACTCTCCACGGGTTTCTTTGGTGATTCTCTTGGTTTCTCCGCAGAGAACACAGTGTACCCGGCTATTTGCTTCAGTGCCAGGGGAAGGGAAGACGGATTAATTTTCCTAAAGGCATTTCTGCGAAAGTGACTGCGACAAGCGAAACTAGCATTTCAACTCGACTTGCCAACGACTCGGTTAAAGAAAGGAAGGTAATGCAAAAGGCACACCTAGCAACGACAACAAAAAGTCATACAAAGGAGGAAAAGAAAAAAAAAAGCAGTGAAAATTAATAATGAATATGTTTTATTAGTCTTGTATAGAAATTAACAGCCGAATTTTATGAGATTTTTAATGGTGAATATTGCTAATTCTTATTTGTTTGGCAAGTAGTTGCCTCGCAAACTATATATTACATTATTTTCAATAGAACGGCAAGAAATAATATGTGGTGGCAGGAACGCGCTTAGATTCCTAGCTTTCTTTAAAAAAAAAAGAACTCGTTTAGACTTAGATTTTAAAACACTTTTAGATTTACATATTTAAAAAAAAAAATACACATTTAAATTTACATTTTTTTAAACACGTTTAAATTTACATTTTTTTAAACACGTTTAAATTTACATTTTTTTTAAACACGTTTAAATTTACATTTTTTTTAAACACGTTTAAATTTACATTTTTTTTAAACACGTTTAAATTTACATTTTTTTTAAACACGTTTAAATTTACATTTTTTTTAAACACGTTTAAATTTACATTTTTTTTAAACACGTTTAAATTTACATTTTTTTTAAATGTTTAGATTTACATAAAAAAAATGCTGAAATTTACATCTAAATTATTGGGCATGGTCACAAAAGGCGCTCAAGATAAAGGGCCTGGTCGAGGGATTATTTATTAAGTGATGTCAATTTATCTATATATTTTTTTTTTCCAAACCGAGGAAAAATCCTAACGATTATATCTAAGTCAGCTACGAGGAAAGTTAGTTCACTCGGTCGTAGAAGACGATATTTTTTTTCTTAGAATCTATCTTTCACCTTTATAATTCTATCATTCATCCGTCTTTGTTGAATATTGCTGCCACATCCGGCCTGACACTTCTACTATGCATCTAGAGATTCTAGACAAAACCCAAAGAAGAATCTTCAATGTTATCGATCTTGACCTGGCATCTCGGCTTCAATTATTTCCTATTGCCGTAACGTAGTTCCCTGTTCCTTTTCATGGCGAGTGTTCTGATGAGCTTTCCATTTTAGTACCTCAACTGCAATTTAAGCGTAGAGCTACATTGTAATATGATGAGACCTACTAGCCAGTTGAATTGGATTGATGCAACCGTAAGTTCTATTCTAATCGTTTCTTCTATTGAACTTCTCACTTGTGGAACTTTCTTCCGAATTCTGGCTTCCCAATTAACTTCGATCTTCAAAAATCTAAATGCGATGTCAATCGTTATCTTTTGTCTGCTTAATTCCTGTTCTTTTATTGTTCTCTATCCGTAATGTTTTTGTTTTATCACTTATTCTTTTCCTCTGAGTAACCCTCTTGCGTCATAGTGGCATTATTGCACTGCTTGGAGTGAAATGATTAAAAAAATAAATTATGATTTACCCTAATAATTAAATTCGTTCGAGTATTTAAAAGTCCTCTGATCGAGAGAGTGGAAATTTTGAGAAGCAGGGAACCACCTTTTAATTGCTGTTGTTCCCTCATCCCAGCTATAGACAAATAGTGACCCCCCAAACAAAACGCTATGATTGTATGAAAATACATTTATAGAGTAAAAATAACATTATATATATATATATATATATATATATATATATATATATATATATATTTGAATTGGACATAGTCCGACAATTTATTTAAAGACATTTATATTATGTTTAACGTTCTTGTATCTATAAAAAGAACGTTAATTATGATATAAATGTCTTTATATATATATATATATATATATTAGCAGTATTACTTGTTTGAAAAACCTCGGATGACTCAACTTGAGGGCAAATTGGTACCCGAGATAAAAATTGGAAGTAAAAAAAGAAAGAACTAAAAACATCAGAACAAAACGAAACAAATCGTCAAGTGTCTTAAGTCCTTAGTCCAAAAAAAAAAAATCCCAAGCGAGTATAAAGACTCAAACGTAGAGTGCTCAATACGCTAAGTAGAACGGTAAATTAGAACAAATCCTAACGAGTCAGGCAAACCTACCTAGGTTTCACCCAAATGGATCTTCAGGGTATATATAAAGACCAACAATACATTTTTAAAGCAATTGCATTCAAAATATATTTAGTTGAAGCCATAAAATTATGTTCAAATTATTTACATTTCAGCATTAAATAACCAACAGATGTTGATGCAGCTAAACAAAATAGAACCACCAACATGAAAAAAAAAACAACTTTTAGGACATTAATCCATTCATCCCACAGTTTTTTTAAAAATCAAACTGTATTCCAAAATATAACTTCAACATAATTACAATATAAAACATACATATCATTGCCTCTAGCAATGTCCACACAAACATGTATATGCATAAAAGCTGGGCATCATCTACCATGTATTCAATTATGAAAGCAGAATAACATATTTTATTATTTCAAAGCTCCCAAGAAAATTAAATTTCAGCTTTAAATGACCCCTCTGCCGTGAAATCAGCAAATCAATCGAGTAATGAATTCTGTCTCCACTGAATAAACCGTCATTATAGTTTTTACCAGATAAGTTTTTTTAATAACTGTAGCAACACAGATACATATTATCACTCGTGCAAATACTCAATATTCGTATATTCAATATTTGTACACACGCACAGATGAAGACCTCTTTATCTGTTCTAAGCCCCCGACTCATTCTCCAACGCATCTTCCAGCCTCTTAATAATCGAGTCAATAAATTTATGGAAGTTTTATCTGTAATAAATCAATCGTGTGTTAAAGGTCAGCTTTCCGGTGGCAGCGAGTGACGATTTACTCAGCGCGCAGGTTCAAGCCCGTCCATCCATCAGCCGGCATCAACCATACAAACCAATCGTTGCCGACGGCTCCCGTAGTCGTCATGTGTTTAATTCTGCGCACAGAAATGTTTAGCTTTTGTGGGATGGAGAAGGGAAGGTGCACGCAAGCAAGTACTCAGTTTGGTAGAGGGCGCTGCGATCCGGTTTTTCCAGTCGCAACTTGCCTCGTTTTCAATCTGTGGCTCGGAGAAGAATGGCCGATTATGAGTCAGAGAGAGAGAGTGGGAGAGAGAGAGAGAGAGTGTGTGAGAGTGAGAGAGTGTGTGAGAGTGAGAGAGAGAGAAAGACGATTCCCGGTTGCGGGTGGAGGTTTTAGGGTGTGTCAGTGCGGGTATACATTGATCCAGGGTAGTAAAGTGCATATATTTGCCGGGTGGAATTTCGAGCGCAGTCCAAAGAGACGAGAAATTAATCCGATAGATATTGAGGAAGAATACGTTGAAATATATGCCATAAAAATCCGGCATATACGCGACCTGCCACGATGACTGGTTTCTTACGCACTAGTGCATGCTGTCATATAATATAAAGGCTCTGCTATTTCGGTATTGTGCACTTTTTTCCGGTGTACCATTTTAGTATACTCCTTTGATAGTTAGTTACATCTGTGCGTTTGACGCAGGTTCGAATCCTACCGGAGGGCACATTTTCTTCATTTAGTTTTTTTTTGTCGATTGCGAATGCTGGTAGATGAAATAAACACCGTTTAAAAAAAAAAAGTTCCGTCTGCCCAATTTCACTCACAAGTCTTGGGTCAACTCGTGGTATGGTTTTCAGGCACTTTCCAAATGTGCCGCACGCTGGGATCGTCCCCCTCCAGTTCGATAACATCAGGAAATCTCCTTTCTGACAAATTGACCATGGTGAGATTCGAATCCGGGTCTTATGGTCACAATGCGAACGTTCTAACCACTCGTGTGTGTGTGTATGTGTGTTTCCGTTTATTTATTAAAATACGAGTATCCACTAAAATAACGTTTATCTAATAAAAAAAAATTCTGTCGGATTAATAAAGAAACAATCCATCCCCTTTACAAACTGCATTGTTTATGTTAGGACAGGAAACGGAGCAGATATGTCTATTTCAAGAGTCGGAGAAAAAACTGCGTTTAAAGGCACTGTTCAACTTTGCTTGGTCATCGAAACACTCTGTAGCCGAGAGGTCAAAGCAGATCAGACGTAATGACGGAACCCTGTCGGAGAGCTCATATTTTTTTCTCGAATAAAAATTCTCGAATATTCAAGGCCGGTAGACGAAAATAAATAAATAAATACTGTTTAATAAATGAACGGAGACTCTACACAAATATCCATTAAAAATAGTGTTTAAGTAATAATAATAATAATAATAATAATAATAATAATAATAATAAATATATATATATATATATATATATATATATATATATATAATAAACACACAATGAAAGAGGCGTAAACATCCACAGGGCTGAGACGGTGATAAAGGACTCCACTCCCCCACTTTTTGCTGTAACTGAGAACTTCTCTTCTTTATGTGCTGTGTTCCCTCAGGACGTAGATGATGATGGCTCACCACCATTTCCTTTCCTTTGTAGTTTTTAATAAATTTTGTCTTTTTATTAGTTCTAAGACCTATTCCGCCATTCCATTTACTAAGTTCGCAAAGTCCCTTTGTCCCTCTGGTCTTTAATCTTTCCTGTGAGTATCAAATTTCCCAAGCTCTCTTTCCTCATTATGTTCCCTAGAAATTTCAACCGCCTCTTCCTGACGTTAAGTGTAAGTGTCCTTTATTTTTGTTTCCATTTTCTCGAAAACTTCATCGTTGATCACATGTTCGGTCCATTCACTTTTTAGGAAACCTCTGTCGAACATTTCTGTTGTTTCAAGTCTCTCTTTCATCAGTGAGGATATTGTCTAGCATTCACTGCCATACAGGAGGACTAATATTACTGTCATTAATTTTTAAAATAAATCATGAAAAATTTAATTCATACACCTCCGCCAAACTGAAATATGAGCTTCTAAAACCCTTATCCACTCTGGAAGTCTATTTCCAGAAAATATAGTTCAAGCGAAAAGCATTAAAAATGCATACATAATTTTAAAAAAAGAAGTTATTTACGCTATAGAATAATGCATCTAAAAATAAAATAAAAGTTAATTTTATGAGAGGATCATACTCATAAAAAAAGGATAAAGAATCTTTAAATCTCAACATTTCATTACTAATCTGCTCGTTAAATTGATTTATTGATTTGTTTGTTTAACATCATATCAACTCCTTTATGGGTCATTTAATGCCGAAATTAAATTTTCTTGGGAGCTTTGAAGTAATGAAAATAGGACACATGTTATTCCTGCTTTCACAATTGAGTACATGGTAGATGATACTCAGATTTTGTGCATATACATATTTGTAGGGACATGATTACTAGAGGCGGTGGCAAGCCTGTTTTTTTGCTGTAGTTTTGTTGAAGATGTATTTTGGAATGCAGTTTGATTTCTTCAAGAAATAGTAGGATATTATATCGATTAATATCATGAAAGAGTTCTTTCGTGTTCATTGGTTTGGTTTAGTGGCATATCAACACCTCTATGGGTCATTTAATTCGAAAAGCTAAATATTTTGAACACAATTTTATGGCTTCAACTACGTATATTTTTAACGTAATTGTTTGCTTTCAACTACAGATAAAATGTACTACTATAAATATGTATTGTTGGTAATTTTAGTATAAATATGTATTGTTGGTAATTTTAGTATAAATATGTATTGTTGGTAATTTTAGTATAAATATGTACTGTTGATATTTTTACTATAAAAATGTATTTTATACTTTCATTTATATTTTTATTTTATACTTTGGTTTTCGTTTGGAGGTTCCCTATTTGACTATAGTTGGAGCCTTAATAGGTGCTACTACGCCGAGTCAGGATGGACCCGGGAATAACAGCTATTATGAGGTGGTTCCATGCTCCTCAAAAGCGCCAATTTTTCGATCAGAGATCTTGCTGGCGGATGTAGTCTGTCATCATACCCAGGACTATGCTCGGTCGGTAGATGAATAAATATAGTCTGGTGTATAAACATTTCATCTTTTGGCTACGTACTTACTGACCCATTCACATATACCGATATAAGTCGACACATTGGGCTCATCGGCGTGGTGTTATGGCCAGCAAACTTGTCTTGCTCGATCGATGACTGAGTAATGACGTTGATCCTCACTAAGTGCTCCATAATTGCGGCTTTGTGCTCCGTCCAAGACATATGGGAATATTTTAATGCATTTATTTTATAAGGCTAGTATTTAATTTAACATTTCCTTGAGGCTTACGGCAACATCAGGTTGAAACACCGGTTCCCGTACGATCACCGAAGTTAAGCAACGTTCAGACTGGTCAGTACGTAGATAGGTGACCACTTGGGAATACTAGGTGCTGTAAGCTTGAGGTCTGTGGGTGGAGTAATGGATGAGGACTCGGAATTGTTGAGCGGAGTTCTAATTCCAGTCGGGTTCATTATATTGAATTACATGCAAATACTCTTGGGAAGGTGTGAATCCACCTCTTCTACCTCCAGCTATGGGTTAATTAGTAAAACTTGTATCACTAAATCATTGTTATCTCCAAAAATAAAGTCGTGTACAAAACATTTAGTTTTCGGTGTTGATATGCCGCTACACACAAAAATGAGCTGCTTCTTTGTCAACTCACTTAATTCAGTGGTGAATAGAAATCCTGTAGACGGAACATTATACAGTGAAAAATTCAGATCTACATTCAGTTAGAGCGTGTCATGCCAAGCGACAAGCTTATTGATTGCCCCATCCCATATGAGCGGAAAGAGACGTACACATACAGACATGTCGTGATTCATATAAGCAAACTGTGTTCGTAGTTATGACCAGACTGAAATAGATATGAGCCTGGGATACTGTTACTGTGTCGATTGGACAGGTACTTTCTCGTGTGTGTCCGTTTCATTGATTGTAGGCACACACACAGAGAATGCTTGCTTGCTGCCGTGCAAAGCTGCCGATTTCACTGCAGCGGGTGGGAAACTGGAAATATGAAAACGAAACCCCGAAGCTGTGTAGTCATGTCTCATCATGTCAAGTTACTGACCACAACGAGAGCACGATGTTAAAGGCTGCGGACTTGCAACCTTAACAGCGAGCATTTACAAATCTTCGAGTTTAAGAAGGCACGGGTAAAAGACTTTTTTTTTTGTTTCATTTAAATCAGAAATTATATGTTTCTTATATTTTCTTAAAACAACTTTCAATTTATATATAATTATTGTTTGAAGACGAGAAAAGTGTTTTAGTTTGTGTCTTTGGTTGGTTGACTTTGTTTAGCAGCATATCGACACCTCTATGGTTTACTTAATACCGAAATCGAAATATTTTGAAGACAATTTTACGGCTTCAAATAAATATATACTATAAATAGGTACTTTTGGTTGATTGGTTGGTTTATTTAACGGCATAGCAACTCATGGATCATTTAATGTCGAAATTTAATTTTCTTGGGAGCTTTGAAGTAATAAAATGTTATTCTGCTTTCACAGTTGAATACATGGTAGATGATACTCAGCTTTTGTGCATATACATGTTTGTGTGGACATAGTTACTAGAAGCGGTGATATGTGGTTTTTATATTGTTTTCTTCAAGTTATATTTTGGAATACAGTTTGATTTCCGAATTGTCGGATATTATATGGACTAAAGAGTTCTTTCATGTTTGGTTGATTTTTTTAGCGGCACGTCAGTCTCTATGGATGATATAATGCCGAAATCTAAATATTTTCAACAATTTTATGTCTTTAGCTAAATATATTTTGAACAGAATTGTATGCATTCAACTACAGTTAAAATGTATTATTGGTCATTTTGCTATACATATATATCGTTGGTAATTTTTTAATAAAAATATATTGTTAGTATTTTTACTATAAATATTTTTTTTTTTATACTTTCATAGTCTTTTATTTTTGTTTGGAGTTCAGAATTTATCCATAGCTGGGATCCCACCCCAGATCAGGTCTGACCTGGGAAAAACTGCAATTAAGGGACGATTCCACCCTCCTTAAAACCTTCAATCTCCCGATCAGAAGACCTGCTGCCGGATGTAGTTGGTCTGTATCATGGCTGCAATAGTTAATACCGGCAGTCGGTGTTCAAGCCCAGATAAAAATATTTCGAATTCACATTTCTGAAGCAGGCAAGGCTTAGGAAGATTTTGTTACACACCACCCCTTCCTTATTAATCTATTCCAGTTATATCGTCTTCAGTACTGAGGTAAGTCCCATAAATACCAAGAGAGGAATGAGTTTGTACTCAGAAAACTGTCAAGTACGACCCATATCTACCGTTTCTCTTTCCGCGAATTCGGTTATCTGCGGTCAATCCAAGAAATTTTGTTTTTACGTAATAATGGCACCGAAACACAGGCGTCGGATGCATAGAATCCGGCTAGGCCAAAGAGAATTGGCAAATTACTTCATTTTAGTGAATTGGCTCAAGTTCTTGATTTAAACAGGGATGAGAAAAATCACATCTATAGTGTTAGTTTAATTAACTTGTATAAAACAAAACCTATTAAATAACAGAAAAGTATGGGTTTCACTGGAATCTAAAATGGAAGATATTGGTTCTTTTCATCGACTAGTCCTTCACTGGAATAAACTACATCCGCGTCCTGGGTAAGACGATTAACTACGTCCAGCAGCAAGGTCTCTGATCAGGTTTTGAGGAGCGCGGAACCACCTCTTAATTGCTGGTGTTCCAAGGTCCACCCTGAGCCGGTGTGGTAGTATCTGTTAGGGTCCCAGCTATGAGAAAATAGTTAACACCTAAACTTGTGTAAAAAAAGGTTTTAATACCAGAAATACTTTGTAATAAAAAAAAATATTACCAGTAATAATTTTTGAAGGAAAAATTATTATCAGCAATACTTTTAAAAAAATACCAGCAATAAAAACAGCTATACATTCTTTGAAAAAAATATGACCAGCTATAGATTTCTTCAAGGAAAAATATTCCCAGAAATAGATTTTTGAAGAAAAACATTACCAGCAATAAAAATTTTGTCGGCATTAAATAACCCATTCAGGTTGATATGCCGTAAACCAAACCCAACCAAACCTTCACTGGAAAAACGTTTCAGTAAACTCAAAAAATCGTCTTATTTGCTAACAATTTGCAAGTTTGAAAATTCCTTTTTCTATAAATGCCATATTACCTCTGAATGTAAGTGATTATAGCTTTCCGTATATTTATTTAGTCGATGTTATATTTGAATTGCCATGCAAGCATTCTCCGGTAAGACAGTGGTTTTTATTTGCCTTCAATTTGGAGGCAAAATTTTTCTATCTATTTTTTAAAAAAAAATCATTTCACCCTAAGGAAGACGATAATGCCACTTAAACCCAAGTAGCTATAAGGAATGAAAGAGAATGAGAAGACTGAGACAAGGAAATCAATCCTGAACCTCTACTCCTGTTCAAAAGACCGGAGAGAAGTGTGATGCTTGTTGCCTACAACGACTAGAAATCTCATTTACTAGTTAAATAGCAACATAGACTGGGGAGGGTGAAGAGATGTAGTCATACCTTTCCCAAAGGTATTTACCTGTAAATGAATGCAACGACACCAGCTTTATTTGCGCTCTGACCACCTTTTCCTTCACCATTAACCACGACACTACCTTTACACTCATTATGTATACCATAGGCAAGATATTGACTAGACTACACATTTATAATGAAACACGAGAAATCTCTACGAAAGACATTCTATATATCAATTTATCGTACAGTCGTCCACAGTTATCTACAGAAATAAACAATTCGTAACTTTTACGTAATAATGGTACCAATGTTCAAGGGTTGGATGCAGGGAATTCCAATATGCAAAAGAGGCTAGAAAGCTCTCAGGTTGAAATCGTATATACGACCGATTGCTAAAGATACTGGGGAAAAAATTATCAGCTGTTTATACTGCTCCAGAAATTAGCCGACACCTAACCTGCCGTGTTCTAGAAAGAGATCAGACCAAAAATGGATTATTGCTGCCATACCTGGTCTGGAGCTACCCAATCCTCTCTTTCTTGCTTTGACAAGGTTCAAAAACATTTATATGGCCTATGTGGGTGATAAATTGGTGTAGAGTCTCCCAATCCTCTCTTCAACCATGATAAGGTTCAAAAACATTTATATGGCCTATGTGGGTGATAAATTGGTATAGAGTCGGCCAATCCTCTCTTCAACCATGATAAGGTTCAAAAGCATTTACATGATCTTTCCGTGTGATGAATTGGAATAGAGTTGCCCAATCCTCTCTATCCAGCCATGAAAGGGTTCAAAAGCATTGGCATGGCCTTGTAGGTGATGAATTAATTTCCACCCTACAATCCCTTTCATACAGATGCAACGTTGCAAGCTTCTTGCTATTCTATCGCAATATAAGGGGGAAATTTTCAGGCAAGCTACATTCACTCGTTCGACCAGTTCAGAGATTTACAACTAAAACCCACCATGCTATGGATACAGGGTGGAATCACCCACATTCCCTTTGTTGGTTGGTTGTTTGTTTTATGGCATATCAACCTCAGTGGGTCATTTAATGCCAACAAGATTTTTGAAATAAATTCATAGCGATAGTTTGGTAAAATATGGTGTGAATGTATACTTGAACCATTTTTCAATTACTCATATTTTTTTAGTACAATCCAATCTTCTTTTAGGAAATTTACAATCTTGGATGGTTTTATTTTCGTAAAAAGATTTTTTTATATTACTGACTTGGTAATATTTTGTTCGCACTATTTTTATTCTGAGTTCCATTCTCCAATTCTTTTTTGCAAAGAATGTATAGCTGTTTGTATTACCGGTATTTTTAAAGTATTACTGATAATCTTTTCTTAAAAAATTATTGTTGGTAATATTTCTTTTATTACAAAGTATTTCTGATATTAAAACCTATTTTTACACAAGTTTGGGTGTTAACTATTTGCCATAGCTGGGACCCTAACAGGTGCTACCACCCTGGTCAGGGTGCACCTGGGAACACCTGCAATTAAGAGGTGGTTCCACGCTGCTCAAAACCTTCTGATCAGAGGCCTTGCTGTTGGACGTAGTTTATCGTCTTACCCAGGACCTGGATGTAGTTTATCGTCATAGCCAGGACGGCACATTCCCTTTGCATTTCATTGATATGGAAGTTCCATTCAAACAGCTTTTCAAGCGACACTACTTTATGAAACAGACTCCTGAACTGATGCTTCCTCGAACACGACAATCTTAATTTCTTAATGTCTAGAGTCAACAGTTACTTATCGTGTGTCTCCACATAACCTGTATATGTTTCCAATACACCCATGCAACATCCTCATTTATTTACTATCCATCCTGTTAGTAGAAAAAGAAATAGAGACCATTTCAATGAGAATTTTTTTAGTAACAACAAAAGGCTATGCTCGTTCATGGCTCTCCACAACTTATGTCCCTTATTGTCAGCAAAATTCATAGCCCTATTGGAAAAGTGATAGATGCCTTCCAAAAAAAAAAAAAAAAAAAAAAAAAAAAAAAAGAAAACTATTAGGTAATTGGTGAATGCGGTTAAAATGAAAGATGGAAAAACAACAACCAGAAATGAACTTTTATGGAATATCGGTCCCCCAATATGGGAGAAAAAGTTGGATAATCTCCTCACAGAGGAAGAAGAGACTTGAGGTAAGAAAAATGTGGTTATAAAGAAGGTGTGCTGAGAATACCCTTAACGGAACATACAAGCAACGAAGAAGTGTAAAAGAAAGAAAAAAAAAACTTATACTTACAATCAGAACGAGACAACATTTCAGTTAACAAGAAAAGAACAAGGTTAAAAAAGACAGAAGATGGCGACTGAGGCTACTTTTAATTTGATTAGATTGTAGTTATCAGCAAAGATATATATAATTGCTTTTTCAATCCTGTAACTATGAATTTAGCTAATGATTTTCTATTCATGGAAATATATTGTGGTTATCTTTTATGAATAAAACTTTTCTCTATTATTGTATTGGTGTGTTTCACCTACAACATATGTTTATACAACAAATTTATTATAATTGTTATTTCAGTGAATAATTATATTTTCGGTTCAAGTTTTGATTTAATGTTTATTGTAACGGAGATTGCCTGTTGTGTTATTTTTTTTTTTACTTCTTTTTTTCAGCATTACGCCAATATTTTTACATAATTGTAACATTAAACATTTTTGTATTGGGGTTTGTGAAGACTCCAGGGAACTCTCCATTTTTCTGAAATCCGAGGTGATTAACGCAGGGTTTTAAAAAAAATACCTGGCACGAAAGAATATAGAAGCGGTATTTGTTTAACTTCACACTCCCATAAACACACACACACACATATATATATATATATATATATATATATATAAATATATATATGTCGGAGCGGAGAAAAAAGATATTTTGAGGCATTCTTTCTGTTACCTACTATATTCTTCCGTTTTTCCAATTCTCTCTTCTCTCTCTCTCTCGATCGAAAGCAAGTCCGTTCTTGTGCGGATGAAGACATACCTTGACACATTTACTCCTACCATAGCGACGGCTGTGGGAAAGCAATGACTCATCAACTATGCGTGTGTGCAACTCTTTCACACGCACGTATCAGCTGCACCAGCAGGTGCCTCCGCAGGTGCGTATGTCCCGTCTATCTATCTATCTATCTATCTATCTATCAGGACTCCTCGTCATGAGGCAATTATTAACTAGCTAATTGATTGTGTAGTTCGTTCGATCGTCACCGAGTACTCCATACGAGCTAACTTGTACCAGACTAAATTACGTTTAGTCAAGATATCAATTCTAGATTGCATCCATGGTACTTCAGACATCATTGTTTTCAGAATAAATTTATCCATTCAAGTACGTGGAGGATGGGGTGGAGAGTGAAAAACGTTAAAGTTTTGAGATGGAGGGGAGATAGTGAGAGATAAAGAGAGGAAAGGGAGAAGTAGCCTGAAGGCTAAACTAGGGAAAAACACGTCGATGTTTAATGCTCACTTTACAGTGACGCCCTATGGGAAGAGGGCGTCTCTCCTAACAGGTATGTCATAAATATTACTTGCTACAACCCATCGAATGCCACTACTTGGGGAGGAGATCAGCATCGATACGTAGGGCCTCCACTTACCCGAAAGAAACCCAAATTGTGAATCTGACAATTTATCAAATCATAGGATTTTTTTTTTAAATCAATTCACCCCCAAGCAAGGCGACAACGCCACTAAAACGCAAGAGTTTCTTTCTGGGAGTGAAAGAGAATGAGAAAACTTTAGAATGAACTGGAAACCCAATCCTAAACAGGAAGCAAGGGAAAAACCTCTTCTATTCGAAAGACCTGGGAGGAGTGTAAACCGGACGATAGGCAAACCTATCTATTCCTATTAAAAAAACAATTAAATAGTAAATAACATTTCAGAGTTTAAGGGGAGATGTCAGAAGTATAGAGTTGAAGAAACCAGAAACCAGAAACCCAATGAAGCAACATTTAGATGATATAGAATAACAAATTCACACAACCAACATTTGCAGGCGGATCGGAATCTCCATGGTACAATACAGGCTAGACATCAGAATCCGTTCACGATTAATGTGTGGGCTGGAATTGTAGGTGAT
>OZ038483.1:75497293-75559793 GCA_964036315.1 Acanthosepion esculentum
CACAATTGGTATTCCTAAGCTGCCGCCAATCTAGGTACTGACCAGGATTGACGTTGCTTAACTTCGGTTCTCGTACGGGAACTGATGTTTAAAGTGATGTGGCCGTAAGCTATTGATTAAAAAAAATAGTTCACTTAATCTCATGCTTATCTGAACTCAATTTCAGCCATTAGAACATTTTTTACCGAAAAGAAAAGTGAAGAGGATAGGGATTACAAAAGGAGAGGCGAGTGAAAAAAAAGGAGAGGCGAGTGAAAAAAAAGGAGAGGCGAGTGAAAAAAAAGGAGAGGCGAGTGAAAAAAAAGGAGAGGCGAGTGAAAAAAAAGGAGAGGCGAGTGAAAAAAAAGGAGAGGCGAGTGAAAAAAAAGGAGAGGCGAGTGAAAAAAAAGGAGAGGCGAGTGAAAAAAAAGGAGAGGCGAGTGAAAAAAAAGGAGAGGCGAGTGAAAAAAAAGGAGAGGCGAGTGAAAAAAAAGGAGAGGCGAGTGAAAAAAAAGGAGAGGCGAGTGAAAAAAAAGGAGAGGCGAGTGAAAAAAAAGGAGAGGCGAGTGAAAAAAAAGGAGAGGCGAGTGAAAAAAAAGGAGAGGCGAGTGAAAAAAAAGGAGAGGCGAGTGAAAAAAAAGGAGAGGCGAGTGAAAAAAAAGGAGAGGCGAGTGAAAAAAAAGGAGAGGCGAGTGAAAAAAAAGGAGAGGCGAGTGAAAAAAAAGGAGAGGCGAGTGAAAAAAAAGGAGAGGCGAGTGAAAAAAAAGGAGAGGCGAGTGAAAAAAAAGGAGAGGCGAGTGAAAAAAAAAGGAGAGGCGAGTGAAAAAAAAGGAGAGGCGAGTGAAAAAAAAAGGAGAGGCGAGGAGGAAAAAAGGAGAGGCGAGGAGGAAAAAAGGAGAGGCGAGGAGGAAAAAAGGAGAGGCGAGGAGGAAAAAAAGGAGAGGCGAGTGAAAAAAAAGGAGAGGCGAGTGAAAAAAAGGAGAGGCGAGTGAAAAAAAAGGAGAGGCGAGTGAAAAAAAAGGAGAGGCGAGTGAAAAAAAGGAGAGGCGAGTGAAAAAAAGGAGAGGCGAGTGAAAAAAAGGAGAGGCGAGTGAAAAAAAGGAGAGGCGAGTGAAAAAAAAAGGAGAGGCGAGGAGGAAAAAAGGAGAGGCGAGGAGGAAAAAAGGAGAGGCGAGGAGGAAAAAAAGGAGAGGCGAGGAGGAAAGAAGGAGTGGCGAGGGGGAAAAAAGGAGAGGCGATGGGGGAAAAAGGAGAGGCGAGGGGGGGAGAGGCGAGGAAAGAAAGGAGGGGTAAACAAAGGTTTAATAAATCGATAAATAAAAGAATGGGCCCCAACTGAAATTCGAACCCAGTTTCCCTCTTCTGTGATGGCATCATTTTGGCCAGCCACACTTCATCTCATCTTTCACGCATCCATTAGCGGTGTCCAAGTATTTAGAACAATCCATGTGCAGCGGTTCCCAATTTTCGCGGTTTTAGTTATCTACGATCACTTCCAGAAATAAAGTATTCATGAGTGTTGTTTAATGGTCCCAAAGCGCCAGAATAGTGATGTCAGCAATTCACACATATCAAAGCGAAACCGTTAAGTGATTTCTAGAAGTGTGTAACGTTGTCATTGCACATTAGTAATGAAAACACGCAACTCAAGCACTCATACGTAACATTAAGATTTGTTTCGCTCCAGAATCTCTCAATCCCAGTCGGCCAGTGAATGTGTGGCTTTGTAACATACGTCATTCTCCTATAGGGTGGCTGTTTATATATCTGTCTGCCGTACGTCTTTTTTTGTTTGTTTTCATCTCCCATGCGTGCATATCCAAGATGCTGTTGGTTACATCACTTAGATGTCGAGTCAGTCACTAACATCGGCTAAAGCGCTGATCCTATCGCTGATGCGCGGGTGCTCTCTGAAGCCACACCGGGTGGAAAGTTTATCCTGGCATCATATGGTGTGATAAATATTACAAGTAAAAGTTTTCAATTTACTAGATCTGCAACGAGGTCTCGTCAATTTATAGTTGAACGACGAAAATGAACAAAACAAGATGAAACGAAAGATGAAACAAAAAAAGAAAAAACAAACAAGATGGAAGAAAAAGAAAGACAGAAGACGAGAAGAAAAAAACAAGAGGAAACAAGACGAGAAGAAAAAAACAAGAGGAAACAAGACGAGAAGAAAAAAACAAGAGGAAACAAGACGAGAAGAAAAAAACAAGAGGAAACAAGACGAGAAGAAAAAAACAAGAGGAAACAAGACGAGAAGAAAAAAACAAGAGGAAACAAGACGAGAAGAAAAAAACAAGAGGAAACAAGACGAGAAGAAAAAACAAGAGGAAACAAGACGAGAAGAAATAGGGAACATAAAGAGAAAAAGGTAACAGAGAAAAAGGGAACAGAGCAAGAGGCACCAAAAAAAAGAAGCAAGAGGCACCAAAAAAAAAGAAGCAAGAGGCACCAAAAAAAAGAAGCAAGAGGCACCAAAAAAAAGAAGCAAGAGGCACCAAAAAAAAGAAGCAAGAGGCACCAAAAAAAAGAAGCAAGAGGCACCAAAAAAAAGAAGCAAGAGGCAACAAAAAAAAGAAGCAAGAGGCAACAAAAAAAGAAGCAAGAGGCAACAAAAAAAGAAGCAAGAGGCAACAAAAAAAGAAGCAAGAGGCAACAAAAAAAAAGAAGCAAGAGGCAACAAAAAAAAGAAGCAAGAGGCAACAAAAAAAGAAGCAAGAGGCAACAAAAAAAAGAAGCAAGAGGCAACAAAAAAAAGAAGCAAGAGGCAACAAAAAAAAGAAGCAAGAGGCAACAAAAAAAGAAGCAAGAGGCAACAAAAAAAAGAAGCAAGAGGCAACAAAAAAAGCAAGAGGCAACAAAAAAAAAGAAGCAAGAGGCAACAAAAAAAGAAGCAAGAGGCAACAAAAAAAAGAAGCAAGAGGCAACAAAAAAAAGAAGCAAGAGGCAACAAAAAAAGAAGCAAGAGGCAACAAAAAAAGAAGCAAGAGGCAACAAAAAAAGAAGCAAGAGGCAACAAAAAAAGAAGCAAGAGGCAACAAAAAAAGAAGCAAGAGGCAACAAAAAAAAGAAGCAAGAGGCAACAAAAAAAGAAGCAAGAGGCAACAATAAAGAAGCAAAAAAAAAGAAAGAAAGAGAACAAAAAGGAAGAAAATGTAAGATGAAACAAAAAAGAATGAAAAAAACAAGTGGGAACATAATCAGAAGCAAAACAATTGTGTAAACAAAGAAGCGGCAAAAAGACACGAGGGAAAGAAAACAAAAACTTAAGAATTTTGCAGTTTGCCTTTTTGTGTTATCTAATACTGAAATCTGTTTATTGCTATTTTACTGGAATCAGCATGCATCCACACGGTAGGTGGTCACATTGGTTGTGTATGGGGTCTGAGCTACCCTCTGCTGGTATAAAGTTAGCATCTTCCAGGCCACATTGACAAGGGGTTGAAATGTTGTTAAAAAAGAAGAAAAGGAAGGACTTGGTGGATTTTAAATATCAATCTTCGCGGGGTTATTTAATATTGAATCATTTTTTTTATCCATGTGCCTACAGGTGAGCGTTGGTTGGCTTTACACTTGAGTCCTCGGGTGAATTTTAGTCAGGTTTATACTGGATTGGTTGGTTGGTTGTTCGTTTTTACTTTGTGGCATATCAACCTCCTGTTGGAACTGACTCGACATTGTTTAATTTTTGTGATCGTAAGCGAAACGGTGTTTCAACGTTATGTGGCTGTAAGGGTTTTATACTTGAGATTGCAAGCATCCACCTAAAAGTGACATCTTTTGGGTGTATAGACGGAGACAGGGCAAGCTGTAGAAATGGGGGCACGAAAGGCAAATGAATACGAAAACAAGGACAAAGAAAGAAATATAGGGAAATATAATAAAATTATAAAAACGCAAGAAATAATAACATGAAATAAAAGAGGACATTTATAAAAAAAAAATGTAAAAAGACAAAATGACGCTCGTGTTATGATAAGAGTGCATCAAAGCCGACATTTGCATTTTAGAGTAGATTTAAGCGACTTGATATTTTAGGGAAAGACGGAAGTTAACAAGCCTCATTATCGATCTTATCTGTCGATCAGATAAAAGCCCAACCATGAAGACTAGAGAAAAAAATGCGAATCAAGTGTTAAAATAGGAATAAAATATGTATTCAACAGGAGGGAACACTCAGACTAACACAGAGCCAGTGCCGTAGTCTCGAGCCCCACCCCCGAATCTACGACCTCCTACTCTACTACATCTCAGTTTTTATAAGGTAGTATTCATATAAAATGCAAATTTTATTGTAAGTTAATTATGTACAATAATCATATGCAATATCGGTGAACAATTAAGCTAGAAGAAATTGAAAATAAATAAAATTTATCTCAATACAAATTAGAGACACGATCGTTCCATCTGAAATAACGTTTTGCGGCTGTTTTTAACAACAACTTGTGATTTTTCTTGTTAAAAAGTTGCATAATTTAACACATTCAACATTATGGATAAACATATACTGAATTTTATATTGTGTCTTTTTCTTAGCATGAGCAAAATAAATTCACTGATTTGGCCCCCCCAAAAAAAAACTTTAAAAAAAAACTGAATGTCGTCAAAATCCGAAAATTTTTCATCCTTTAATAGTCAGTTGCGATTAGTTTAATTTGTAACAAATATAAATGTAGATAGAAAAACAAAGCAAATGTTGATAAAAGAGCAAGGTCACAGAACGCTGCCCAGGAACCCCTAATTCGGCTTGGCACCTGCGTGTTGTGAGGGAAAGGGGACTGCCGAAGGTATTACGCACCGGTCCTGCATGAATCTCACCTCTAGGAAGACTGGGATTGTCTGTGCAAAAAGGGTCACTGGTTATTTAGATTCTTGCTCTAGCACATTTGAGAGTTCTGCCTCAGTAGTTACTTCACGAGATCTTTCATATAATTAATAGAAATGGGGATTTAAAAAAATTCAAGCAGATTGTGTTTGTCAATAACAACTGACAGTGTGGTGGAAGGCGAGGACGAGGGACGATGAAATGGCGGCGGAAATGAATTGAATAAATCCAAATGGCATTAAAGAATTTGGGGAAGAAATTATTTAAATGTACTTATGTGTTGAATTGAAAGGAAAACGAAGAAAGGCGTGGAGAGGAAAAATAGTGAAAGAGGAATGGAAAACGACAAAAAATAAGTAGACAGACAGAAAAAACCACAGGAAGGCTGGCAGAAAAGCTACGCGGAAAGACAGACAGGCAGAAAAAGCCACGCGGACAGACAGACAGGCAGAAAAAGCCACGCGGAAAGACAGACAGGCAGAAAAAGCCACGCGGAAAGACAGACAGGCAGAAAAAGCCACGCGGAAAGACAGACAGACAGAAAAAGCCACGCGGAAAGACAGACAGACAGAAAAAGCCACGCGGAAAGACAGACAGACAGAAAAAGCCACGCGGAAAGACAGACAGACAGAAAAAGCCACGCGGAAAGACAGACAGACAGAAAAAGCCACGCGGAAAGACAGACAGACAGAAAAAGCCACGCGGAAAGACAGACAGACAGAAAAAGCCACGCGGAAAGACAGACAGACAGAAAAAGCCACGCGGAAAGACAGACAGACAGAAAAAGCCACGCGGAAAGACAGACAGACAGAAAAAGCCACGCGGAAAGACAGACAGACAGAAAAAGCCACGCGGAAAGACAGACAGACAGAAAAGGCCACGCGGAAAGACAGACAGACAGAAAAAGCCACGCGGAAAGACAGACAGACAGAAAAAGCCACGCGGAAAGACAGACAGAAAAAGCCACGCGGAAAGACAGACAGAAAAAGCCACGCGGAAAGACAGACAGAAAAAGCCACGCGGAAAGACAGACAGAAAAAGCCACGCGGAAAGACAGACAGAAAAAGCCACGCGGAAAGACAGACAGAAAAAGCCACGCGGAAAGACAGACAGAAAAAGCCACGCGGAAAGACAGACAGAAAAAGCCACGCGGAAAGACAGACAGAAAAAGCCACGCGGAAAGACAGACAGAAAAAGCCACGCGGAAAGACAGACAGACAGACAGACAGAAAAAGCCACGCGGAAAGACAGACAGACAGACAGACAGAAAAAGCCACGCGGAAAGACAGACAGACAGACAGACAGAAAAAGCCACGCGGAAAGACAGACAGACAGACAGACAGAAAAAGCCACGCGGAAAGACAGACAGACAGACAGACAGAAAAGGCCACGCGGAAAGACAGACAGACAGACAGACAGAAAAGGCCACGCGGAAAGACAGACAGACAGACAGAAAAGGCCACGCGGAAAGACAGACAGACAGAAAAAGCCACGCGGAAAGACAGACAGACAGAAAAAGCCACGCGGAAAGACAGACAGACAGACAGACAGAAAAAGCCACGCGGAAAGACAGACAGACAGACAGAAAAAGCCACGCGGAAAGACAGACAGACAGACAGAAAAAGCCACGCGGAAAGACAGACAGACAGACAGAAAAAGCCACGCGGAAAGACAGACAGACAGACAGAAAAAGCCACGCGGAAAGACAGACAGACAGACAGAAAAAGCCACGCGGAAAGACAGACAGACAGACAGAAAAAGCCACGCGGAAAGACAGACAGACAGACAGAAAAAGCCACGCGGAAAGACAGACAGACAGACAGAAAAAGCCACGCGGAAAGACAGACAGACAGACAGAAAAAGCCACGCGGAAAGACAGACAGACAGACAGAAAAAGCCACGCGGAAAGACAGACAGACAGACAGAAAAAGCCACGCGGAAAGACAGACAGACAGACAGAAAAAGCCACGCGGAAAGACAGACAGACAGACAGAAAAAGCCACGCGGAAAGACAGACAGACAGACAGACAGAAAAAGCCACGCGGAAAGACAGACAGACAGACAGAAAAAGCCACGCGGAAAGACAGACAGACAGACAGAAAAAGCCACGCGGAAAGACAGACAGACAGACAGAAAAAGCCACGCGGAAAGACAGACAGACAGACAGACAGACAGAAAAAGCCACGCGGAAAGACAGACAGACAGACAGAAAAACTGCGCGGACAGACAGACAGAAAATAAAAATGAAACAAATAATGAAGAAAAAATACAATGATCGAGAGAGCAATGGCCGGAAGAAAATTATAAAGCAAAGAAAGAAGGATATTTGGAAGGATGAAGGCGCGATACAAAGCCATGAAAGGCGACAAAGAAAAGCCCAACCATTAACGAAAAGCTCTCGTCGGCTAATCAATTCGATTTGCACGCTTCTCCAACGGTTGGCGTCGGCAACAAGCTGTAGTCATTTTCCCGCGCGTCTCGAGAATGACGTCATCTTATCATGATGCAGTTCGTTGGCAGCCCACAGAACATATCAAGAGTCTCTCTCACTGTTCAATTATATACAAGATCATTCCTTTACTCGATCTGCTTCTCTCTTCGTTCCGTCCAACTGTCTTGCATCCCGTGCCTTATTTCCTTTTCTGGCTACACTTGGTCAAAATATAAATATGTACTTAAATACATATATTTTTAAAATCAATTTTCAGTGATATATTTATCTTTGAAAGGCAACACCCACACACACATCATTTTATATATATATATATATATATATATATATATATATATATATATATATATATATATATACTTAACCGTGCTCATTCTGTTACAAAGCTATAGTAGTGACACACCAGGAGGTTCGAACTCCCTATACTAGTTTATTAGTTTCCAAGATTAATGTAATGTCTTCACTCAACCAAGTATGGTACAAGGCTATGGAAATCAGATCCACTAGCTATGCATCATCTATGTGCCGCGTCCCTTCAAGGACATAGGCGATTATGGCTCTCCACACCTAATCTTTTGTGTGTCTTTTTCTTTTTTTTTTCTCCCCTTGCTAAGCCCCCACCACCTGTTCCTCTACCCATTCACACAAGCCCCTTAGGTAAGCGACTCGCTACCTTCCCCAATCTCTCTTGCCCTGAATTCGCCCAATAAGGGTTAAGTTTTCCTCGTCCTCCTAAGCAATTCTTACTACGAGTGTTTTTACTCGTCCGTGTTTACATTACGAACATCAGCCTCGTAAAATAAATTTTGCCTTCGATTTAAAGAGTGAAACCTAATTTCGCTACCTTGGATTCTAACGATTTCAGAGCTTTAAGCTTTTCAAATACAGTCTACTTTGACAACGGCTAAGAGAGTTGCGTTTTTCTATCGAAGCCAGTGACCGGTGTTCGAGTAACAGTAAAAATATGGGATTTGCAATGAAAATTCATGTTAAAAAAAAAAAAAAAAAAACTTAATTCAATTACCGCATCACAATCTTCCCGCCTCACCCCTATCTTTAACTATATATATATATATATATATATATATATATATATATATATATATATATATATATATGTGTGTGTGTGTGTGTAGGATAAAAATATATACATACACGAAAGATTGTACGTACGTATAAACATATTTCTTCCGCAGGTGTTATAAATACATTGCTCAATGTTATGAGATAGATCTATAAGTACAGTGTAACCCGGATATAAGAGAAACCCGGATATAAGAGATATTTTCTCTGGTCCCAAATTAGAGCCATACTTACCTAAACAAAATAGACCAAACCCAGATATAAGAGAAATCCGGATATAAGAGACCTCTTCTCCGGTCTCGGCAACTCTCTTATATCCGGGTTACACTGTATATATTAGTGAATATAAATAATATCCAATGTCGATGGCACGACTCTGGGGATTGCATTTGCACCTGAAGGATTGCAGAAACTGCATGAAACTCCGAGTCGTGCTATCGACATGGGATATTATGTATATTCACTCGTATATCAATTGAATTTGTACATAGAAGATTAGCGCTATACGATCTTCCTAAGTGAGAAGGGCTTGTTTGCAATAAAAGTCTGTATTCAAAGTACAGGCTAGAGGGTTTGCGGTCTGACGAGAAATACTCAGGTAACTCACCTAACAAGCCGATCCCTACCTTCTATATTCCTGGCTGCAGGCGTTGAAGATGTAAGTGATTACATTGTTGATAAAGTAAAAAAAAATATTTTCCGAACACCCTAGCGTCTCCGATAAATTATTTTCCACCCGACAACCCCTTTCGTACAGACGAAACGTCGCAAGCTTCTCGTTGTTCTATGGCTATTTCCACGGAAAATGTTCAGACGAACTGCATTCCTTAGATCTCACCAATGGAATACGAATGGAATGAGGATAGTTTGCCACAGTAGTCGTGAAGGTTAGAACTAAGTTCCACTCGAGCAGCTTATTCCACTAAACCGCTGCTCTGTGAAATCAATTCCTAAGAGGAGGCTTCCCTGATCGCTAAAATCTTTTCGAGTCTAGGGTTAACTGATCCCTTCCCCACATATAAACTGTGCCTCTTACTATGTGACTATCTACATCGACCATGTACAGTGTAAACGTTGTAAAAAAAAAAACAGCAGAAAAAAAGACGAATCTAAGAAATATGGTTATCGTTAGGAGTGTAAATCATGTAAATGAAAAAAAAGATACATATCTGAGAAAACATAAATGGTAGAATTTACTTTCACCTATATACTAAATGCAAATGTCAGTGCGTCACACCTTTTCAACTTTACTCCGAGAGGCCACAGCCCAACATATACCATTTTAGAATCAGGTCGACTCGGAAAGCAATCCTGAAATTTTGGATTCCCAAGTTTTCATTACTGCGAGTGTTTTCGGCGATTTTTTTACGTGAGTTTTTGCGAAGAATTTCTTTGTACGATAACTATTTTTATAACTTGGAATTAAATTTGAGAATAATCGAAATTGGCCACCGAAAGTCACCCCTGAAATGAAAATTCTCCAAGAGTTTACATTCATCGTCTTCTTTATTTCATATCCCTTCAGGACATGGCTCTCCATAAATTTATATCCTTTATAGCTCTTAATAAGGTGTTTGTTTACCATCACTCCTTGTTCTGGTAGCCTTTCACATAAACCTTTTTTTGGTAGATTACTCGACGATTCCTTCTGCCATGCTTCGCATTCAGTATGTCACTTGAGTGTCGAATTCTTTCGTCATTATTCGTCCCAAAAATCCCAGTACATGATTTCTTTTTATTGCCATTTTCCTTCAAAAAAACTTCCTTGTTCACATGCTCCTTCCATGGTATTCTCTGCGCCCTTCTATAGGAATATAGAATATCTTCTGCCTTAAGTTTCCTCATCATCTTCATGTGTTCAATAATTATTGCTATATAGAAAGAGCAATATTAGCTAGCAGTTCAGCGTCCTTTTCTGTGTTTATGACGAGATTTTAAGCTTACTGAATGTTCCAAATAACGGATGGGCTTCATGGTGAAGATAGTTGAGTATTGTGCTACGGTGAAAATCGTTAGTAATAGATCTCATTTAAATAAATAAATAAACACAGGAAGACAAGTCTTTTTTTTTTTGCTAAAATATGTTCAAGACTAACTAAAGCCTAATAATTCAATTGCTTTGTCTGCTGCTAGGAAAGATGGTCCACTGTGTTATGTCAGACACTTTTTCTCGTAAGCATCCATCTTATACATTTAAAAATGTACCATTTGTCCATGAGTTGAATATTGCTGCATTATCTGTTCTGGTTCTCCTGCTATATATCTCGAGATTCTCGACAAAATCCCAAAAAAGGTCTGTAATGTTATTAGTCCAGACATGGCATCTCTGACCTTACAAACGCCGTGAGGTGGCTTCCCTATGTATTTTTAGTAAATATTTTCATGGCAGATGTTCTAATGAGCTCTCGCTCCTTGCTATCTCGAGCGCATAAATTTAAGCGGACTCCTAGATTGGCAGTTAGGTCTCATCGTTTTACTGTTGCATTAGCTATACGTAACTGCAAGTTTTATTCTGTTTTTCTTGCACTTCCCGTCTGTGGGACTACATTCCGGTTTCTGGTTTCCTTGTCACGCACAATCTTACAAAATTTAAATACAACCTCAATCGTCGTCTTGTGTCTTAAATCCTATTTTACTGTCCTCTTTACTAAAGTCTTATTCGCTTCCACTCCCTGTAACCCCTTGCGTCTTAGTGGCATTATCGCCTCACTTGAAATGATTTTGAAAAAAATTAGAATTTATCGAATTAATGTTCCGGATATTAATGCGAACTTCCGGTAATTATTTTGGCTTCTTCCTTATTGTGACATTCAACACGCTCTTTTCAGTGAAATCTTATTCAAGTCTACAGCTTTCTTTCTGTCGACTTTTACAACTCGTTTCTATCTATGTGAATGTTGACCCCCATCTTTCCTTCTCTTTAGCGTCAGTTTTTCATTATTTCACCCACGCATGGTGCACTGAACTTTCTTTCAGACTACCGATTTCTTTTTATTTGACTAATACAATCTGATGAAGAAGAAAACGGGTACCAAAAGAGAACTGCACCTATTTTCGCCCTTATAACCTTATTTCTTGAAATTTTATGCCACGTCGATTTAACCTTGACCGTCTGCCTATCCATCAGTGCCAGTTAAAAATCTTCCGTCTGTCAGTTAGTTCATGGCTGCCCCTCTGTTTGGTTGCCTGTAAATCTCCGTTGGCTTTGACCTGACTGCCCGTTTGCTCGTTAATCCACGTCCGTCAATTTTGATTTGTCCCTCTGTCCATCTTTGGCTATTAGGACTTGAGTCGTCCCCTTTCTTCCTCTGAGTCGACTATGACGTATCCCTTTGCCTATCGCCCCGGACTAGGGTCTGTCCATCTTTCGGATGCGACTTCTTCCGCTTATTTCTATTGGCTCGGGCCTGACTTTACGTCGTCTGTTTTCATTAGTTTGGTTCTGTTCGTCTGTCCATCTCGGTCAGAGATCCTTTCTCTGGTGGGTCCTGATGATCTCATTTAATTCCTGCTTGTTTATTTATCCAAAGAAGTAACTTTTTGCAAATCATTACAATAAAATCGCTTTCTTTTAGTCGCTTTACAAATGAAATTTGGATTAATCGAAAATAGAAAAACTGTTCATGTCCTATTCATTTAACTATCAACTTCCGTAAATGTAGTTAAATATTAAACTAGTTACAATTCTGTCTATATTTCGAAGATGAGGTATTGTAACTATTTACATTGCTCGGACCATGGTCTTCATCTTTACTGTACATTCACAACGTTTCGGCCGTTGTAGACCCTGGCCTTCTTCAGTTTTTGTTTTTTTTAAATTTCGAACCGAACCCAACATAGTCAATCTGTATGTTGGTGTTTCTGAAGATTGAAGATGGAAAGAACGTATTCACAAATGTCAACATTACTATTCTGCGTTCGGTCTGAATTTTTTTTTAATTATCATCTGAAGAAGGCCTAAGCATATAACACCCGAAACGTGAATACGGTAATAAAGATGAGAACACCATTACGAACACTTTAAGTAGTGTAAATAGTTACAATTTATCAATTTAAATGTTACATCATGATTTTCACACAAACATAGGAGAGGAGCGTGTGCGATTTTATTTTATTCGTGTTTCATGTTTTTATAAACAGCGATAAAGTCTGTGAAATGGGATCTTCAAAAGCAGCCACCCATTTAACCAACAAAGAATAAAATAAGAGTTAAATAAATGAAAACTTCTGAGAACAAGTGACAAAAAAACGGACAGGGAAGATTTCCGGCCGTAGGCGTATATTAACAGTCACAGTTGGGATTGAAGTAGTGCTGGCCTCTTCGTTGTCGAGTGAAGGCTGACCGTCGAGGTAGTCCCCATGCAGTCCGTTAGAGTTGCCAGCCGTGTATCTTTATGTAGAGATGTACTGAGAGTTGATAGGAGAATATCAGAATTCTTTCTGATTGAGGATGAGGGAGAGTACTTGTTATTTGAGATGTAAGAAGTGAAACAAGTTGTCGCTAAGTATCACCTGCCTAGACCGTACAAGCGAATCCCAGAAACAAACAACGAAATATATTGGAAACAGGGTCTCGTTTATTAAACCCCCACCACCACCCCCATACACCTTTTGGAAACACCAACACAACCGAGAGCAGATACGTAACGTGAAGTAGTCATTATCCGGTCGGTAAATAGTTGAAAGAGGTTTACTAATACGTAGTTAACGGGGACCATTTAACATTTTTTATGTCCCTTATTCAACATACGAGTTAAAATATCACAACGATTATTTCTATAGCCGCTCGGTTTGTGGATCTTGCTATTGTGTGCTTCATTCATAAAAAAATATCATCCAATAACAATTCACCAAACAGGTGGCATATGCTTCTGACACAATCGATCGAATCGGGGAAATTTATCGTAAGCATTTCTGACCGAGTCAGAAAACAAAGCGAACGACATTGTGATAGATAAGCCATTTTTATTTATTTTAATACATGAACGAGTTTTTTTTTTAAATAATAGGAATAAAATAAAAGCTTCCACAGCTGCTCTTGCTGTATTTGTCAATGCCACATTAAGAGTAATACAAATGCAGAAGAACGTGTAACTGTGTTTTATAGATTATGCAAAAGCGTTTAATAAAGTACGCCACAAAGAACTGTCGGAGCTGCTAGGTAACCTTGGCATATTTGGGAAGGATATTGGAACACGCCAGAACCTAAACTTGCAGCAAACTGCCTGCATACCTATAGAAAATGAATTCAGTAATTATACAAAAATAGAAAGGGGGGTGTAAGACAAGGATAATTATTTACTCTGGTTACCCCACTGAGACGGGATGTGACACAAGATAAGGAGAACCCAAGCGCGTACACACGAGGAAAACTGCCCAGCTCCCTCAACCGTCGGTTGCGCTGGCATCGGTATGACTACCGATCCGCACCCTTTAGTGCAATGGGTGTTGCAGCTTCAGCCAGCTGTTCCCAGAGACCAGGCACCTCACAGTATTTACTTTCCTCAGCTCCGTCTGTCCGCGGACAGGGTCACAACCGAGTCAGAGACTGCCCGAAGACAGAGACGCAACTGAGAGATGGTACCTGCATCAGTGTAAGACAAGGATGTGTCTTCTCACTAGATTTATTCAACTTATATAGCGAGGTGATTATGACACAATTACAAGTCCAAACAGGATTTATTATTAACGGCCACATTCTTACTAACCTAAGATATGCAGATAACAGTGTTGATAGCAGACACAGAAAGAAAACTGCAAGAACATGTATTTTGTCTTAACATCCTTGCTGTACTCTTCTGGAACATGGATAACATACAGGAGGCATATAAAGCAGAAATCCCGGAGACGCATCCCTTAGCATCAAGTATTTGATTCCATACACTGCCGTCCTCCAAAAGATCGGACTGCAACATCATTGAAACAATAATAATCCTCAGCCATAATTGGGAAGGATATTAGAATAATCCAGAAACGGTCTGCATACGGATGGAAAAATTCAGTAAAAATACAAAGATTTAAAGAGGTGTAAGACAAGGATGCATCTTCTCACCGGACTTATTAAACCTATCCAGTAAGGAGATTCTGAGAGAATTACAATTCCTACCAGGATTAATTATTGGTGGCAACAATCTTAAGACCATGAAATATGCAAATGACAGTGTTGACAACAGACACAGAAAGGAAAGTACAAGAACTTGTACTGTGTTTTAACACCACTGGTGTACTCGTCTCAAACATGGACAACATACCGGAGGCATATGAAATAGCTTGAAGGATTCCACCAAAAATGCCGGGGACGTATCAATAACATCAAATGGCAGTCTTTGATTCTAGACACTGTTGTCCTGCAACGTTCTGAATGTAACAGCATTGAAATAATAATCCTCAAAACGATGCGATGGGAAGGATCCGTTGTGGGAATGGGGTATAACGGGAGTTCCCAAACATTCCTACGAGGATCTACACGCAGTAAAGCGTCCAAAACATAAGCATAGGAAGAGGTTTAAAGATAATTTGAAGGATAATCTGAATGCATTTGGTACTCTCATTTTTATAATCCAAGATACTTGCATTAAAAACGTATCCCATCAATATGAGACACACACACACACACACACACATATATATATATATATATATATATATATATATATATATATATATAAGAATTAATAGATTTTTTTAATCCGGCATTTTTATGACTTATGAAACGTTTTTATCGTTGACACTTCATATTTCAAATAGAAGCCCATTTTACACACATTTTAATAAAAATGGGGGCGTCTATTTCAAATACTAAGCATCCACCATATATGGTAATTGCCACATCTTAGATGAGATCTGTCTCCGCACCCTTCGCAACACTTGTAATGACTTCCGTCTCGTTCCGGCGTCCATGGCCTCTAAGAGGACACGCGAGACCAACTCAGATGTCCAGCCTTGGGAAGATCTGGCTTTAAATCGCACAGAGTGGCGTCACTTTATAAGGAAGGGGCGCAATACTTTTGAACATGAATGTGTCGTGCACGCTCCGATCAAGCGCGATCTCTGAAGAGGCAGCCACTCTGATTTTCCAACTAATATGCACTCATGTGGCGTGTGAGATCGCATGCTGATATCCAGGACAGAGGTTATGTCACCCAAAGGTCAGTATAACAACCAAAAGCAAGTAAACTGTGGAAACCTGCCTCATCGTCTTGCGAAAACACCTGTGCTGTTTGCAGATCATCATCTAGAATGAGGAGGCACATGGTGCGCTACACGGGAGAGCTGTAAGGGGATGGAGTTCCAATCACGGATACAGAGTTTATTTACCATATATTCATGATACCTATGAAATCGAAAGTTGATCTCACGAATCCTCTTAGAGGCCATGGATTCCGAAACTAGACGAAAGCCATTATAAGTGATGTGAAGGTTGAGGAGACAGATCTCATCTAACATGTGGTCGACGCTTAGAATTTCAAATAGATGCCCCATTTTTATTTGAAAGTGTGTAAAATCTATTAATATATAAATACACACACACAAGTATAGGATTTGTGTATACGGAATAAATTCTAATAACCAACAAATACTATTCTTAATAGAGTACTCAATACAGAATAGAGCAAATATAAATATTTAATCAAAAATTATAACATAAATATGTTATAAAATCACTACAAAATTAGCCATTTTGTTTCAACACTTCTGATGTCTTATCAAGTGATGACCATGACTTGATAAGAGTGTTGAAACAAAATGGCTATTTTTGTAGTGATTTTATAACATATTTATGTCATAAATTTCGAATATATATATATATATATATATATATATATTAGTAGTAATCTTATAAGTATAAGAAATTATACTCATTCGGAAAACCTTCGGTGTCTTGATTTGCAAATAATCAAACCAATACCAAAGGGGAAAAAAGGTATGAAAAAAGAAAGAATCAAGAACATGTACGTTAGCCGAAAATAATCGTCTAACATGCAAGTCCAAAGAAGCCCAAGTTTGTCTGGCTCTCTAGGTTTAACTATATATATATATATATATATATATGTATATTATATATATATATTATATATATATATATATATTATATATATATATATATTATATATATATTATATATATATATATATATATTATATATATATTATATTATATTATATTATATTATATTATATTATACACACACACACACACACACACAGGGTGTCTCATAATGATGGGATTCATTTTAAATGCAAATATCTTGGATTATAAACATGACAGAGTACGAAATATACTACTTACAACAACTGCTGCCGACTGTGTCAAGAGCAGAAGTTGGCTATTGCTACATATTCGAATAGAGATGCGGAACTGAATGAGAGAACTAAGATTTTGTCAAAGTGCAGGCATTTAAGTAAATATCTTTTGGTTTGTATGAACCCGGATAAGTTAATGAATAAATTTTCTCCCTCCTCTTTGCTCTTCCCCCTCCCCTAATACCTTTCATTCTCTCCTCCTGTGGTCATATAAGTTGGTGGAATATAATCGATTGTTCATCTTCTACTTGCCTGAAGAGATCTTGAGGTTGAAACCCAAGTAGCAAGGCAGACTGCTTTTTAGTGTTTATATATATATATATATATATATATATATATATATATCAAGAAGTGTGCACGCTCACTAACGAATGATCACAAACTTGTATTCTGTCAAATGTAATCGATTAGTATTTTAAGAGTACCACATGTACTACAGCGATATCATCGTTGGTATGTCTTGGGCAAGATGAGGGTTTTTGAATTCAGAAATTGCATTCTCCTAAAATGGTTGCTACCTCAAGGCAAGAGAGCCTAGTCTACTCTGCTACTTAACCCATTTTACCTGGAGGAAGATGGCTCGTACTTTTTGCAAGGGCGTTAGAGCCAAGCGATCAAAACAAAATCTACCACACATAGACATTTGATGGTTTTTCTTAACCATTTCACTCGAAGCAATGATGTAAAACCATTATGATGCAGGAGGCCACCGAGAGTGAAGAAAATGAAAAATACATTATTGAAGAGATGATATAATGAAAGAACAGGATTCAAGGAGATAGACGATGACGACTGACATTATATTTACATTTTTAGATCGTAGACGGTAAAGTGAGAAGCTAGAAGAAAGTTCCACAGTCGAGAAGTGCGAGATAAGAAACTACTGAAATAAAGCTTACAATTAGAATTAATTTTAACAGTGAAATGGTGAGAACTATCTGCCAATCTAGCTCTACGCTTAAATTAAAGAAGTCGAAGTACGCATGAGGAAAGCACAAAATAATTTTATCATGGGAATATTGAGAGGAATAATACTGGTTAAATACAATACGGCGATAAGAAAGTAATTGACGCTGGTAAAATCGAGATTCCTCTTTGGATTAAGTAAGAAATCTTTAGATAATTAGCAAAAGCACCAGACCAGACATTGTAGAGTCTTCTTTGGATTATGTCAAGAATCTCTAGATAGATAGCAGAAACACCAGACCAGATATTGCAGTCTCTTCTTTGGAATTTGTTTAGAATCTCTCCATAAGTAACAGAAGAACCAGACCAGACATTGCAAATCATTCTTTGAATTTTGTCAAGAGTATCTAGATAAATAGCAGAAGAACCTGACCAGATGTGGCAACAATATTCAACGTACACGGACGAATGGTAAACTTATAAAGTTTCAAGATAAATTCTGACATGCAAAATTGTCTAGCATCACACAGTGAACTAACCTTCTCTGCAGTAGACATAGCAATTGTTGAATATATTGTTCTTTGCTGAAATATTAATTTTTATGTTTGTTTTTTTTTGTCATAACATGGTCCCATTGTTGTTAGAAGTGAATGTATTTTGGGGGCTGTTACTTCTATCGAAAACGACTCAATATTTCTTAATTTATTACAACAGTCGAAATAAATAAATACGGCCATTGTTTCCTAGTCAGCAAATAATGGAAACCACAGGTGATTTGTCCGGTGTAAGCTAATATATAACCAACGTTCGATTATTATGTTCGTATAAATGATTCGACTTTATGTACTGCGTCCCTTCAGGATGTAGGCGATCATGTCTCGCCACAATTTCCTGTCCGTAGCTCTTAATAAATTCTGTCTTTTATTTCACCTAAACCTTGTTCTGCCATCCATTTCCTAAATTCACGAAATTTGCGAGAATGTATTACAAAGTAGGAAAAATAAGGCTGTTCAAGAGTCAGACGTTGCTTCGAGCTTCAAGGAACAGGAAGCTGTGGGGCCCCACAGTTGTTCACTTCCCGAAAGGACACGGAACGTAAAAGAAGAATAAACTTCGAGACCGTTCCTTTCCGAAGCGCCCAAGGAGAATCGCACTTAGTAGTAATAGCCTGTAAGAAAAACATCTTTACAACCGTTTTTCTGTAAAAAGCTGAGAACTCACTGAGAACTGAACAGTGTCCTTCGAGGCTCTCCACATCTTCCCTTCAATGTCATATGAGTGTCAAATTCTTCAAGCCCCCTTTCCTTATTTTGTGTTCCAGACATTTAAACTTTCAATTTCTAACTATTTCTGTCCATTTGTTCCCATTTTCCTCAAAGCTTCCTCATTGTTGATAGAGGATACGATGGATAAATTGTCGTCTAAATTATGCAAAAATGAAAATGACACTAACATCTCACTATTTACATTATTCGTACTATTGTCCTCGTGTTTGTTGCCATATTTATCACAACGTGCCATATGTCTATAAGGTTAGATTCAGTGACAGGATCCAAAGAGTGGTGAGTTCAATACCTGATTAAGAAGTGGAGAACTTAGAGGGGGGAATTAACAGGAGATAACTTATTAGACATGGAACAGTCTACACCAGCGAGCGAAATAAAGGGTTCAGTTAGACATTTCAACCACCTGAAGAAGGCTGGAGCGTACAAAGGCTGAAACGTTGTGATAAATATCGCAACAAAGACGAGGACAGTAGTCCGAATAATGTAAATAGTGTACATAATATCGCACCTCAGAAATATAGACAGACACTAACATCTCATTTGAACAGATATATTTACCAAAATATCTTGAACTACTAAAGAGTAAATTCATTCAATAAAATCGCCATTAGCTTCAACTACAACTTTCAGAAAACTTCAGAATTTCCTGCAATACTTCTGGACAATCTCCTTGTCTAACTGGAGAGAGAATAAGTTGATTGACGCCTTTCTCAACGACATTAAAGCTGAAGGGAATGCAAAAGGCTCGGCTAGAAATTGAAATCGGCTCGCCTATTCCACCTACTCTGACGACAACAGTTACGTGGCATGTACGACCAAACCAATATTAGTACACCCGTAGAGACTTAGTTTCCTAATCATTGCTCCAAGACAAGTTCTCCCGAAAAGAAAAAAAAAATATATATACAGAATACCTAACTCAAAGAAACTTAGTCCCGGTGATTCAAACCTTCCAGCAGCACCTCCCCCATGACACCAAAAAGGAAGTGCTTGTAGATAACTTGGGGGCGCGACAGTAATCGGAGACTGGATAATTCTTGTCCTTGACATATATATGCACATCACGTTAAAACGACTGTGTGTCACATCCCGCTTCCGAGGTGGGGGTAGGTAAATAAAATTTCCTCCTCCGAGACCGCCCAAGCATAAAAATCCCATAAATAATAAAATAAATTCGTAGTGACAAAAACACATCACCATTTTTTAACTAGCCTTCTCTGGGATCAAAGTGTAGCATGTATTCTGCCCTCTAAAAAAGCCTCGTCCCGGATATCCCAGCCATGTAGCAGCACCTCCCTCATAAAAATAATTGGTGTATACCGACGCCAACGTTACAGTGGCTTATATGTAACCAGAGATATCCCACGTTAAAGCGACCTTGTGTCATGCCCAGCCATCGTGGGGAGGTAGTTAAAGAGCAACATACGTTATATCTGAATTGTAATTATGAAGCATACACGCAACAGTCGAAGCTCGTGTTTCGCACACACAGACAAAGACGCAAGAGGCATAAACGAATGGAGTGAGACGAGGTTCCTTGCTTATTGTCGCGTTTTACGCATTAACAAGTCAGCTGACTATCGATATTTGGTAGCAAAGAAAGGGAGGAAAAAACTGAGAAGAGAGAGATTAGAGAAAGAAATAAAAAAAGAAAAAGCATAAGTTAAAACGATGAAAAGATAACATTCGAGACAAAAAAAAAAGAGAAAAAAAACGAAAGAGCGAGAGGGAGAGCCAAAGAGTGCGAGCAAGAGAGAGAAAGCGAGCGAGAGCGTGAGGGAGCGCGAGAGAGCCAAAGAGCGAGAGGGAGGGAGCGAGAGAGCCAAAGAGCGAGAGGGAGCGAGCGAGAGAGAGGGAGAGAGGGAGGGAGCGAGAGAGAGAGGGAGGGAGCGAGAGCAAGAGGGGGGAGCGAGAGAGAGCCAAAGAGCGAGAGGGGAACGAGAGAGGGGGAGCGAGAGAGGGGGGGAACGAGAGAGGGGGCGAGAGAGGGGGGGAACGAGAGAGGGGGCGAGAGAGGGGGGAGCGAGAGAGAGGTGGGAGCGAGAGGGAGCGAGAGGGAGGGAGCGAGAGGGAGCGAGAGGGAGGGAGCGAGAGAGAGCGAGAGGGAGGGAGCGAGAGAGAGCGAGAGGGAGGGAGCGAGAGAGAGGGAGCGAGAGCGAGGGAGCGAGAGAGAGCGAGGGAGCGAGCGAGAGAGAGCGAGGGAGCGAGAGAGAGCGAGGGAGCGAGCGAGAGAGAGCGAGGGAGCGAGAGAGAGCGAGGGAGCGAGCGAGAGAGAGCGAAGGAGCGAGAGAGAGCGAGGGAGCGAGCGAGAGAGAGAGAGCGAGGGAGCGAGAGAGAGCGAGGGAGCGAGCGAGAGAGAGAGAGCGAGGGAGCGAGAGAGAGCGAGGGAGCGAGCGAGAGAGAGAGAGCGAGGGAGCGAGAGAGAGCGAGGGAGCGAGCGAGAGAGAGAGAGCGAGGGAGCGAGAGAGAGCGAGGGAGCGAGCGAGAGAGAGAGAGCGAGGGAGCGAGAGAGAGCGAGGGAGCGAGCGAGAGAGAGAGAGCGAGGGAGAGAGAGAGAGCGAGAGAGCGAGGGAGCGAGCGAGAGCGAGAGGGAGGGAGCGAGAGAGAGCGAGAGGGAGGGAGCGAGAGAGAGCGAGAGGGAGGGAGCGAGAGAGAGCGAGAGGGAGGGAGCGAGAGAGAGCGAGAGGGAGGGAGCGAGAGAGAGCGAGAGGGAGGGAGCGAGAGAGAGCGAGAGGGAGGGAGCGAGAGAGAGCGAGAGGGAGGGAGCGAGAGAGAGCGAGAGGGAGGGAGCGAGAGAGAGCGAGAGGGAGGGAGCGAGAGAGAGCGAGAGGGAGGGAGCGAGAGAGAGCGAGAGGGAGGGAGCGAGAGAGAGCGAGAGGGAGGGAGCGAGAGAGAGCGAGAGGGAGGGAGCGAGAGAGAGCGAGAGGGAGGGAGCGAGAGAGAGCGAGAGGGAGGGAGCGAGAGAGAGCGAGAGGGAGGGAGCGAGAGAGAGCGAGAGGGAGGGAGCGAGAGAGAGCGAGAGGGAGCGAGCGAGAGAGAGCGAGAGGGAGCGAGCGAGAGAGAGCGAGAGGGAGCGAGCGAGAGAGAGCGAGAGGGAGCGAGCGAGAGAGAGCGAGAGGGAGCGAGCGAGAGAGAGCGAGAGGGAGCGAGCGAGAGAGAGCGAGAGGGAGCGAGCGAGAGAGAGCGAGAGGGAGCGAGCGAGAGAGAGCGAGAGGGAGCGAGCGAGAGAGAGCGAGAGGGAGCGAGCGAGAGAGAGCGAGAGGGAGCGAGCGAGAGAGAGCGAGAGGGAGGGAGCGAGAGAGAGCGAGAGGGAGGGAGCGAGAGAGAGCGAGAGGGAGGGAGCGAGAGAGAGCGAGAGGGAGGGAGCGAGAGAGAGCGAGAGGGAGGGAGCGAGAGAGAGCGAGAGGGAGGGAGCGAGAGAGAGCGAGAGGGAGGGAGCGAGAGAGAGCGAGAGGGAGGGAGCGAGAGAGAGCGAGAGGGAGGGAGCGAGAGAGAGCGAGAGGGAGGGAGCGAGAGAGAGCGAGAGGGAGGGAGCGAGAGAGAGCGAGGGAGCGAGAGAGATTGAGCCAAAGAGCGAGAGGGAGGGAGCGAGCGAGAGATAGAGCCAAAGAGCACGAGAGAGGGAGGGAGCGCGAGAGAGGGAGGGATAGAGCCAAAGAGCGAGAGGGAGGGATAGAGCGCGAGAGCGAGAGCGAGAGATAGAGCTAGAGCCAAAGAGCGAGAGGGAGGGATAGAGCCAAAGAGCGAGAGGGAGGGATAGAGCGAGAGAGAGAGAGCCAAAGAGCGAGAGAGAGAGAGAGCCAAAGAGCGAGAGAGAGAGAGAGCCAAAGAGCGAGAGAGAGAGAGAGAGCCAAAGAGCGAGAGAGAGCCAAAGAGCGAGAGAGAGAGAGAGCCAAAGAGCGAGAGAGAGAGAGAGCCAAAGAGCGAGAGAGAGAGAGAGAGCCAAAGAGCGAGAGAGAGAGAGAGCCAAAGAGCGAGAGAGAGAGAGAGCCAAAGAGCGAGAGAGAGAGAGAGCCAAAGAGCGAGAGAGAGAGAGAGCCAAAGAGCGAGAGAGAGAGAGCCAAAGAGCGAGAGAGAGAGAGCCAAAGAGCGAGAGAGAGAGAACGAAAGAGAGAGAGAGAGAACGAAAGAGAGAGAGAGAACGAAAGAGAGAGAGAACAATAAAGTCAGAGAGAGAACAGAAATCACATGAATAAGACCATTGGAAAGAAAGACTTAATTTTTTTGGAATGCAGATATCCTTCTTTTTATCTTAGCCTCGGCACGAAGTGCCTGAAGGAAAACGAATGACCCCCGATGAAAAGGAAGCAAACAAAACATTTCGGATAATATTAAAGAACATATAATTTTCCTGAAAAGTTAGTTTGCAGAGCCAAAGTAAAAGTAAAATAAATAATATAATATTCACGAGAGGTACGAATTTTACAAAACTTTTTTCCATCAATTACATATCTATTTGCGTGTAGTTCGTAACATTCTTTTAAAAAATACTTTCTGATCACTATTACAAATATAATTTTCTAAAAATCTGATAATCATTCAATTTTATGAAAATGTGTTTAAAATTCCAACCACATTTGAAGATTATAATACAAGTTATTTCATTAAGTTTGCACATCATTTAAAATAAAGAAAACTCCAAAAGTACCTGTTTTTATCCTTCCAAGACGAGGTTGGATTTTAATTTTACACTCCAATTTTTTTTAAGCTGACGTACAGTTGGCTTTTAACATGTTTTTCTTGAAGGGAATTTCACCCTTCACGTCGACTTTTGTTTGAAAGTTAGTTCTAGTTTACCGATGTCCGCCTGGCAGTATTCCATAATTTTTTGGATTATACTACTGTCTTCATCTTTGTAGTTTGGTTGTTACGTGTTTCAAAAACTATATTCTTTGCCCTTTATGTATTATTTCAAATTTCAAGATAAAGTATTTTCATTGTTCCATATGTTATTCAGGTTTAGACCTTCATCTTTATTGTTGCGGATTATTGTGTCATATGTCTTTAACGCATCTCACCGCCCGATTTATTCTTCCACCATCCTCTGGTTCATATTACGTTTGATGGCTTTTTTTCAACTTTGTTTTGTTTCTTTTTTTCCAATTTCTCTGCATCTTCTCAACAGGAACATCACAGTCCAAAGTTTCTACTGATATTCTCTTCGGCCTTCGTCAGGGCGTTTTTAATTTGTATTATGAAGTTACGAAATAAAAACTTCATATTTTCTCCCATACATTTCTTTGACTATTCCTCCTTGTTGTGTTTAGGAAAACATTTCGGCTGATCTATTCTTCGGCTTTCTTTAATTATTGGAAGTTCCGAGATGAAGCTTTTTTCAGTTTTTTTTCCCTTACATTTTCCAAGTTATCGTTTTCGTTATCACAAAAACATTAATGCTGTTCCGAAGTTTCGTTGTGAGATATTTTTTTTATTCCATATATTATCCGATTTCGTATCATCGTTGATTTAACATCATTTTTCAGCCGATTCACTCTTCGAGCTTCTTCTGGTGTAAGCTTAATAATACTTTTCTTTTGTTTCTTACTCTTTATCTTTTATAGCCCAGAAGAATCACAGGATCGAGTTTTGTGGTCACGTGTTAGTCGTGTTATCACGAGAGAGAGAGAGAGAGAGAGAGAGAGAGAGAGAAAAAAATTCTATTTTTATCCATTAATTTGTTAGATTTTAACATCTGTGAAACGGGTTGCAATCTGCATTTTTGTCCCTTTTATCTTTTACAAAGCAAAGCAACAATTTCATTTTGTCATTTACAATCATTTTCAAGCAAGTATCTTCATTTTTCTTGTTTTTAATACATTTCGGCCGCAGCGCTCTCTGGCCTTCCCGTTATTGTTTAATGTTCCGAAATTAAATATTTTCTTTGTTGCTTCCGTTTTTAGGACTTATCTTTAAATATATTTTTGGTTTAATCTCATTTCTGTTGACATATTCCTCGACGTTCATCTCATGTCTATGATATTTACAAAATGCCTCGTGATTTTTCCGATGTGTAGGTTTTATTTCATGATAGTGTTCAGGTAATTATCCTTTTCTTTATTAGCTTTTTTCCGAAGTTTTGAGACTTATTCCGTATTAGTGAAATACGTATTTTGTTCTTTGTTATTACAAATGTTTTTCATCCAGTATTTTTTCTGAAGTTCTAAAACAACTCATATATTATACAGTTCTTTGTATTCATCTTTCTTGTTTTAAAAATATTGTTTCGGTCGATTCCTTCTTCGGTCTTCCTTTGGTGTATTCTGCATCAGGTGAACTCTAGAATTAGTTAAGTTGTTTTTTCCCTTTTTATATCTCCATCGAGATCATTATAGTCTGATAGTGTCACAGGGTTAAATATTATGATCACGTGTCGTTATTTTAAAAACAAAACAGAATTTCGAATAGTTGAATTCTTCTTTTCTTATATCCTTAACGAGAAAATAGACAGAAAGAAACAAAAAGAGAGAGCGAACGAGACGTCGTTATAAATAAAAATAAATTAAGTTTGTGTCTATAATAATATCTACAATAATTAAAAGGTAAGAACAAATGTTTGCCTCAAACAAATTGTCCGGCTAAATAACTTCGAAAGATCACATGATATAACAGACATTAGAGAAGGAAGAGAGAGAAAAAAAAGGACAAATATGTCTTTTGAAACTTAACAGTAAATGTTAAAACATTCAGAAAAACTAAGGTAACATTATAAATACATTTATTCCGAAATTTCTGATAATAGAGAACATTGACACCAATAATGATTAAAAAAAATTTTCCGAATAAGATACTTAATGCCAAAGACATTTTATATATTTCCTCAAGAAAACAAACCCAAGTATTTATCGGCCGAAGTTTCAAGATAAAGTGAAGAAAAAGACTATGCAAATTTATTTCTGTTCCTGTCCACAACTTTTTGCAACAATAAAGAAAACATAAAATAGCAAGAGAATCTTCCAGGATTCGAACTTCAAACCTGGCACTAAGTAAACAAGTGACAGACCCATTACGCCAGTATCCTTCTATTCAGAGATATGTTAATATTAACTTAAAAACTGACGGAGCGCACAGATACTACATAATTACTGATTCTAAGCACAGGGCCAGGGGGTGGGGTGGGGGGGCACAGATAATACACTTAACCTAGTGAAAGGGTGCTGTGCCAATCCATATGTAAATAAACGTATAATTTCTGACAGGTATGTTTGTTTGTTTGTTTTATAATCTCACATGTAAAAAATATATATATATATATAGTAAGGGCTTAAAATATGCTGCCATTTTAGACGGCGAGATAAGTATGTATACTAGTGAATACGGAATAATAAAAAATATTTTATTCTAAACTAAAGAAAAAAAAAAGCACTGTTTCTCAGTCAATACTCCCGACTGTGCTACACACAAATAACAAATTGTAACGATTGACCAGTCATGCTATTAATCATCACCTTTGTTATAAGAGTAATCGCAAGCATTTTTTTTCATTTTTGCAGCTGTAAGCGGCAGCTATTCCTTTCGTATTATATACCTGAATCCTTTAAAATATATACAAATGACTAATTTTAAAAGTAGACGAAAAACACCCCGAGAAAACTAACCGCTATTTCAACGTAAAGAACTGTCACTGTCTCGATATTCTTTTCTTGCTGTAGACTTAGCGAAAAGAATTAATAGAGATTTTGCTATATGCGCCATGACCGTGCTCACAGCAGCAGCGGTAGGTACTGGGAATTAATTGTAAGGGAACGTCGGAGGCATGAATTTTCATCGATAACAAATGTATATTTTAGAAGTGTGCAGAATAACAGAAATGTTAAAATAAATAATGGAGATTTCAGATTTGTTTATTTTTGTTTTAATCTCTCTATAAAAAAAAAAAAAAAAGAAAAAAAAAGATGGGGTTCGTAATCAGCTGATTAAAATGGAAGCAGCCTTTGGAGACAAGCTTTCGCCATACCTTGCGAAATTTACTGCACTCGTAGTACAAATATTGGGCAAAGATGGATGAACTCAAACACCGTCTTGCTCTAAATATAAAATGAATGTAGGAAACCGCTTATAAATTTAATGTTTCGTTACGTATTTAGCTTTATCAAAAGATTTTTTTTTTGGGGGGGGAGTCCTCCCAAAATTTCTGATGAGGCTAAATAACAGCGAAACATGTCAAACTTATAAAGGCTTTCTTACTTGTTCCTTATCATTTTGTTGGATTTCATCCATATTTTTTTTTTTAACTTATACACACAAAAGCATCCACTCATGTGTCCGGAGCATTTGAATAGATTGAAAAATCAGTTTATTTGTCAAGTGTTTCTCGTGTCTCACCGGATATTTCAAAGATTTCGCGAAATCATTCCACCAGGAAATAAAGAATCTCCTTTCCTATCAATTATGTTCCTTCTTTGAAGAGAGTCAGTTCTAGATTTGTGAACAGAACATATATGCCCAGAGAGAAGGTGTGTAAAAAAAATGTTTTTTTGTTTGTTTTTATATTGATGTTTGCTTTTATTTTTAACAGCTAACAATTTTGTTTGTTTCTTTTACTTTTCTCTCCTAACCCCCGAATCTCGACGCGAGATCTACTAAATTTCTTGCTGAGTCATCAATGTTTGTGTAGAGGAGGACTAAAGCTAAGTGGGATTTGTGATGGAGAAACAGTAAAGCCAGTGGGCATCGAGAGTTTCATTCTGTTTCGGAACTTCAAATTTACTTCGTGTTTACTAAGTGTTTTTGTTTTGAACCATATAAGTTTCGTCTTTTATAAAAAAAACGCCTAATAAAATTATATACAGAGTGCGGCAGAAAAACCTCCCGCACAATGGTAAAAGGTTAGTGTCTCCATCAGACTAATATGTATTATATTGGAGTGGGGTTCTGCCGCACCTTGTGTGTGTCTGTGTGTGTCTGTGTACACACACACACGTGAGAGTGAAAGTATGTGCACATATCATGGCACTTGCACTAGAACGAAAGTTAGATTTGGAAAACTATTGATAGATTAGCGATTTGAATCCACATTAGGTGCCTAACACTTCTATCCATGAACCATGCTGAGCTCAACGTGTGTGTATGTGTGTGTCGGGCTGTAGCATACTACACCCGAATCCCCGACTGGGAGAGCAAGCCTGATTATGGCCTGGACAGAGTTTTGTAACCCTTGCTACATTTTCTTTTTTTTTAACTTACATTTTTATGTTACAAATTAAACTAAGTACAACAACTATTAAAGGATGAAAAATTTTCGTGAATTTTGACGTCATTCCCGGGTCGGATGGGGTCCCTTTTTTGTGTCCAAATCCTTAAATTTGTTTTGCTCATGCTAAGTCTCGTAAAAACACTGGATAGAATTTACTGTTGATTGTGTTAAAATTATTCAACATTTTAACAAGAAAAATAATATCAAGTTGATGTTAAAAATTGCCGCGAAACATTGATTTATTTAAGATGGAAGAATCTATTATGACAGGTCTCTAATTTGTATTTAGATACATTGTATTTATTTTCCTTTTCTTTTTTTTTCTTACTTGAACTGTTCACCTATATTGCATATGATCCATTATTGTACATAATTAGGTTACAATAAAATTTGTATTTTATATGAATATTACCTTAAGAAAATTGAGATGTAGTAGAGTGGGGGGATTCGTATCCATTGTTTTGAGGGTGGGAACGAGACCCTTGCACCGGCTGTGTGTGTGTGTGTGTAATATGCACAAATATCCATGCATGTATATTATACGTTTATATGCATATACAGATGCACTACGCTGGTATCGGAGATTCAGCAAGTACGTATTGACATTTGGGATCGGAAAGACTGTGTTTCGCCACACTTGCAAGATTTGAAAGCCTACTGAATAGCCATGAAAAGTAATACCCGAATGCCTGGTTTTTTCCCGAAGCTCGAACACCGATCACGAGGGTTCGGAGCAGAAAGTGAGCCACACTTGCGCCTGCAGTGAATACTGAGTCAGAGAGATTTGAAAATAAATAAAAATAAAACAAAAGACAAACACCATATTACTGGATTCCAACTCATGTTGCTAACCATTTCTGATGCTTTTAGCTGCCATATTTCCATAAAAATAGGCTTTCTTTTATACAAGTACAAAAGAATTACGGATTTCGATAAAAAAGACAAAAAGAAAAGCTTTTAAGTGAATACCATTCATTCTAAGTCTTTCAATTCAATGCAAATTGCCAGTGAGTGAACGTCCCTACCGACTGAGCTATGATGCTTGCCATGTACTCATGACACAGCAGTTGAGAAAGGGCGACATCTGGCTGCAGTAGTAGTAGAAATTGTAATTACTGCTATTGTGGCTTTGGTGAAAGGGTGTATTGCTTTGGACATCATTTCAAAGACATTATTATAACAGAATCTGTCACCAATTTCTTATTTAACTACACGAGTGCAACATTGATAACAATGAGCACATTTCTAGAGAGAAAAAAAGACCAAAGTGAAAGAATTAAACTTGACGAGCTGAGAGATGTCTGCTTTTATATTGGAGCTAACAGAAGTCATGTGACGATATATATACAGTGTAACCCGGATATAAGAGAATTGTCGGGACCGGAGAAGAAGTCTCTTATATCCGAGTTTGGTCTATTATATATACATTAACACAGGTTCTAATTTGGGACCAGAGAAAATCTATCTTATATCCGGGTTACACTATATATATATATATATATATAAAACAATCTTTTAAACACATTTCGCTGAATATGACAGACAAGGAAAATTTAATTTTTTTTATTTAGTTTTTACAGCCTTCTTACATTTTTCCGTTTGATGGGAGTCAAGGAGTGCAAAAATTGTCCGCATTGTCCCAATCGCTTTCGGCCATTTATTTAGCAATTTTCAAGGGGATTTGTTTGTATGTGTTGTTAATTTCTCTTCATGTTTAACTGTGTAAGATGTGTTCTCGTGTTGTGAATACTACTAGAAGCATTTATTACGAGCCTCGCGCGTTGAGCGTCTTTCTGTTGTCTGTAAAAAAAATTTTCAAAACCCCCATTACCACTGTTGAATAAGGCGAGGTTTATAGTGGGAGCAATATGTTTTATATACAGTATCCCTTCCCCAGTTATACTGTTTCATATATATAAGAGGACATTTTAAACAGTACATGCAACAATTAGATAATTAGTAAATGAAATTTTCACGTGTAATTATACTTTTAATAAAGTGTCTCTATGGTGCACGTCGTGTGTGTGTGTATGTATATATATATATATATATATAAAATTGAAAATTTACAAACTTTATGACTGCTTATTTTGATCATAATCCTTCATATTCACGAATACTTTTACTTGTATTACAATTAAATAAGGCAAGAAATACACTGAAACAGTGAGAATAACTTACTTCTCCAAGTACTCTACATCTCTTTCTGAGATTATCAGGGATGCAGTTGGTAAGCCAAATAAATGCATTTAATTTAACATACGGAAAAGTATTCGTGTATAAGAAAGGATTAGGATCAAAATAAGCAGACATAACGTTTGTAACTTATTCAATCAGACATGCCTAAAAGAGAATTTACTGCCTAAATACATACATACGTGTGTGTGTGCGCGCGCATAACAGTATAACTATACTGAAATACCTTATAGGTCGTAGTAAATGAGTGTGAGTACAATTCCTTGGCAGAGCTTTTATTATGTAAATAATCAACAACTCATACTATTTGCTAATTCAAGAAAGGCTTTCCGAGAAATCTGGGTTCGACAAGGGGTTTATCTTTAAAAATACATACATAAATAATCTGATAGCCATTTGTTCAGATTTTGAGAAATGTGGGTGCATATATGAGTTAAAATTTAAATGTAGATAAAATATAGGTTGGAATCCGACAGGATGATCAGACAGAGAACAAATAAGAAACATTTATCAATCTAACACGTTTCACTTTTATTAAAGCTTCGTCAGAGATTTATAAGAAAGACGAAGACAAATTCTGGTATTTTCAATTACGAATACACACTATCGTCAGATAAACCGCATAGAAAAACATTTACAAACTTACAATACGTACATATAGAATTATCTACGTTATAATGCACTTAATACATGACTGACTAATGAAAATCAAACCACACAAATTGAAAATAGAAGAATTTCTGTATCCTTAATTCTTAATCTCTGAGGAAGATTTAATAAAAATGAAAGATATATATATATATATATATATATATATATATATATATATATATATATATATATATATATATTTTTAAAAACATTAAAATGCTGAATGAAACACTACCGCGGTTTCGGCCGGCTAGGTCTCATCAGGTTAACTCTGCGAACTAATTAGCGACAATACAAGACTTTATATTTCTTAATGCGGCACCGGAAGTAATGAAAGGGGGGTAAGGAGATGGGGAATCTTTTCCCATCCGGGCTCATACAAGAGGTGAACTTTGGGTATGTACGAGCCCGAATGATGTCTCTAATTAGTTCACCGAGTTAACCACCTGATGAGATCTTGGCGGTCGAAATCGCAGTAGTGTTCCATTCAGTGTTTTAATATTTTTAAGATGTTAAATCGCTTTACAGGTGTTTTTTTTTCTTAATTGATATTGTGCACTTTTTAATGCTTACGATTTTAAAATCAATAGTATTTGTTTATTTCTTTATATATATATATACATAAAGAAAAAATGTAGTTTTAAGGTATGCACTATTTGTGGGATAAAGTATTCAATATCGGAGATGAAGCGTAAGTAATCAAAATAACCGTTAGAGTGGGCTACAAAAATCAAGCCAAAAAAAGGACAAAAATTAGCTATAATTACCTTCCCAGACCAAAACAAACAACTAAATAAACAACCAGAACTCATCTCTAAATTTTTACTACGTTACTTAAAAAATCGAAAACAGAAAAGAATAAAAATACATAAAATAAAAATAAAGAAAAACAAGTAAAATAAACAAATTAACAAACCACTCCCGACAAAATAACCGTTAGAATAGACTGCCCATAATGCACCACTGACCCATATATATAAATAGTCGCGAAAAAACTCAACACAAGTGGTCTGATAATTGCGTTTACCATGAAACAGTCTGTCGCCTCTGAGCGTTGACTTCAATGTTCACTATATATATATGTGTCTGTGTGTGCGCGCGCGCATATGAGTTGTTTATTTTAAATACTTTTCAAAGAGTTTTTTTAACAACGTATTTTTTTATCCCTTATCAGACTGTTTTCCGCTTAACGATCTTGTGAGTATTCAAAATAAACAGGCAGCCATTTTGAAAAATAGCTAAGCGTGAAACAGGCTGTTAATGAGTAGACAAAAAACAATATAATTTAAAATTTGATGCATTTATGGGGAAACAACTCTCAATATCCAGTTAAGTGCATTTGTAGTTATGAGCAGTTTGGTCATAAGATAAAAATAAAGGCTGGCAGTTTACATCTTAAATTATAATCAGGCTACACGTGTAACTGAATGACAAAAATACCCTGATAGTTGGTCATTTTATCAAATACTGGGAACTCGATCTGTACCTAGAGCTTTTCGCATACATTTTAGACCGCTGCCATAAACACAATTTTTTTGGGGGTTTGGTGACCGTTTGGGTAATCTATAGATAAGAGAAATGTGGTTTTACAGAAGGATACTGAGAATTCCATGAACGGAGCGAGTAATCAACGAAAAGGTTTTGAAGAAAATGGCAACAAAAAGAACACAAAAAGAAATTCTATATTTTAGTTTTATTTAGAAAAAAATGTTGATATTATGTTGACAAGAAAAAATGAAAAGGCAAAGCTTCATATAAATCTATCACCAAATTAAGGCTCAATAAAAAAAAACAAAACAAAAACAAGCCAGAAGTGAGCAAGAAATTATACTGCGATTGCGTCAGTTTCCTCTCGTCTCAACGTAATATTTGAGCTAATTTGATGTTGGTTCGCCGTATCGTGATAGACAATTTTTCTGGCCAGAATCTATTTTACACATTTACAATGCTGTCATATCTGGTCTGGTGCTTCTGCCATGTATTTAGATATTCTTTAAAGAATACAAAGAATCTACAATGTTATTAGCCATAATCTGGCATCTTTGTTTCAGCCACTTTCCCCCACCCCACACGTAATGTAGATTCTCTATGCCTTTTCTATAAATACTTTCATGGTAATTGTTCGGATGAGCTTTCCCCTCTATAAGTTAACTTAGTTAGGGGTATGTATGCTCATTTGGCCCCTTTTATTTCTGTCCCTATTTTACTTTAAGTTTAATTCCCCATCCCCTCCCTCGTTAGGTGGTTAGTGATCTCAGTTCGCAGGTAGGATGTGGGGCGCCTTTCGTTTCGCGTGAGTGTTTTCGTATTTGTTGTTGTGGCTGAATGAGTGCGTGTCAGTGTGTGTGCTTGGGATGAATGAATGTTCTATAATATTATAGTCCCGCATTGATTTCGGCCAGTGAATTGGTATTTCTGCCACATTTAGTGATTGTGGGGGGTTTTATTACTAATATTATTTTGCTTTAGTTTCTTGTAAATATTTTGCATTCATATTGTAAATACTCATTGGGGTTAGTTTTTAGAATTGTTATTTTATTCCCCTCCCCCCACAGTCACTGGATTGTAAATATGGGGACTAGTTAGTATTTTCATAGAGACAGTGAGGTATTATGGTGGTTGGAGTAAGAATGGTACGTATGAATGTGTTGTTTTGGTGTAATAATATTGTTCGTACGATTGGGTCAGTGTTTGCGGCTAGCTAAGTTATATTTAAGACAGAAGAAGACCGTCTTTTCCCCAATTCCCCTTCGGCCTTGTGCCACATTTCTGTATTTTCACAGAAAAAATATCGCTTTCCCCTCTATAAGGATTGGTGGTGGTGGGGTTCTTACTAAGATTATTTTCTTTGGTTTCTTCTAAATAGTTTTGTTTTCATATTGTAAATATTCATTGGGGGGCTAGTTTTTAAATTGTTGCTTTATTCCCCCTACCCCGCACAGACAATGAATTGTACATATGGGGACTAGTTATGACTTTCATAGAGACAATGAGGTATTATGGTGGATGTAATAAGAAAGGTAAGAAAGAATGCGTTGTTTTGGTGTTAGGATTATTGAGGTATGTTTGGGACAGTGTTTGTGGCTAGCTAAGTTTAAAATTAAGACAAAGACCTCCCCTTTCCCGCCATTCCGACCTTGTGCCACATTTTCTAATTAATTACAAATAAATACAACTTTCCTCTCTATAGCAGGGGTCAGCAACCTGTGGCACGCCAAGCAATTTCCAATGGCACGCAAATGACATCACGAAGTCCGAACCAATAACTACGACAACGCAAAGAAGACATTTAGCTGTTTCAATTTTGATATATACTAAAATATATTTTTGAATTGGACATCGTCCGACAATTTATTTAAAGACATTTATAATATGTTTAACGTTCTTTTTATAGATACAGACCGGTAAATGTTATTTAATACTGTTTATTATAAAACAGAGCATTTGCTTAAATACTTGTATCTATAAAAAGAACGTTAAACATATTATAAATGTCTTTAAATACTAAAGTATATATACTATATATTACTTTATAAAATATATTGTAGAACAGGTATATTGATCTTGATTTGTATAAATATACGTATGCTGTTGGCACACTGCATGATTTTGAAACCCTAAGTCGGCACATAGTTAGCAAAAGGTTGCTGACCCCTGCTCCATAGTACTTAGACTTTATTAATTTAAGCGGGGTACACGATTGGCGGCAAAGTCCCATCATTTTAGACTTAAAATAGTTTCAAGTAACCCCAAGTCATATGCTAACAGTTTCTTCTATTGCACTTCTCACTTGTGGAACTTCCTTGTTTTCCAGTCAAGTTTGATCTTCAAAAATTTAAATGAAATTTCAATCGTTATATTCTATCTTAATTCGTGTCCTTTTATTGTTTTCTTTACTTTAAATATTTTCCCCATATTTTTCTCATTCAGTAAGCGCTTGCGTATTAATGGCTTTATTTCCTTGCTTGGCATGAAATGATTAAACAAAAACAAAAATTGAAACGCACAGAAATACAGAAATAAGTGTCCTACATTTTCCTTTACATTTTGCTTTATTCTACAGGGTGGTCCAAAAGTTTTGTCAACCCCCACATAATATTGGGTTGGTGCATAATTACCATGCGTTTTTGTAGACCAGTTATTTGTTAATAAAAATTACTGTTTTGTTTCTTGTTTTTTTTTTTGTTTTTTTGTTTTTTATTTAATAAAAATATTTTATTTTCAGGTTATAAAATTGCGTGCTGATAATCATACACTCCGGAATAATCATTTAAAAATGTTATTGTCGAATTGTTATGTTGCTTTTTCATAATATTGTTTAAAAAACGCCTGATAATTATGCACCAACCCAATATAATTTTCTATTTCAGATGGCTGACATGAAAATGGTGTTCATACAGACCTCCCCTATGTGTGACAGCGTCAATGAAAGTGAATAGACTAAATCCAGTACACGTGCTTTGTGTTACCGCATTGCTTGTTTTGTTGTCCCCATTACTTTTTTTTAGGGTGTATCAAGACTTTCGGGCCACCCTTTACAACTATTTTCCTGGTTCAGAGTTTCACTTAAGCTTTTTCTTTTGTTCCAAGATTGGTATCTACGCTGAGGACACAATCATTTACTTCTGTCTTGATAGTAAGTCTGATCAGCTCGATAAGGTCAAACTGGTAGGTGATCTCAAAAACGACGTAGAGTCTATTGTTAACTGGGGCAAGTAATGGCTTGTTAATTTTAACGCCTCCAGAACACAACTTTTCTCTATTAATCATCTGAGGTACCCTTTTCTGTCTTCCATCAGCATGGAAGACGCTACCCTTCGAGAGAGGGTTTCATTGCACCTTCTCTAACATTATCGACCGGCATGAAGTAGAAAGTCTATACCTGAATCCATTGCGAGGTCTGCTGCTAAAAAAGTTGTTTCATTGTATTTTGCTAGATTATTATTTCTCTCCTGAATCTATCTTACATAGAAGATAAATTTACCATTCGTCCATGCCTCGAATATTACTGCCACAGGTGCTCCTGTTATATATATTTAGAGATTCTTAGAAAAATTCAAAGACAAACCAGCAATATTACTAGTCCTGACCTGGTGTCTCGGCTCCAGTCACTGCAATGTTGCTTTCATGTGCCATTCTATAAATACTTTCATGGCAATAGTTCAGGTGAGCTCTTCGCTAGGGTACCTCGACTGTATGAATACAAGCGAAGTACTAGATTGGTAACAACATCTCATCAATTTACAGTTGAATTGACTATATGTAAACCCTATGTTCTGTGCTAACAGTTTTTTTTCGCGCACTTCTCGCTTGTGGCACTCTTTCGGTTCCATGCTTTCTAGTCAAGCTTGATCTTCAAAAATGAAAATGCAATGTCAATCGTTATGTAGCGTCTTCCTTATTGCCCATCTATTGTTCTCGCTCCTCAATAATGTTTCTGTTTTCTAATTCATTAAAAGCCAATAATCCTTTGTGTCTTAGTGGCTTTACTACCTTGCTTCGAGTGATTTCGATTATAAAAAAAAAGTGAATATATTTGAACTATATTCTTTTTACATTTTTAAGAATCTGTATACAAATGGAACGATTATTTTCTCAACTACAACGGAGTGTAAAAAAAGGATGGGTTTACTCACCGCATCTTTTTAATCAATCCAGCGAGACTATCCTAAGAGAAATAAAAGTCCGGTCAAGATTTACTGTCAGTGGCTATAAGCTTAATATCATGGAGGTAAGTGGATGACGTGGGCACGTGGTTAGAACGTTCGTATTCTGACCATAAGACCCGGGTTCGAATCTTACCATGGTCGATTTGTCAGTAAGTAGACTTCCTGATGTTATCGAACTGGAGGGGTCGATTCCAGCGTGCGGCACCTTTGGAAAGCGCCTAAAAAAAAAAAAAACCACGGGTTGACCCAAGCCTTGTGAGTGAAATTGGGTAGAGGAACCCTTGGGGCCATCGATAAATGTGCTAGCACAAAAGTCACAAGTCATCGTCGCTTGAGTTCTGCTTAGCATAGTTGCAGTATAAACCACAGGTGGGGTCTGTGGGTTTTGAATGAACACAAATGCACCTGAGCAAGCGTCTGCAATAGGGATTGGCTAGCCGGTCTAGTAGAGAGGTATCCTCGAATACGAGTGGCCAGCTATACACATATACACACGTGGATGACACTATGCTGATAGTGAACCCAGAAGGAAAAATGCAACACCCTGTCAATACTTTATAATAGATTATTCCGTTTTAATTGCGTGGGAAGACGGAAAAATATTAGTGACGCTACTTGGTTTCAGTGATTAAGAGGGAAAAAAGTAAAAGGAAAGAAGAAAGCATCTTGTAGCGTGCCCAAAAGGGAAAGCACCAAAGGGGCTTGATCACATTTTGAACGATTTCCGTAATCCAACGCTAGAATCGACCTTGTGTCACATTCTGTTACAACGCGGACGTACAGATACATATCTACTTAAAATAGCAAAGAGTGTAGAAATTTCTGGGACACAATTATAAGGGAAGCCGACTTGGAAATTTCTTGAAAATGATCACAGATTGTATTGAGAAAAAGAGGGGCTAAAGAAAAAAAATTTTTTTAAAAGAATTTAAAAATTGCTATTTCTTTTAGAAATTCTATTATCAGGCCACGGGCGACATGTTTTAAAGATGTTTTTTTTCTATTTGCGACATCGTACTATTTACTACGTTTAAGCTGATAGCTTTTCCATTAGAACAGAATGTGCTTAACCGTCAATCTGTGGGTGCAATGCGTGCATCTTCAGTTCTTTGCAGGTGAACAGGAATTCGTTTTCTATGTCCAAAATCGTTCGTTCCCACCACCTTTAGTAGTTTTTTGAGGATAAAGAGTTCAACATAGTTTAGCGCTACAAGCAACAAGAAGCTATGGAGAGACATTATCATACACGCTTTGACAAGATACGGCAGACATGATAAGACAAGCAGATAACTTTTAAATATGAAATTTTGAAAAAGAAATATCCCGTGTCTCATTGACATTTGTATCAGCTAAATTTAACATTTGTTAAAGTTTTGTTAGTATCGACTAACATGAGAATTTATATGGTTTATACTATATTTTGAGACAAATCTATACAGTATTTAGATCAAAAGCCCGTTTACAGAAAAATTCAACTTTTTGGTGAGAATAAGCTCAAACAATAAGCTGGTTGGATAGAATAATACAACTGACTCAAAGATGGCGAAGCGTGGTAGAACAGAATGGTACACAGGTGACTGAACAAATCTATCTACAATATCTATTGTCTTAAATTGATTTTAAAACGCATTACGGACCTTAACTTCAACTCGCGGAGATCGCTTCAACTCTATCTAAAATCAAAGTTATCAATTTCCGTGAATTCCTAAACAAAATGTAATGAGTTGGTGTTAGTTTTTTAATTTCGCATAAAATAATTCAGAATTCATCTTTTCTGCAACTTTTATTAATTAGTTCGGAGTTGAAATTAGTTCGGAGTTGAAATTAGTTCGGAGTTGAAATTAGTTCGGAGTTGAAATTAGTTCGGAGTTGAAATTAGTTCGGAGTTGAAATTAGTTCGGAGTTGAAATTAGTTCGGAGTTGAAATTAGTTCGGAGTTGAAATTAGTTCGGAGTTGAAATTAGTTCGGAGTTGAAATTAGTTCGGAGTTGAAATTAGTTCGGAGTTGAAATTAGTTCGGAGTTGAAATTAGTTCGGAGTTGAAATTAGTTCGGAGTTGAAATTAGTTCGGAGTTGAAATTAGTTCGGAGTTGAAATTAGTTCGGAGTTGAAATTAGTTCGGAGTTGAAATTAGTTCGGAGTTGAAATTAGTTCGGAGTTGAAATTAGTTCGGAGTTGAAATTAGTTCGGAGTTGAAATTAGTTCGGAGTTGAAATTAGTTCGGAGTTGAAATTAGTTCGGAGTTGAAATTAGTTCGGAGTTGAAATTAGTTCGGAGTTGAAATTAGTTCGGAGTTGAAATTAGTTCGGAGTTGAAATTAGTTCGGAGTTGAAATTAGTTCGGAGTTGAAATTAGTTCGGAGTTGAAATTTATTCGGAGTTGAAATTTATTCGGAGTTGAAATTTATTCGGAGTTGAAATTTATTCGGAGTTGAAATTTATTCGGAGTTGAAATTTATTCGGAGTTGAAATTTATTCGGAGTTGAAATTTATTCGGAGTTGAAATTTATTCGGAGTTGAAATTAGTTCTGTACCCTTTAATTTCGATCCAATCGAATGAAAGAAAAAAAAAGAAGCTTTTCTTACCCACTTTTTGGACGCCATTATACTCATACCTTCGTGTTGTAGAGCTCGGACATAAATACAAGCCGTTATCATCGTGCTGTCAACTGTTCCTTATAGAGTTGAATCCCGGGACGTATATCATCACCATATTCACCTCCTTGAACATTTGTTAGCGTTATTGATGCATCAATATATAACCCGGGGTTCGACTCCATCAGTAACGGTCGGCAGCACGATCGTTTGTAATATTGTTTAACGAATCCCTAGGTAGTTGCACGTGACTACAAGTGCCGGCTGGTCAAACAAATAATGGCCTGGAATAAATATATTACGAGTAATGTTTGAATTTCTGCTGCGGCTAATGATGATTACTCCCATCCCAGCTACCTTGTTTAAATGTATCGACCGTAGCGTGCTACATTGGCCGACTAAGAAGACTGATAGTAAGAACACGCATTGATATCACTCCCCTACAGATATTTTGACAGCTCAAGCAGATGCGGCGGCACCTCCTGTTCCATAACCATTGCTGGTCGTAAGGGCACTGCAAGGTGGCCTGCTCAACAAGAAGCTTCTATTTTATCCGGGCGTTGGACAATGCTTGGGTCCTGGTCAACTTTTCACCGGTGCATTTGACGACGCTGGACGAACATCTTTGGCGTTACCTTCTCCTTCCTCATTGTAGGATGGTCTTAGAGAGTCCCCACGATCTGGTGACGTACCCATATCACTTCAGCCTCCTCTTCTTCATGGTGGTCACTGTCTTTATAACGATTTACCTGATGATTCACTCTTCCGCACACCTCTTCATTCCCGACGCATACCGCGTAGGAAATACGAGGACGACATCTGAAGTAGCTCATATCTGTAGCTTGGATCCACCTTTGGAGTCCTGCAGCTAGAGTCCATAACTCACAGACATAAGAGAACTAACAAGAGGAGGCCAGGCAACAATCTCAGTTTATTGTTGAGGATGAGATGTTTGTCTTTCCAGATCGGTTTCAACTGTCATGGCGCCTGTTGTCAATTTACTGACCATTTTAATAAAAAACCATTTCTAAATTGCATATCATTTTAATAATTCACTTCACGCAACAAAACGCCAACTTGCAAAAAATGCTCATCAGAGTGGCATGCTACCGGAGTTTTTATCAACAAGTTTATAGCTGCTCATCTTACAACTATATTTACAACTCATTTTACTTTTTAATCTTACTTATTGTAAGTTAAACTTTATCACTGTATGCGTCTTCATATGCTGTAGAAAATGTTTATCCTGCCACTGAAGGTGACATCGATCCAAGAACAATAATGTGCTTGAATTTCATATTTGTGTTGTCATAACCTTCTATGGCAGCATCAAATAACTTTAAGTGAAATTAACAGTCAGGATACTGCAATTGAGAAGACTTGAAAAAGAATGCAGTGTAAAGGGAAGTAATAAGAATGCAGCATGCCAAAGGTTAACACAGCAGAGTATAGGTCTACAGCCTCACCGTGTTAAGCGATGTTGATATAATTTCTGCAGCAAGCAGGTTTTTACGGGGTAGAGTTGACAGATTAATACTCAACCAGTTCTGAATTCAGAATTGTTCTTCACCTAGACTAGTTGCCAAACAAATCTAAAAGAGCCCAATCCGATTAATCAATAGGTGGAGGAGGAAGATAGGGATTCACACTTTTTAAAAAATTATTTATACAACAATCTCAATTTATTTTTGAGGGTGGAATTTCTTTTTGTCTTTCCAGTTCGGTTTCAACCGTGCCACCGCAGTGAACTGCCGACGCAATTCTTGCAGTGAAATTCTGTCTAGGATTCATCTTCACTGATGCTTACACCAATGTATTTGAATTGTTTCACTCCCCATTTGTTGACGATTGGCTGTAATTAGTGCCATGATTAGTTCCGCACTATTTATCTTCACTAATAACATTTAGTCAACAAATAGGTCAAACCTTTTATTCACTGTAATGATTAAATATCCCCTCATCCTTCCTAATGATCGTTGGTGTCAATAATATTCTGATTAATTGTTCTCCAGGGGGGATCAGCCATCGTTACTGAAATCTCTCGGGTCTTTGCTTTACAGACATTATCTGCACCCAGTATCTAACCATCTTTGTACAGCGTCAGGTGAGTGAGTTTTGAATTCAGAGTTGTCCTTCCATGCTGGTTGCCAACCAGGGCTAGAGAACCCCTGTCTGCCCTGCTTAAGTCAGGAAGAGAGAGATTCCTACCTTTCCAAAATGTATCTGCGCGAAAGTGAGTATAAAAGACTTTCAAGTCGGTGCGGCGGGTTTTCGTTCCGAGTCGCTAACCATTACGCTACTTGCAAATCCATTACCTATTTATAGACACACCAAATTTTCAGAGCTTAAGCAAAAGCAAAGTTTTTTTTGAGTTTTTTTTATATAGAGGATAAGAATTTGTGCAGGGCCGTGATCACTCACATCGTAAAGAGACACGGCACATGTAAGACGACGCATTTGAATCCGATATGAATAGAAGCCGTTTGTTATTGTTTTTTGTAATTGTTAAAAAAAAAAATTCAGTACACACTTTATTTTCGCCATCAAGCATTTGCTTCCCTTCTCGGTCTTTTGGCTGCGATCAAAGTGTAGTATCTGCTCTTTCCTCGCTTGAGAAAGGAGAAGGTGCGCGCTCCAGAGGATTACAACTAGACGCGAGGGTAACAAAAGTCTTGGAGATTGGCCAATTTTTGCTTTTGGCTCATATATATATATGTGTGTGTGTGTATGTGTGTGTGTGTGTGTGTGTGTGTGTGTGTGTTTATGTCTTAAGTGTCACCTAATGCCTTAGTGGGGAGATCACATACATAAAATTAGGTATGTCCAATATTTCGCTAAAAAGTGGTATACCTTGACGACAAAAGGTCCCCAAATTGATAAAAGAATTTTTAACGTTTAAATATTTATGTTGTTATTAAAGAGGAAAGATCAAAGTATTTTCTGAATATTTTTTCAGATTTTTTAATCCTTCCTATAAATGTTAAAAATTTTATTAAAAAATCTTGTTTTTTTTCGAGTCAAAAAATTTCGTAAAATCGAACTTATCGACATTTCTGTCGGAAAGATCATAGTTTGTTAGTTAAAAAATCATGAAAAATCAATTACACCTTTTTCTTTTGTTATCTTAGGAAATTTAGAATGATTAAAGTATACTTAATGTAATTTGAAAGAAACATTACTTACATTTTTAGCAGAAAATTTTTTAAGAGAGATATTTCCAACCGTAGTCGTTCCTTTTTTAAGCAATTGACAGGCATTAATTGATGTACGTCAATATATTCACAACTTACTGCACGGAAATTTATTGGATGGTAGAACAGAAGTGATATAATTCGTTCTAAGTTTAAGTGAATCTGGTTAGTAGATTTTTTTTTTTAAAATTCACTTTCAATTTTTTTTTTTTTTTTTACCTTACGTTTGAGGAAGAATTCTGCACTGAAAATAACATTTAAATTATGAAAGAAAATGAAATTTTACAAGTAAAAATAAAACAGTAAAAAAAATTCATTTTTTTAAATTGAGGTTTATTATTTCAGTCATGAAATATTTTTCTGAGAATATAAAAATTACATGAAACACCATTAATTGAAACGGGTTAACTTAATGAAATGAAATTTTATTTCTTTTTTATTAAGGCAGATTTTTTTCTATTTATTAATAATTATATGGCAGTAATTTTAATACGAGTTTTATTTTATTTATTAATAAAATTAACATGCTATGTTGGTTTTGTTTTGACTCAACAAGTATTTTTTAGTTTGAGTAGTAGCGAGCTAACTCCAGAAAATTTAAACTCCAAAAATCGTTTTAATTGATAATTTGTCGTGTGGATAATAATTGCAAAGTAATGTACAATGAATTTATACATTCGATTTCAAACTTGAAAATTTGGGTGGACTTCCAAGGGCGTTTTTTTTTTTTGTAATTGTAAATAGTCGATATTTTCTTTTATCCCACTATTCGATTATATTTGAATAGAAAAAGAAAAAAATTGAAAATAATACGACGATATTCAGAAATCTTGAAACGCGTTGTTTTCTTGTTACTGAACGAATCAAAGCCATTTCTGAAGTAAAAAAAAACTTGCTTCTATCAAAGGAAACTACTCATGTGACATTATTTCAACAATGTGCATCCGTACTTTCGTTGTAGACGATTTTAAATACAATTTTGGAATATTAAAAATTATTTTTAAAATAATTATGGTTGTCAGATTTTAATAAGCTTTCAAATTTATGATCTTTAAAAAGTAGAGAACATAATATATCATTTCCATAAGGTTGCAGAAAGAACTTAATGTATAAATATATAACAACCTTTTGTCATATTGTGTACTTAAAATTGAAAAAAAAAAGAAAATTAATGTAAAAATTCATTGTTCATCAAAAAAATTTTTTTCTTTCAGATAATAATTACCTTCGTATATATTATTCAGAAAAGCCATTAAAAACTTTCTTAATTAAATATTGTCTTAGTTTTATTGGGTTTTGTATTTTTACAATTGAGGTAAAAGTTTGGACAATTTCGGACATTTTTTTAACAAAAAATACAAGAATAAATGGCATCCTTATTTTAAATTTTATAAGAATAAATGGCATCCTTATTTTAAATTTTATAAGAATAAATGGCATCCTTATTTTAAATTTTATAAGAATAAATGGCATCCTTATTTTAAATTTTATAAGAATAAATGGCATCCTTATTTTAAATTTTATAAGAATAAATGGCATCCTTATTTTAAATTTTATAAGAATAAATGGCATCCTTATTTTAAATTTTATAAGAATAAATGGCATCCTTATTTTAAATTTTATAAGAATAAATGGCATCCTTATTTTAAATTTTATAAGAATAAATGGCATCCTTATTTTAAATTTTATAATACAAGAAGAAATGGCATCCTTATTTTAAATTTTATAATACAAGAAGAAATGGCATCCTTATTTTAAATTTTATAATACAAGAATAAATGGCATCCTTATTTTAAATTTTATGATACAAGAATAAATGGCATCCTTATTTTAAATTTTATAATACAAGAATAAATGGCATCCTTCCTCCTGTCTTTGCTTTTCCTCTTACGTTAGATAATGTAAGATACAAATATGGCGGTAGGCTACACTGATCGGTAGAATACACGATAAACGCGGCACTAATTATTTTTCTAGAGACAAGTTCTAGTATTCAAGTCTTAGCTGAGGCGAAGAGAATTGATCCACACCTTTCTCAAGGGAATTTGCCCCTGAGTGCAATGAACCCAACTGGAATTGCTCTCTCTGGTTAACAATTCCGAGCCATTATCCATTACACCACTGGCACATCCAAGCAAACAGCCCTGGTATCCACAAACGGTCACCCATCTAGGGACTGACCAGGCTCGACGTTGCTTACTTCAGTGATAGAAAGTTGTGGAGAATCATGATCGTGAAGGGATGAAACACGTATAAGATAAGACCAGAGTAAAACCCGAAAGCGGAAAAACAAAAAGTGTATATATATATATATATATATATATATATATATATATATATATATATATATATATAATGACAGAGTCTTCAAAGCAAAAGATTTTTCAACCAAAGAATATCCTTTCATCTGGCGAAATATAAAAACAGCACCCAACTTGCTAAATATGTGTGGGATAGTAAGGAAATAGAAAACAAAAGCCCTATTATAAATGAGATATAATGAAGAAGAACTACAGTTTGGGCTTCGGAAGCAAAATATGTAGATTATGTCAAGAGGAAAAAATGGCGATCATAACATATTCAAATTTGAATATTTTACTAAAGGACAGATCCGAAATAATGATAGCGTGCAAGCATACAACAAAATTCCTCTTGGTAACAAAGGCAGAACACATTTTGTTAATGAAATATGCAAATTCCTTCCCACTCCCGTCACAGACAGTAAATATATAAGCGTATTTAGATAATAAAGGTTTTAGCAGGAGTAACCGTGATAACAGATCTGTTCTGATTTTTATTTACAACATTTTAGAGAAGTGTGCATGTGTGTGTGTGTATATATATATATATATATATATATATATATATATATATGACAAGAGGAAGACTATACCAACCAGTTTTGTTCCTTGAAGAAATTTATCAAGATGTGTAGAAATTTTATTTATTACCCTCTATTTATACACAGAAGTAAAAACGATTTCAACCCTCGTTAGCACAAAAGGTTTTCCTCTTATTTCTTCTATCAATATTGACATTACAGATTATATATACAGGGTACGATGGGTAGCATGTCGCCATTTTATATTTTTAATTTCGCGCATGCTCAGTGTTTTTGATTTTGCCGCCTGCACAGTATACTTAGTCATTTGGGCACCGTCTGAGAAAAATAAAATTAACACCATGACGTAATTTATTCCACCAGAAATTTGGAAACAGCATCCTGTACTACTTGGCATTCGTACCGGAAGCTCCAATACGAATATTTCAGTGTGTTTGGGTGTCTATCTGAGGATAGTGCAGAGGATTCAACAAATGTCGGACGAGTCCAATGGTGATTATGAAGATATGGCAGCTCGGAAAACTCACTTTGATCGTTCTGATAAGAAAAGAACTTCTGAATTTGTTGGTGAAGTCATCAGACTCAACAAGAAGGCCTACTTAAGTGACTTAAGTGGATAGTGCTTCCATAGGTCAAGTGAGTAGCTGCTGGGAGATCCTATGTCTGGCAACAGGATTCTGCACCATACTACACAAGCAAAAGAACCCAGTCATGGCTGCCAGACAATTTCTGCGACCACATCACCCCTTACATCTGGCCACCTAACCCCCCAGACTGCAATCTCCTTGATTATTATGTGTGGGGCGCAGTTGAGCGAGAGAGCAACAAAACTCCTCGTAAGACCAAAGATGAATTGAAGGCAAGGATTATGGCAGAATTTACCAACTTAAACAAGGAGGTCACCCAGAAGAATTGCAAAAGATTCCGAAGTCGTCTGGATGCCGTGTTTGAAGCCAATGGCGATTTTATTGAATAAATTTACTTTTCATTTTTGTAGATTTTGTGTAATTTTGGTAAATATGTCTTGAAATGAGATACCAGTGTTATTTTCATTTTTACGTAATTTAGACAATTTATCCATCTCACCTTGTACATATATACATTTTATATATATATATATATATATATAGGAGAGAGACAAATGCTCAGAGAGAGATGATTTGTATAATGTAACACAGCTTTATAATGGGATGTCCAAATAGGTTTCAAACTTGCTAACGGTCTATAAAAGTCACTGAAATAGCCACCACACTCTAGATAAGTAGCTCTTATTGCAGATCGTGATTGCTTTAGTAAATTTGATCCTTACAATCTATTAATACGCGAGTTGAAGTGAGTAATCTGTAAATGAATTAAATTTAGGAAAAAAATAACTAAAAATATTTCACTCACTTCATATTGTTTTAGGAAAGGAAAGAAAACGAAATGGGTTGTGGAAATGAAAGTTCAAGCCCTCGGGTTTTCTATCACAACCTGTATGTATTTGAAAAGGATGATTATTTTTTTTCTCTCCCTACGAAGCCATCATAGTTATCTGCTGGTGTGTAAATTTACTGAAGCCGAGGCAACCGTGTTATTTAATTTTTTTTCTTCACTCAAACTTCTTCCAACCCTTATTGATCTAGAATGAGCAACATCAACCACTTGTTGACGCTCTAAATTTAAATCACAAAAACTGTTTACACTGTTTTGTAACTAGGACGCCATTTTGCTTAGCTAAAGCAACATTCGAAAGTAGAACGAATTTGAATCGGTAGCGAAACAAGCGAAAACTTAATTCTTAAGTTCAATCATAAATTCTCATAAGGCTGTGAGAAAATAAGGATTCAGGTAATTTTTTTGAATTATGAAAGGCAATGTAGAAAAATGACACTAACTAAAGCATCGCTTTCGTTTTAAAAGATTTTTTTTTTTTATATCTGTAACAATTTTATGGAAAAGTATAAAGAAAACATTTAGAAATACTTTCACCAGAAGAAAATACTTTAAAAATATTGAAAACTTTTTTTTTTTTTTTTTTTTACATCAAAATGCACTGGAGAGAATTTGAAAACTGAATCTGCTGTCAAAAGATAACCGTTATAGAATTCGACTGGTGACGATACAGAGAAGAGGTACAAAATGAAGGAATAGGAAAGAATAAATTAAAAAAAAAAACGAATGAGAGAACAGTAAAATAATGCGAGAATGGCAAATAATATAAAATAATTCATTTTTTAAAGATAAAGAGGGTATTAAATTAGAAAGTGAAAAATATTTAAGCCATGAAAATAGAATATAAACGAGAAAAGAATAACCAATTCCAATTCAGAATACAATGAAAGAATAGAAAACGGAAAGAGAAGTTAGAAAGAGATAGAAAAGATAGAAAGATAAGAACGAAAGAGGAGAACAAATGAAAAGAATTAAAAGGAAGGAGGAGGTTACGGATGTGTAATAGGAGAGAAGGAGGAAGGCGACAGAGTTCGAAGAGGAAGGCGACAGAGTTCGAAGAGGAAGGCGACAGAGTTCGAAGAGGAAGGCGACAGAGTTCGAAGAGGAAGGCGACAGAGTTCGAAGAGGAAGGCGACAGAGTTCGAAGAGGAAGGCGACAGAGTTCGAAGAGGAAGGCGACAGAGTTCGAAGAGGAAGGCGACAGAGTTCGAAGAGGAAGGCGACAGAGTTCGAAGAGGAAGGCGACAGAGTTCGAAGAGGAAGGCGACAGAGTTCGAAGAGGAAGGCGACAGAGTTCGAAGAGGAAGGCGACAGAGTTCGAAGAGGAAGGCGACAGAGTTCGAAGAGGAAGGCGACAGAGTTCGAAGAGGAAGGCGACAGAGTTCGAAGAGGAAGGCGACAGAGTTCGAAGAGGAAGGCGACAGAGTTCGAAGAGGAAGGCGACAGAGTTCGAAGAGGAAGGCGACAGAGTTCGAAGAGGAAGGCGACAGAGTTCGAAGAGGAAGGCGACAGAGTTCGAAGAGGAAGGCGACAGAGTTCGAAGAGGAAGGCGACAGAGTTCGAAGAGGAAGGCGACAGAATCTGGATTAAGAAAAAAGAAGTCGTTGTTAAAGAAGAGCGAGCCTTTGCATGTATATATAAAAAAACATAACACAAAAAATCGTCCACGGGAGTAAAAGGACGAGGAAGAAGAAAATGACGGAGGAGATGGCCTGGAAAAATAATAGAAGGAAAGGAAAAAAAGGATAAGGAGGCTGCCGATGATGAAATATACAAAAGAACAATGAAGGAAAAAAAAGAAGAACACTAAGTGGGGGTAATAAGAAAGAGAGAAGAGAAGGTAAGGCAACAGAAGAAATATAAAGGTAATGTGACTGAATAAGAAAAATCGCTTCTTTTTGAGCTGTTATGTAAATGGATATTCAACCGGAAGACGTAGGAAATAATGATAAATATGAAAACTTGACTGGAAGTAAGAATGAAAACAAACCAAACTAAAAACAATGGAATAATAGAAAGCATGCGTAAATTGATGACAGTTAAAAACATGAACTACGAAAATAAGACAGTAAACGGAAGGAATTTTAAAAAATGAACAGGAAATTGAAATGAATGCGTAGCAGTTTCTTAAAAATTAAAAAAAAATGTAAAATTACTTATAAAATACAAAATGTGTTTGGCCTTCAGAACATAGAAATACCCACGTATAAAAAAGAAAAGAAATTGTAAGAAATGGGTTATAATTCCCTAAACAGCACCTCCTCATTGTCACAAAATGTTGAACAGTCAAGGCATTTCTTTATATTTCCCTCTTGATCAGTGTGTTAATCTTTATTTAAAAAGAACAGAAAAAAAATAAAAAAAACAAAAAAAAGCAAAGAAAAACTGACGCTAATAAACGACCTTGTAATATTCCACCATTTTGTGCTACCTCTTAAACACACAAGGACGAAGACAACACGACATTGAAACCCAAATACAAATAGAAGAATTTAAGAATAAAAGAATCCCAGACGAGGAGATTTAAATATAAAAAATACGAACAAATAAGAACACTAAACAGAAATTGCAAAGAATAATTTAAAAAAATGATATCCTAGCACAAACAAACAGAATTCCGAATTATGAAAGCGTACGAAACAAGAATGCAAAGAATAAAAGTATCAACCGAATATCAGAATACAAACGAATAAGAGAATGACCTTCCTTTTGCAATATGGAGCTCTTTTGCTGCGAGCCAGTTTTTCGGTTGATAAGAAAGTTCGCGGAGATCAATCACATTGATTAAATGAATGCTTTGGTTCTAGAATGCCTTCCAAGAACCTTCTATCATTGCCGACCTCTACCCGATGCGATAATAAAGACGACGCCCACTTCTGCTATGCACAAGAGTTTGGTGCGCGGGGGTCATTACTCGCCTCAGTCGACAATTATGATTTTTGTTAGCTATTTATAAATCCTGATTAAATGAATCATATCAAAAAAATAAATGAAAGTTTTAAATCGATTTTTATTAAGCTAACTCATCTGCCCTGACACAAATTTCTGTATGTCGAAGATTGACAACCGGAAGTAAATTGTAAATATGTTGGCAGGAAGATAAATAGATACGTAGATAAAATATTTTCACTTGTTCCAATCTGATTTGAAAGGTTTAAATCATCTTATTAAGGTAACGGATATCGGCGCGGCAACTTCAATTGTTTCGCTCACTTTCGCACTAATGATCTTGGAAAAGGTATGAATCCATCTTATAGCTATGGGTTAAATAGCAAGGCAGACTGGGCTCTCTTGCCTAAAGTTGGAAATCAGTCTAGAAGGAAAACTGTATCCAAAACCAGCCGGAAAAGGGTTGGTCTCTGCTAGGCTATGTTACCCTTGGTATAGCTGCAGTCAGTGCCTCTCCGACACTGATGTGTTAAGGGACCCCACACACAAATTGCCCTGTTAAAATAATCGTTTTTATATATTCTGTGAATGTTAACTTTCACAGTTCACGGTAGCCCCAACGAGGCGTTACCACCTTCGCTGATTTTTAACAAAAAATTTACTTTGCCTTCTCAAAGTAGTGTAAAGTGCACCAACTGTATTTGTATATACTTAGAAGCGAGTTTGAACTTCACTATGTTCCCTAAATTTCTTTGTACCTTTATTCTGTATTTGTTCATCAATAAAAGAAAATCGAAGATCGGACTCCTAACTCTTCAATACAAGAACCATATCATTCCATACCTTGCCATTAGCAGTTACCTTATAAGAAAAAATCCTGTATTTATTGACGGAACAGCCAGTGCTACTGTCGGTTGATACTTTTTTTCCCGAAAAATTTCTCGAGTCCAGTAACTGTTATCGCTCTTTCAAGTATTGATGGGCGCTTCCTTCCTAACCTTTTGTTAAAAATTTTGTGAAATGCCAATATCTTGATTGTGTCATTATTTTTCTCCGACTTACATGCGTTATCTATTTTAGTTATGGCTGCTATTCAAAATCATCAAATGACGTAGTTTCTGTTATTTCGTCCAGTTCGTTGTGATTATGTAGCGTCAGTCAGTGGGGCTTAGAAGAAGGCTGGTACTCGTTAAAACCTACACGCTTCATTCATTGAAGACATTTTTAACCATTGATCTGAGAAAGTGTCAATCTGACGAGGTTATTTAAGAACATGACCCGTGTTTTTGCGAATTTGACAACCAAAATGAAATGGACGTAATAGCAAAACATCAATTTCCTTCTGGTCACCAGCATTCTACATAATCACTGCCCAGTATGATTATCCAGAGGTGTTTGAAATCTATCGTGTTTGTTTTACAGCCATAGTATTTGTATCCTTTATCTAACCATCTTTGTACAGCTTCAGGTGGCTGATATTTAAATTCAGTGGTGTCCTTTTACCAGATTGGTTGCAAACTAACGGTTAAAGTTTACGCTGCTGTTTAAACTATAAGAGATGGATTCATATCGTTCAGAAACGTATTTGTGCGAAAGCGAACGTTTAAATGTTGGCTTATTGCTTTCTCTGAGCCGCTAACAATTAAATTACGAGCGCATATATATATATATAATCTGTGTATGTATGTACGTATATATATATATATATATATATATATATATATATATACATACATACATAGCAAAGCATATAATAATTTCTTAATTCATATATTACGGAACAGATCGAAAATTTAGCATATTTATGCTAACATAAAAAGGAGAGAAAACAAAGAAGCATTGAAAAAAGTGAAGGGGAGAAAAGTGAAGAAATTGGGAGAAAAGTGAAGAAAAAAGAGAAAAAGAATGAAAAATAGTTATATATATCTGTAGTAGAATATTCGTGTATAAACGAAGAATTAAGATAATCTTCAAACACGGATCTACAAATTTCAATTTTTATTTATTTGAGTAGTATTTTTCTTTCAAATTGAAAGGAATGAATTATAAAGATTCTTTGGGGACAACTTCACAAAATATTTTGTGTATCTTTTTTACATTACAACTTAATGAATTACGTTAGTATAGCATAAATAGGAAGCGTCTACATTTGTACAGATTTATGTGTTACGGGTTCACATTGTTTTATCTTTGTGTATGAAATTACAGCAGTCAGCCGCATGACATAAGACAGAGGAAGCTTTTGGCACACGTAAAAAAAACTATCGCTAAGCATTATTTTTGTAATATTGTATACTCTAATAAATACGCAAAAAATGTGAGTAATTAAATGTGAAAATTTCAATTTTGTTTGCGTGATAAACGATCAAACAAACACCCTGGTCAAAAGTTCACTGAAAGACGAGTTAGCAAACAAAACTTGATAATATTTATAATGAAAATACCGGATGCAAAATTTAAATTTATTAATCTCAAGCTTATATATATTTTCCCAAATTTTAAATATCCCTTTTAAAGAGGTGGGGAGGGGTATTGTCGATCATATTCTGAATTGAGTCTACAAATTTTCATTTTAAGAGTTATTTCATCGTCTGGCAATTTTTCTGCATTCTGAAATGGGGCTCCACATATGTATCAACAAAATATACACATTTTCGATAATGAAATGCAAAAAAATGCTACCCCCCGTTTCTGCAAGTTTATCGAAAATCAGGGAATTATCCGATTTAAATTAATAACTTGTGTTGAATATTTCAACTTTGATATATCTTGTGTATTTTTAAATTTGTAGGAAAGTGTTTGCAAAATTGCCTGAAGTTGTTACTTCATTAAAAAACATGCAATATCAACCAAAACATTGAGAATTCGTCCCGAATCATAAAAAAAAAACTTGATGAGAGCTACCATGTAAATAAACCTTATTGTCAATGTGCCTTAAGCAAGAAGTATTATTTCTTACAAAATACAGTTTATCGATACTTATATTTACTTAGAAACAATCTAAGTTAAATATTCGATTTCTGAGAGGTTTTAAAATAGTTTTTCCATTTTTCGTCAATGATGGCGGTTCGATGTCTTAAGGAGTGATGAGTGACTGTACCAATGTGGCAGGGAGACGAGGCCGACAAGAGGAGATTGAAAGATAGCATTTTAGAGAAAGTGGTCTAGCGGTATTTCCTTACAATTTTAAAAATGACAAAAAGCAAAACGAGAAAATCTGTGCAAAATGAAGGGGCAAAATTTAAATCACGGTAAGAAACGCACTTGCTATAAAGACGAACCGCGTTAATTCAAACTCTTGCCTCTTTTTCTCCCCTTTCATATACCGAAGAAAATAAGTCGTTAAAAATATTTAAAGATATTTGTATTTCTCAGATCTCTACCTGCAGGCAAACACCACTATTTCAATTATTGATTTCAAAAGAATTTGAAATATTGAAGCAATTAAAATATAAAAGAAGTATTTTTTGATTAATCACAGCACAGCGGCGCCACCTGTAGCCTGACTGGCTGTATGAAGGGGAAACAAATGCGATACCGTCTAATAAGGAAAAGGAATGTTATCTGCACAAGTTTTGTACGACATCGTCTTAAAAATGTTTATGTTTTTGCTTTCATTAAATATTATTCAGTTTTTAACCTCCATCACAAAAATATTTAACGTTTCTTGCTAATAAATGTTTTGACTTTGTAATCAGAGAACATCTGTAAGCAAAAATCCGAATATATTATAACGAATCATCTCGTGCATACAGAATATAGTGAGTTCGATTCTCACCGAGTACACCACTGTTGTAACCGTGTCCATATTAAGCTGATCTATGTATATAACTATCTTGATTGACAAGATAAATCCATTCAGGACCGGGCTGAAGCCGAGAAATATTGCTTTCAATTGGCCACCCAGACTAAAAGTATAATAGTTGGGCTGTGTACTTCCTAAGACCGGTCTTGGTTGCATAATTCGTTTCGGCACGAGGGGAGTATGTTCAACTTCAGATAAAAGCTCCAATTTTGAATACTGATTTCTATGCAAATAGGCTATTTCCATTCGGAAAATTATTTCAACACAGACTTCCTATTCCGATTTGCCTCTGTTACATATCTACTATAATGAATTAAAGTAACTAAACTTTTTAATAATTTCGCCCAAAGCAAAGCAAACATCCACTAAGAGGCAAGAGGTTATTGGTGGGAAAGAATAAAAAAAGTAAGGAGAGAGGTCAATAAAAGAACAAGATTCAAAGAGAAAGAAGATGGCGGTTGGCGTTTTTGATGAAAATTGGAAAGCAAAAAAAAAAAAACAGGAAGAGAATTACAAAAGCGAGAAGTGCAAGAGAAGAAATGGCTAAAATAAAACATGATTATATCTTAGTAATTTCAACGGTAAAATGTCACCTCGCTACCAATCTAGTTTTTTTTTACGAAGACTAAGGCGATCAAGTCTCTTCACAATTTCCTGTCCTTCATAGCTCTTAATAAATTTTATCTTTTTATCTCTCCTAAATCTTGTCCCGCTATCCATTCATTTATGCTTACTAAGCATTTTATGCGTTGTTTTCCTCTGTCCCTCTTGCCTTCACTCTTTCCTGTGAGTATTAGACTTTCTAAGCCCTCTTTCCTTATTATGCGCCCTAGAAATTTCAGCTGTCTCTTCCTGATATATAAGTTTCCTTTTTGCATCAATTTTCTCTAAAAAAGATCTCTTCATCTTTGAGGAGGGCGTGCAGCATCCATTGCCATGTAAGAGGACAGATATCATGTAACAGTTCGGACGCTTTTCTTTGGATTTTTATGAACTATCCGTTGTAACTCTAACCAATGTTTGTCCTTTTACTATCTCTGCCATCCATTGACAAGCTCGTTATGGAGATTTTCGCTGTTTCCAATTGTTCCTTTTCGCCTTCAATACCCAGTGAGTGTCAAATTCTCCAAGTCCTCTTTCATCGTTACATGTCTCAGAAAGTTTAACTATGTTTCTGATTCTAAGTACAAGTGTCCTTGTTGCCATTTTCCTTACAATTTCTTCGTTACTCACACGTTTTTCTTATAGTATTGTCAGGATCCTTCTGTAGAACCATCTTTCTGTTGCCTCAGGTATCCTCTTCATTTATGAGGTGATTTCCAGCATTCACTGCCATGTAAGGGGATTGATATTACATAGGTCAGCACCGTTTGCTGAGATTTAAGAAGGCTATTCCAATACCTCTTCGGATTTCGGTATCATTTTCCGTCATCTATTACGTTTCTGTATCTGTCTATATTTCTGAGATGAGGTACTATGTACACTATTTACATTATTCGGACTATTATCCTCATCTTTGTCGCCATATTTATTACAAAGTTTCGGCCGTTGTACGCTCCGGTCTTCAGGTGGTTGGAATGCCGAAATTTATTTCGCTCACTGGGGTAGACTGTTTAATGGATGTCAGTTATCTCCTGTTAATTCCCCTCTCCAAGTTCTCCACTGCCTTAACCGGGTATTGAACTCACTCTTTCGGTCCTGTCACTGGATCTAAGCGGTTAACACAGTGGAGAACTTGGAGAGGGGAATTAACAAGAGATAACTGATAAATGACATCAATTAGACATGGCACGTGGAATTAGATCAGTCTACAAAAGTGAGCGAAATAAAGGGTTCAGTTCGGCATTCCAACCACCTGAAGAAGGCCGGAGCGTACAATGGCCGAAACGTTGTAATAAATATGGCGACAAAGATGAGGACAATAGTCCGCATAATGTAAATAGTGTACCTTTCAGTACTTATTGATTCTGACGCCTCCAAATCATAGCTCGCCTGATTAGCTGTCACTTTTGCTGACGGACACACTTTTTTCTCGTTACATTTGATAGTAAAAGATATCGTGAAGATAGGACCTACTCCTGAATATTATGTTTGAAGCGAAGATATGCCCGAAAACTTTTACATCATCCACAAATTACAACCTACACGCACTATCTAAGCTTACTTTTTGATGCCTAACGTAGAACCATAGTTAGTCATCTCCGAATTAAATTCTAATTAGGACCGACTAGTTTTGGGTAACCTAAAATAAAAGCGTTGTGTCAGAGTAATGTAAGCTTTCGAAATGCATGGTTTTCTTTGTCTTTTTCTGTGCAGTTTAAAATTAAATTTTAATGTTTTATCTCCTATTTTTATAAATCCGAAGACAGTGAACCGTTTTGTTAGTTTTCTTACCTCTCGTTCCCACTTATTTTAATCCATTTCTCACGACATTTACAACGGTGTGCAGCCATTATCTTTGCTACATTGCTCGACTGCAGTGGTTAATCGTCCCAATTTCACGTGTCCAATTTCCCTGACGCAACGCGTTTTTTTTTCTCAGCGCGAAAACGAAAAAACAAACTAATACTCGCTGAAATCAAAATCAAAATAACGAAACGAATTTCTTTTAAATAAAAAAAAATAAAAAAGAATGTAAAGAGAAAATAATGTAAGAAAATGAATCGGTGAAAAGCGAAAGAAAAAGAAATATTTCTGGCTATTTGCACTTACTGGGCAAACTATTTCCCACGCGGACAAGTCTCCCGTTGATCGATATCGATATGGTCGATTCATTTTTTTCTGGTTTGATACCCATTTACTATTGGACAGAGTGGAGGAAGGCAACGTTCGAGATTCTATATATTATATAAACACGGTGGTGTAATGGCTATACCACTTCGGATTGAGGAATCTTTTCGATGTATTCAATTACATGCAAAGACCCTTCGGAAAGGGTATAAATCCGTCTCTTCTATCCACCCTGCTATGGGTTAAATATGCAAGGCAGACTGGGTCCTATAGTCTTGGGTGTCAACCGGTCTAGAAGGACAACTCTGAATCGCTTAACTATTGCTTAAACAGCCACACCGCCAACCCGCAATTGGCCAAGCCCTTCGAAATTGCTAGATGTAACTAAGTTCTATGCAAACAGATTATTCTGTCGCACTTCTCGCTTGTGGAACTCTTCCGGCTTCTTGCTTCCCTGTCAAATTTGATCTTCAAAAGTTTAAATGCAATGTCAATCGTTATCTTCCGGATTAATTTCTGTTCCTCTCTTCTTAATAGTATTTTCTCTTATTCTTCCACTCAGTCACTCCTTGCATCTTAGTGGCTTTATTTCCTTGCTTGGGGTGAAATAAGATCGTGGTAATTATGGCTACAACCCTGAAGATATGGTCAATCAGAGAGTAGTAAGAACGCCCTGGATTTAGATATGTAAATGTAGTGCCTTGATATTTGAACAACGCGCGGAAAACAGTTCTGATGAGTTGTGCTGACGGATTTTACATATTTGTTCATTAAATGCTGGAGTGTGCATACTGGAGCCGAGAGGCGCGCACCGCTCGGACGCATACTAGAGCCGAGAGGCGCGCACCGCTCGGACGCATACTGGGAGCCGAGAGGCGCGCACCGCTCGGACGCATACTAGAGCCGAGAGGCATACATTGCTTGCGAGCATACTCGTTGCGTAATAAAATACAGTACTACTATTTTTTTTTTATTAACCGTTCTAAATTCGTGTCTATAAATGACACTAGAAACTTCTCCGGGATATTCCTTTTTCACCGTTTGCAAAATATTTATGATCTAATTTTGTTTCCATGTTCGACAACATATTTACAGTTAAAACTCATTGACTTATTACATAATACATTGAAAAAATATAGTAACAATTCCAGCCGACTGTCTGTAAAATTATCTGCGCTCCCAGATGAATTCTGCGTCCAATGATGCAATTAGATGTACAGGTTAAACTAGAATGCTAACGGTCCGTTACACGAGTTTACGGGGTGATACAAAAGGACCCCCAGTGCATTTGTGCTCACTCGACTTACGTGAATGAAAAGTACTCAGAAGGCGTCTTTCTGTGAATGCCAGATGGCAGATCATTGGTAGTGATTGCGCGAGCCATTCAACACAACGCAATAGACTTGTGCAGTAGAAATATTTTGCCAAACAACTTCAAATTTCCTGGGATGCCACAGCGTGTTCTAAGGGCCAACGGCCTGAAGTAATGGTTAAGGAGCTAGTCTGGTTGACCATTATTACTGGATATCGACTTCGATCATCACTTGTTGCCTCATAATTGCGATCCCCGCCAGACTAAGCTAATCTTAGCAAATCAGTATTTCTTGATCAAGAGCCAGACCATTTAAATCAAACTAGAGAATTGCAGACAAAATGCTAAATGACATATGACGTCTAAGATACTAAGGAGTAGATAGTGATTGACCTTTGACTTATACCAGGAAAACATCAATGAGAGAGGTCGTCTCTTGGGTAAAAGCTGCCTGAGTGGAACTTTTTTTTTTTTTTTTAACTCGGAACACAGATGTGAAGTTTTAAAACAGATTTAGCTATCTGAAATAATAATCACCAGATCAATTATTTTTCACGTTGTAAAATGACCCCTCTAAATTAGCGAAAGTTTTGTTTTTTATTTTAATATCGTCTGGACAACCGCACAGATGATGAAAAGACTCGAGGCAGCAAAAATATAGTTCTACATAAGGAAACGGAGAATACCATGGACTGAATATGCGATATATGCTTATTATATTACAAGACTTTTTTCATAATCAAATAGAGATTCTGGCCAGTAATGGGGGTTCTTTCATTTCTATGTAAGAAATTATAATAATAAAGCGCAGTGTACGTTTGTCCGTCCGTCCGTCCGTTTTTCGATCTCAGCGAATCATAAACAACCTGAAGTAACAGGTAGTAACTACTGTAGTTACACGCGATTAAAATAAAGTTAAATGTAAATATCGAACAGAGTAAAAGGTTAAAGAAAGACAATTTATTAAAGGTTCAACTTTAATTTCGCTTTTCGTCGCAATTGCAATTAATATCATCTAATTAAACCGTAATTAAAATAACTTAAGCAGGTCATGATACGTTGCTCATGTTTTTGTTTTTTTTTCTAGCACGCGTACTGCAACGTATTCGGAATATTACATAGTTCGGGTTCCCTCATGTCTTAAGAATTACTTTATGTGAAGGGGTCCTAAAGAATGGCGATTTTAGAAGAAAATAGAAACTGCGCGCAAAATAAATGCAAACAAAATACGGAGATCGGTTGCGTATGCGAAGAAAGATTATGCCGAATTAAGGTGTCGAATAAAAATAAAATAATTTTATTATTTCTAAATTTTGATAACTTTTACGTACATAGGACGCTGAAGATAATAGGCCGAAGACCCAAAAGCCCTCCGCAGGGCGGTTTCTTAGCTAGTTAAGATCAAAAGTTGCTTAAATGGTTACTGAAGTATTTTAAATGCTTATTTCTAATAAGTAGGAAAAAAAAAGAGGAAATTTCAATATAGCTATACAAAATCAAATTCGTATAATTCTTGAATACAATATAAAACAGCATTTTTACTAACCTAACTTTTTTATGAGTTTTTCTTTTTTGGTTTTGCTTAAATCAAACTGAAGTTAGCAGCGTAATTGCTAAGATTTACTCAAATTTAAGAACAGTTGTTTATATAAATTGAATTAAATTTTATTGAGAAAGGGAGAGAGAGAGAGAGAAAGGGAGAGAGAGAGAGAGAAAGGGAGAGAGAGAGAGAGAAAGGGAGAGAGAGAGAGAGAAAGGGAGAGAGAGAGAGAGAAAGGGAGAGAGAGAGAGAGAAAGGGAGAGAGAGAGAGAGAAAGGGAGAGAGAGAGAGAGAAAGGGAGAGAGAGAGAGAAAGGGAGAGAGAGAAAGAGAAAGGGAGAGAGAGAGAGAGAAAGGGAGAGAGAGAGAGAGAGAAAGGGAGAGAGAGAGAGAGAAATGGAGAGAGAGAGAGAGAAATGGAGAGAGAGAGAGAGAAATGGAGAGAGAGAGAGAGAAATGGAGAGAGAGAGAGAAAGGGAGAGAGAGAGAGAGAGAAAGGGAGAGAGAGAGAGAGAAAGGGAGAGAGAGAGAGAGAAAGGGAGAGAGAGAGAGAGAAATGGAGAGAGAGAAATACAGAAAGAGAGCGTGTCCACTACACAGAGGGGGTGTGCGTGTGTGTGTGTCTCATACACAGAGAGAGTGTGTGTGTGTGCCTCATAGTGTGTGTGTGTGCCTCATACACAGAGAGAGTGTGTGTGTCTCATACACAGAGAGAGTGTGTGTGTGTGCCTCATACACAGAGAGAGAGTGTGTGTGTGTGTGTGCCTCATACACAGAGAGAGAGTGTGTGTGTGTGTCTCATACACAGAGAGAGTGTGTGTGTGTGCCTCATACACAGAGAGAGTGTGTGTGTGTGTGCCTCATACACAGAGAGAGTGTGTGTGTGTGTGTCTCTCATACAGAGAGATTGTGTTTGTCTCTCTCATACAGAGAGAGTGTGTGTGTGTGTGTGTGTGTGTGTGTGTGTGTGTATGTGTCTCATACAGAGAGAAGCGCGCGTTACACAGAGTCAGAAGTAAAAGAGAGACAATGTAAATCAGAAAATAATGTAAAACAGATAAGGCAGTTGTCCAGAGACTGAGGAGAATGCTACTAAAATGCGGTTCAAGGAAGGAAAACGAGAAATTTGGGAGTCTGGAGAAGAAAAAATACGTGTAAGAAAGAAATACAATGGAAGGAGCTGTCCGAGAGAGAAACTAACAATCAATAAAAATAATTATTTTGCCGTCCGATACTTGCCGAACTTGAAAATACTCATCACAATGCTCATTCACGATGTGCACGTTTTCCCCCAGATTCGCTTACAAGAACTAATTTTATTGATTCGAACACGCCTACAAAATCGCTTGAAAACAAAAGACATCGACGCTACAACACTGAGTACGCATCATCATGAATGACTATTGTAATATATTCACACCGTTTGTGCACGTCAATATTAAACGTGGTCCAGTGAGAGAAAGGCACATGACCAGTTCACGTGTATATGAGAGTAGATGTGAGAAACAAATATTTGACGATTAGTGCATATCATTTTTTTTTTATTAGATTTTTTTTAAACACATGGCACAGGGGAGAAAAGCGTTGTTTGGATCCGTTGACTTGACCCAAAGAGTTGTGACTATGGCAGTGGTGAACAAAAACTTAGAGTTGAGTCAATGGGAGATGACGAAGACATCCAGAAGAGACATGACATGTGAAACTAGAACAATTTAATCCGGTGGACGAAATAATGATTCAGTTAGAAATTCTAATCACCTGAAGAAGTCTGAAGCGTACAACGGTCGAAACATCGTGAATATGGCAATAAAAATGAGGGCAACAGTCCGAACAATACAAACCATGTAAATAATCAAAACTTTGTAGGTTATTAAACAAAATATTTTTGGATTGCAAGAATAATCTTTTTTTGCAGGAATATCGCATTAATTTTTTTATAATAATGATTTTCCCAGCTACAACTACTATTTAACCCATAGTTGGAGGATGACTATATTAAAGATGAAATGTTCAGTTAAATTGGTCAGTCAATCAGGGTGATTCAATATTCCAACAGTCGACAGATAGCAAGAGAACATATAGAGAAATGTCGCTTGGCGTGCGAGATTTCACTTGGGTTCTGCTGATCAGAACAAAGCCTTATACTTCGTTCAATCTCGTTATCTATAAAGATTCTGAAGGTAGCAAGAACTCTATAGTAAATAATATAACTAAAGATGTTTGCAATGCGTTTTGGACGTACCTACTAATAAGACAATTACTAAAGGCCCACCGAAGAAATTTTATTGGCATTCTAAGAAGTACAAAGAAGTATTTCGTGACAATTACTTTGGCATTATAATTTGGACATTCACATACAAAAGGAAGGTGTGAGCTAATCTCTATCAAGTGTTTCGCGTTTTATGATCAGGAGATGAAGTCTTTGACGTAAGGTCTCACGGGTGGCATTTACTTGAATGAAAGGGAGCAAACGAATCATTATATCTACATAAATAAAAGGCAAATTATGTCTGTCCGTCCCTGTGCCTGAAACTCCTCTAACTCGGGCCACACTTGCTCTACATAGACATATACCTTTTTTGAAATCAGAATGATCCCGGGATTGAAAATCTGTCCTTAATCTGGTGCTTGAACTTTCAGCTTCGGGATTTGTGTCCGGATGAGGAGGGAACAGTTAAAAATTCAAATTTTAAAATAACTGGGAAAAAAAAAAAAAAAAAAAAAAAAAAGTACTGATTTTAAAAGCTTAAATTATACTAAAGTAACAAAAAATGTTGTGAATTTAAATTTTTTTGTTTTAAATTCAGTTGAAGATACCCGCAAAACTTTGAATTGAAGAAATTTATTTTATTTCTTCAAAATACCAAGGAATTAGTGCTAAAGCTCGAGGTTTCGTGACGTGGGGTTTTGAAGTTCCGCAGTTTGTAATTTGAAGAACTCAATTTTCGGCCTGAATTGAAATTTCATCCAAAATCGGTCTTAGAGCCCGAATCAGTGTTAAAGTGGGGTTTTGAAGTTCCATGGAGTTAAATGAGGAATTCTAAGTTGTTTCTTCAAAACTATCAATGCTGTTTTATAAGCTCGATCAAAGGACCCTTTAGTTTGGCGCCCGGAGACCCAATTAGGCCTCTGCAGGAGCTAGCTTAAAATTCCGCACGGAGTGTGGCTTTTAAGCCAGTAAATAAAAGAAAGCTTTAGGTATCAAGTGACGACAAAACTGGACAATGAGAAATTCCGGCCAAAGGTCATTATGGGCAGACATAATTGAGATTGAAGCAATAAGTTTCGCTGTGCTCTTGACAGATTTTCCCTCGGGTAGTACCGATGCCAGCAGTTCATGTTGCCAGAAACGCGTCACGGTGTGTAGTATGGGTAGAGATTTGGTAGGAGTAAGAGTCAAAGGAAAGAGATGATTTGTTACCAAGTGAAGAGTTCTCATTTCACGCAGTGGCGTTTATTTTCAGCTTTCGTTTCCTTGTTAGCTTGCAACAGGCTTATTCTAGTTCTTTGTTGCACACCCACATGAATGAGGGTGTAGACACAACGTGTATTAATCATTAGTTGATCGGTTGAATGTCCATAGAGTAAAAGTTCCAAATGGATCCTCAATGACAG
>OZ038483.1:75564793-75569793 GCA_964036315.1 Acanthosepion esculentum
GAAAACGTTTGATGGAATAGCCCGAATGTGCTATCTATGGAGTGGATGGAATAACCGGGATGAGCTGGCTACTGAATGCATATAAAATCAGTGGCAATGAACAAGAGGGGAGAAGCCGACAATGTAGACGAGTGGATTTACTGTTCTGTGAATTTGGGACAGATTACTACAGGTCTGCTAGATCTACAGATTACTACAGGTTCTTGTTAGCCATTGTTCCGAAAACATTTACTGTGTGAACACGAACTCACTACTCATCCTAAATTAGCAACTATCCTTGAAAGCTTGAGGACATGCCTTACACATTTGTTTACGTTAAGGAATCAGCAGGCAGGCTGATATAAACAAACAAACAAGACAACCCCCCCAAAAGACACACAAAACCCCCAGAAAGACACCACCCCAAAAGCCACACAAAAAACCACAAAAAGACAACCCCCAAAAGACACACAAAACTCCCAAAAAGACATTCCCGAAAAGACATTCCCAAAATGACACATAAACCAATCCCCCAAAAAGACACAAAAAAATCCAAAAAGACCCACCCAACCCCCCAAAAAAGACACACACAAAAACAAAAAGACGCACACAAAAACAAAAACACACGCACACAAAGAAACAAAAAAGACACACAAAGAAACAAGAAAGACACATAGAAAAACATTAAAGAAATAAAAGAAAAATTATGACAGCTCGTTTTCTAAGAGATCTGGATTACATGAAACTTATGTAGACTACTCATATGATCTGGCATAAAAATGAAATCAAGAGTTTGAATGACGTCTGTTGCTTAGCTTTCGTATCCTGACCAATATAATACTATCATGCCGGGACAGCGTCCAAAGCATAGACTATATTTACAATGCATGCTGCTTACTTGACCACCGTAGAATGTAACTGACGCGAACGTCGTCATTACAAATTGCAATCAACGCAAAATGAAAAAAAAAATTTCAGAATTTTAAGATAACTACCAGAAAAAGTTTAAATTTACCAATGCTTAACATTCTCATTCGTAAAAAAATCGCAACCAAATTTAAAAGCAATGCCAAAGTTACCAACATTATTACCTACAAAAAAAAAAAAAAAAAAAAAATGCAATGGTATTAAAATGAATTTTTTTTTTTTACACGGCTCTTACTGTATATATCCGACGTAATTTTTACTTGCAGGAGTTATTTTTATTACTTTAAAACCTAATCTAACAACAAAAATGATAAACACTATTAGATTGTTTATTTACAATAAATTTGTACTTACACGATTTTAAAAATAATTGAACTACAGTGTAATATTTATTATGTATCCTATTGTAAAGAAAGAATTATGAAATCATTTTTAATCGGAAACACCCCAGGCAAGGCAGTAATGCCACTAAAACACAAGAGATCAAAGGTTATAGAAGAATTAGCGACAGAAGTAAAAATGATGAGCAGAAAGAGAAGAGAGTAAACAGGAGGACAGTGGATAGGGATTGACAGTCCATTAAAATTTTTACAAATTGGCATGGAAAGCATGGATCCAGAAGGAAGTTCCACAAGCGAGAAGTGCGAGAGAAGAAACTGATAGCATATAATTTACAGCTACATCTAGCCAGCTTAAGTGTAAATTGATGGGATCCCGACGCCAGTCTAGTAGTCTAGGTACCATAGCGGAGAGTTCACCCGAACAATTACCATGAAAGTATTTCTAGAAAAGACAAAGTGGGAAAGTGACTGAAGCCGAGCCGCCAGATCAGGACCAATAATATTGCTGATTCTTTGGATTATATCAAGGAGCTCAAGATAAGTAGCAGAGACACAGGGGCATATGCGGCAGCAACATTCTAAGCACGAATGAATGGTAGGCTTATATATCAGATGATTAATGGAGAGAAGTTTAATTTTGGAGGCGTTAAACTTAACATGTCATCTTTTGCCCCAGTTAACGACGGACGAGGTCGTTTTGGATATCGGCTGCCATTTTGATCTTGTCGGCCTGATTAGCTTCACTATCGATGCAGGAGTAAATTGTTGTGTCGTCAGCGTAGATACCAAGTTGAAAACTGATGGCATCAGGAAGGTCATTAATCAAAAGTCAAAAAAAAAAAAAAAAAGGACTAAGGATGGACCCCTGGGGGACATCCGCATTAGTACGAAAGGATCTAGACGAGTGGCCGTTCAGGATACATTTCATTTATATTCAGGAAAGAGTGGATCAGTTGAAAAACGTGTCAGGAGAAGACATGAATGCCAAACCACGTCAAAATCTTTCAAGATGTCAAAGTCTTCAGTATTTATTTTTTTTTATCTAGAGCATGATGGACTCTTTCCGCAATTATTGTCAGTACATTAGCAGTTGACCTGGAGAAGCGAAAGCCATATTACTTGTCTAAAAAAAAAAAAAAAAAAAAAAAAAAAAATGGCCATGCGATGAGAGATGATGAACCAGTTCATCATTAATTATGGCCTCTACGAGTTTCCCAAAAAGTAGTAGAAGGCTAATAGACCGATAGTTTGAAGGATTAGACGGCTCGGCATACTTCTTAAAAACTGGAACAACGGATGATGACTTCCAGCAGGCAAGGAGGCAGCGAGGCATTTATTATACAGTTTAGAGAGAACAGGAGCCAGTTCGAGAGCACACTTATTAATGACTATTTACAGGGATACCATCTGATCCACGTGTTTTGGGGGATCTAGGTTAGAGATGATAGCAGAAACCATGGAATCGGTTATATGCATATCACTCAACAAATACTCAGTACTAAAAGGGAAACTAGACAGGGATATTCCGGATGAGTCAAGAGTAGAGTTTGGGGAGAATTCACCTTTATCAACAGATGGTGATAACACCTCAAATTGATTGAAGACGTTGGGGAATAGATACCTTACACTATTTAATACCCTATTACAGAGCCGCCAGTAATCACTAGAGCCAAAGTTAGAAACTATGCGGTGACTCATCCTCTCGGCAAACAGAGACTTTGCTCCATCGAAGACCCGCTTACATTTACTGCGAGCAGCAACGAATGGGCGCCTGTTGTGGCGAGAGCCGTCATGCAGGTAGAGCCGAAAACAGTGGTTCTTGTGTGCTATGGTGGCCGAACATGCTGGTGTGAACCATGGAGAGGATTGAGGTTTCACCTGGTATTTCCGAGAAGGGATGAAAGCGTATATGCTGGCTTTCACCCAAGAAGAAACATCAGTGGCACAATTTTCGATTGGAAGGTTAAAGATATCAGTCCAAGGGGATCACGAAGAAAATCATGCAGTGAATCCCAGTCAGCATTCTGGTAACTGAAAGAGGTCTTGTGGATAGGGGGTTCCTGTTTAATAGATGATTGGAACGAAATATCAATAGCTAGCACGGAGTGGTCAGAATTACCAAAGGGCAATGTTGCGTTGTTCGAGAAATAAATCTAGTAATGAAGCATGTTGCTCGGTTTTGCTAAGGAAACGTATAGGAAGTCCACGATTTGAATAAGGGATTGGACAATGGAAACATTTAATGTTTGAACACCGTTTCTGAGATGAGGTATTGTAATTATTTACACTATTTGCATTGTTTGGACTGTTGTCATCTTTATTGTCATATTCACGACGTTTCGGCCGTTGCACGATCTGACCTTCTTCAGATGATATGTTGGAATTTCGAACTGAGCCGTTTAATGAATACACTAGGGTAGATTGTTTTAGTTCCACGTGCCATGCATTTCCTGGATATCTCAGATCTAAAAGTTTTTGTTCACCTCTGCTGTGGCCAACTCACAACTCTGGATTATCCACTGGGTCATGTGTCCCAAAGGATAAGTACGTTCGCCGTATCGAAAGTGCTAATGTATTTAACAATGTCAGCCGATTGTTATGACGGAAAATGTTAGAAAATGTCATATGATGACTGAATATTTCCTTTTTACAAAGTTTTTGAAAGTTCAAATTAAATCAGAGGGATGGCTGCACCTATCTCACGTAACGCTTTTGCATATTTTTTCCTTTTTTTTTTTTGCACTAAATGTTCACCCAATAAGTGGCCCAAGAGCCACTCGAGGAAGATGGTTACTAAATGTTGCTGTATGGACGTAACAGAAAGAATTAATTGCAAATTAGGAAGAACTGTAGGACAGATAAGAGTTGATCCGATACATGAAAAGGTTAAGAATTCTCTTGGGAATCAGTTTTACAACATGGCGGTTCTATGGAACTTCCTTCTTAACAATGAAACAGGAAGGAAAGCTACACACTCCTACCTGGGTTTTTTTTTAACAGGAATAGTGATTTACCCCTTGTTTCCTGTTCAGGATTCGGTTTCTGCTGAAGTCTTTGCATTTTCTTTCAAATCCAGTAGACAGTTGTGTTTTAGTGTCTTTACCGCCTTACTTAGGACGAAGTGGGGGGAGAGAAAGAGAGAGAAGTGGGGGGGAGAGAAAGAGAGAGAAGTGGGGGGGAGAGAAAGAGAGAGAAGTGGGGGGGAGAGAAAAAGAGAGAAGTGGGGGGGAGAGAAAGAGAGAGAAGTGGGGGGGAGAGAAAGAGAGAGAAGTGGGGGGAGAGAAAGAGAGAGAAGTGGGGGGGGAGAGAAAAAGAGAGAAGTGGGGGGGAGAGAAAGAGAGAGAAGTGGGGGGGAGAGAAAGAGAGAGAAGTGGGGGGGAGAGAAAGAGAGAGAAGTGGGGGGAGAGAAAAAGAGAAGTGGGGGGAGAGAAAAAGAGAAGTGGGGGAGAGAAAAGAGAGAAGTGGGGGAGAGAAAAGAGAGAAGTGGGAGAGAAAAGAGAGAAGTGGGGGGAGAAAAGAGAGAAGTGGAGAGAGAAGTGGGGGGAGGAGAAAAAGAGAGGCTGGGAAAGAACAAAGAAATGGAAAGAGAGAGTGTGTAAGAATGCGGGTGATCCCACCCTGCGTATGTGACATGGCAGATCCTAGCTAATTGGAACATTTGCCATGGAAATAGCGACAGAGTTGTAACATTGTACCTGCGGGAAAGTTGTCGGGTGAAGAATAATTCATCACCCACATGATCGCGTTTAAAAT
>OZ038483.1:75577293-75594793 GCA_964036315.1 Acanthosepion esculentum
TGACGGAACCCAACCATCTCCGAATTCATTCTCCTGGAATAGTTGCCAATAGCTGGGCGAGAAGAGGACGCATACCTTTCCCAAGGGTATTAGCACGTAAGTTAATGTAATGGATTTGACTGGAATTCGAATTCGGTTCTCCGATTCCTCAATCCGAACCTCTATCCACTACTCCACCGTGCCCCTTTGTGTCTCTTATATATAACACATACAGTAATCCCTCGATTAATGCGGCTAATGTGTACATTAAAACACATGCATTAATCGAATATAATAACTTATAGTAAATTATATAATTTGTATCTCAAATTTTAGTCTTATTCACAATTAATTTCTAATTTGCGTACTTTTTAATTAAAATATAGGTACATTTAAGAAGATATAATAAAATGCTATGAATTGATGCTTATTAATCGGATTTGTTTTTAATGAAAAACTTATTTACAGTGGTTTGCCGCGTGGCATTATTCTGTTCTTCATGCAATTGGCTGTACTGAGAATTTTCAAAACATATAATCATGAGGATTTTAAACTGAAAATTTTGTTTATAATGTTTCCGTACTGAATGCATACATCTTGTATATTTCAATACTTTTGAATAAATGTAAATTTCTCTAATTAAAATATCTATTTTTCTTTATAAAAAAAAACAGAAGTTTCCTTTCCAGACCTTCAAAATAAACATGAAAAAATATCAAAATAAAAAAAAAATTTTAGTTAGTGACGAATATTCAAATATGTATTTTTATTATCGGCTTGTATTACAAAATCTCTCTCTCTCTATATATATATATATATATAAATTTCTTTAGATATAGTTAAAAAAAACTTTTTAAACAACATCTAAAATACGTTAGATTTACGTTAAAAAATTCAAACATAGTTGCATTCCACATCACGTGAAGTCCGCGTCTAACGACGAACGCTGTAAAGTGTAAACAAACTGCCAATAATAACAGTAATTCAATTAATTTCTGAGGAAGGACCGAGGTGGTCTGAAATATTAAATATATATAAAAACATAGAAATAAATACTTTCGCAAAAAAAAAAAAAAAAAAAAAACCACCCAATTTTTTTTCAGTTATTTTATCTATCTATATATATATATATATATATATATATATATATATATATATATATATATATACATATATATATATATATAAAACCGTCTATTTTTTAACACTACTGTAATTACTTAGATAACGTAATACTTGAAATTCAAAATAATTACCCATTTTTATATTTTAGAAAATTTTTAATTAATCGGTAACTAAAGAAAGTTAATTTTCAATTACTATGGTTAAACTGAAGAATGATTTACCGCACTAATCGAGCATTATATATGCACTAATCGGAAACGCATTAATCGAGGGATTCTCATAAGAAAAACTGAATTTCACACTATAGAGAAGGCAACTGGAAAACATTCCACTCACTTTCTCAAGAAAGCATCGTAATTCATTGCTGTTAAAGAAAGGATGTAAGATTTCTTTTTGAGATTATAATGGTTTAGTAATACAAGTCTAACCCATATTTGGATAGAGGTGGTGGATTCATACTTGTCCCAAGAGTATTTGCGCGTAAGTGAATATAGCGAACCCAACAGGAAATGAAACTGCTTTCCGATTAACAGTTCCAAGCCATTATCCATTATATGACACGCACATCCACACCTGATATTACCAATCGGCAACCTATGTACTGTCCAGGCTCGATGTTGCTAAAAGGGATCTCGGCTCACTGATTAACCCTTCCGAGTTATTATCCATTACACCACCGACACATCGAAGCTTACAGCACCTTGTATTCCCAAGCGGTCACCCATCTATGTACTGACCATGTTCGAAGTTGCTTAACTTCAGTGATTGTACGAGAACCGGCGTTTCAATGTGATATGGCCATAATCCTGACGTCAGATGGCGGAGCAAGTGCAGATTATCTTGGATATGTCGGATGTATAACGACTGACACGAGAGTTCGGAGAGGTTAAGGTTGCGGTGATCGGGAAAGCATCCTCTCCGGGAGACTGGTCTTAAAAAAAAGGCGGTTCTCGAGAAGAAGCTGTATGAAAGGAAAGGGGCTTCTTTCTTGCAAATGGAATACAAAGGGCATGAGGAGGATTCGATCCTGTGCGTGTGGTATGGCGTGAACTGGTGGAACTAAAGAACGTGGCAAGTTCGAATGTCTGCCCTGGAAATAACGACAGAGAAGCGGCAAGGAAAGTCATTGTAGGATTGAAAATAATTCGTCGCCCACAAGATGGCGTAAACGCTTTAGAATTTTGTCAATGTAGGGAAGTGAGAGTTGGGCAGTTGCAACTCATGTAAGAGTAATACACCATTTTTGGTCTAACCTGGCTCTTGCAAAGATAGACCATGACAGGCGCCAGGACGATTACACATCTCAAACTGGTTTTCGCGTACTTTGGTGTGAAATATCCAAACAGTTATGTGTCTTACAGTAACTGTTTACGTTGTTTGGACTCATTTTTATTGGCATATTCACGACGTTTCGGCCGTTGTCCGCTCCGGATTTCTTCAGCTGATATTCGTTGAAATTTCTAATTGAACCCTTTTAGTCCACAGGATAAAAGCGTTGGTTGAAGAATCCAGTGACTTGACCCAAAGAGTTGTGAGTTCAGTACTTGACCACAGCAGAGGTGAACAAAATCTTGGGGATCTGAGTTACTAAACGGAAATAACTGAAATTGAGATATCCAGAAAAGGTACGGCACGTGGAACTAGAACAATCTACCCCGGTGTATGAAATAAAGGGTTCGGTTCGAAATTCCAACATATATCACCTGAAGAAGGCCGGAGCATACAACGGCCAAAACGTTGTAAATATGACAGTAAACACAAGGACAACAGTTCGAACATTCTAAAAAATTGAAATACCTCATCTCAGAAATATAGAAAAATGTTTTAGAGTAAATTTTGGTTCTAGTATAGGAGCAAAACGAACAAAGTTTCAAAAATTATATGATTTGTGATATAAGACAAGGATGAGTCGAAGACGCAAGGGTTACTGGTAGAGAGGGGGGAGTGTGCAAGAGAGAGAGAGAGAGAGGGGGGGGAGTGTGCAAGAGAGAGAGAGGGGGGGGAGTGTGCAAGAGAGAGAGAGGGGGGGAGTGTGCAAGAGAGAGAGAGGGGGGGAGTGTGCAAGAGAGAGAGAGAGGGGGGAGTGTGCAAGAGAGAGAGGGGGGAGTGTGCAAGAGAGAGAGGGGGGAGTGTGCAAGAGAGAGAGGGGGGAGTGTGCAAGAGAGAGAGGGGGGAGTGTGCAAGAGAGAGAGAGAGAGGAGGGAGTGTCAGAGAGAGAGAGAGAGAGAGAGGAGGGAGTGTCAGAGAGAGAGAGAGAGAGGAGGGAGTGTCAGAGAGAGAGAGAGAGAGGAGGGAGTGTCAGAGAGAGAGAGAGAGAGAGGAGGGAGTGTCAGAGAGAGAGAGAGAGAGGAGGGAGTGTCAGAGAGAGAGAGAGAGAGGAGGGAGTGTCCAAGAGAGAGAGAGAGAGGAGGGAGTGTCCAAGAGAGAGAGAGAGGAGGGAGTGTCCAAGAGAGAGAGAGAGGAGGGAGTGTCCAAGAGAGAGAGAGAGGAGGGAGTGTCCAAGAGAGAGAGAGAGGAGGGAGTGTCCAAGAGAGAGAGAGAGGAGGGAGTGTCCAAGAGAGAGAGAGAGGAGGGAGTGTCCAAGAGAGAGAGAGAGAGGAGGGAGTGTCCAAGAGAGAGAGAGAGAGGAGGGAGTGTCCAAGAGAGAGAGAGAGAGGAGGGAGTGTCCAAGAGAGAGAGAGAGAGGAGGGAGTGTCCAAGAGAGAGAGAGAGAGGAGGGAGTGTCCAAGAGAGAGAGAGAGAGGAGGGAGTGTCCAAGAGAGAGAGAGAGAGGAGGGAGTGTCCAAGAGAGAGAGAGAGAGGAGGGAGTGTCCAAGAGAGAGAGAGAGAGGAGGGAGTGTCCAAGAGAGAGAGAGAGAGGAGGGAGTGTCCAAGAGAGAGAGAGAGAGGAGGGAGTGTCCAAGAGAGAGAGAGAGAGGAGGGAGTGTCCAAGAGAGAGAGAGAGAGGAGGGAGTGTCCAAGAGAGAGAGAGAGAGGAGGGAGTGTCCAAGAGAGAGAGAGAGAGGAGGGAGTGTCCAAGAGAGAGAGAGAGGAGGGAGTGTCCAAGAGAGAAAGAGAGGAGGGAGTGTCCAAGAGAGAGAGAGGAGGGAGTGTCCAAGAGAGAGAGAGGAGGGAGTGTCCTAGAGAGATTTGAGTAAAATTAGCGAATTTAAAGTTAAATTAATCTGATTTGAAATAAATATTACTTATAGCATAAAAAAGTAATATACAAGCATTTGTTAACGGGTTCTGATTTTCTTGATCTTTATTGACGTACAGATAAGATACCAGGTGATTACAGCTGGTATGGATTACCAGAATTGACAAATATACGAAATCTAATGAATGCATTTCTTTCGTTTTTAACTACCTAGTAATTTTTACAAATTAAGATATTTTCAGCAATTATCTAATATTTTGACTTTCAGTTACGTTTGAAGATGCTTTATGAAAAATTAAAAAAATTAAGTACTATAAAATTTTCTTCAATTTTAAAATTTAATAACAGATGAAATTAAAATAAACATATATAAGCAAGAAAATTAACACATTGATCTGTAATTTTCTTTATAATAACTAAAATATTGTTTAATCATTAATAGTTAATAAATTTTAATTAACATTAGCTAAAAAATATTTTTCATAATAATGACATATTTAAGCTACCATAGATGAAAAAAAAAAAAAAACCGAACGATTAAAGTGTCAAAATAAAAATTATTTTAAAACTAGAATAGTAAAACGACGTTTAATTTTTTTCAATTTTGGATTCGTAAATTTCGTTTTCACTTAATTACAATATCACACCCAGGAAATAGTCCAATACAGATTTTTAAATTATTTTTAAACTATTATAAATTATAATTAAAATTTAAAAAAATAAAACGATTCTTTTAAAAATTCATTATTCATCGAAAAAATGTTCTTCAGACAATAGTGTCCTTAATATAGCTTATTTACAAAAGCAATTAAAAGCTTTTCTAATTAAATAATGAGGTAGTTTGATTATAATTTTTAGTAAATTTTCAGTCTGAATAGTGAAAAATTTTGAAAAAAAATTAGATGATTTGCATTCTCCAACGAATCCTACACTTAATAAAAGTTTTAGGAAATAGAAAGGCATTTCATGAATTTTCATGAAAGTAAGTAAGTGGGGGTGTGTATATATATATATATATATATATATATATATATATATATGCACACTGAGAACTTAAACATTTTAACATACAGACATTTAATAAATAGATATATTTGTATGTATACGAATATGTTTCCCACGCGATATATATATATATATATACACACACACACAAAAATAGTGAATTTACTAGGCTGTGTGTAAATCAGTTTTTGAAAATTCTGACGCGGGGGGATGTGGATATGTTTCAAGAACGCTGATAATGTCCTTTTTCATCAGTTCATAATAGTACGTTATTTTGGTGATTTCCGAAATGTTGCATACGTGTGGCACAAGGCCGAAAGTATGGAGTACCAAGCGAGGATCGAACTCACTATTCAGTCGGGACTGATCTAGAGATACACGCTTGATAACCACGGCACGACGTTGAAGTGTCCAAGTACACTGTTATTTATGATATAGGTACAGTTTCAAACATGATCTTTGTCATTAAAAACAAGTTCAGGTAACCCTGTAAGAAGTTAGGTAATGATTTGATACTCTGCTCATATTATGAACAGGACACCCTCCCCGCCTTCTAAAATGATAAAAATTATTTTTTCCATTCTGACAAATATAGCGGCTTGATGAAGGTCTAATTAATACTAATCTATAAAAATTGTTGAAAATTCTTCCAGTTTTTTTTTGTTTTTTTTGCGAATGGACCAGTTAATTTAAATAGTGTTAACACAATTATATATATATATATATATATATATAAATTTGTCTTTCCATAATTTAATACATCGAGCGAACATTTTACACAGACACTTTCACGTGTGAGTGAGTGAATGATAGTTTTGATTCTACCGCTGAGTAACTAATGGCTTTCTCTCTATTCAAGAAAAAACATGCAAAAATGAACAACCTTTTCTTTTTATTGTTCAAAGATTTTTAGCTGCTCGCTCAGATATTTGAATTTAAACAGCAATAAAAAAAGGAATAAAAAAGGAAATGTCTATTTAAAATGGTTTTGCTTCCGGCGAAGTGTTTGTCGAATGGATTTCACTTGAATATCTCTTTTGAAACACCAAATTTTCTATCGAGGTCAATGCAAAATAGCCTTCACCATTTCATCTCTCTGTCTACTTGTTTGAACACGACAAAATGGCGGCTGATCGAATTAATCGAGAATTGTAAAAGCCTAATTAGTTCGCAAGAAACTGAATTCAATTAGAAGTAAAATAAAAAATAAAAACAACGAAGTAATTTGCCATTTTGAAAACATTTTGATGACATATTTTTGCGACAAGTTAAAAAAAATGTGTACAATAATTTTTGTTGTCCGCAGAGAATTACGAAAATACATGTTCCTAAAATTAAAATTTTTCTATGTATCGTGTCCCATCAGGACGTTGGGGATCATGGCACTCCACAACTTCCCGTTCTTTGTAACTCTTAGTAAATTTTGCCCTTTTGCTATTTCCCCCAATCCCTGAACCGCCATCCATTCATTAAATCTCGTCATGTAAGCATTGTTTTCCTCTTGTTCTTGTGAGTATTAAATTTTCAAACCCTTTCTTATTAGGTGCCATAAAAATTTCAACTGTCACTTGCTGATGTTAAATGTCCTTTTTGTTTCTATTGTATAACTTTGTCGTTGCTTACATGTTCGGTTGATGGTATTCTCAGCATCCTTCTGTAGCACCACATTTCTGTTTCTTCAAGCCACTTCTTCATTTATGAGGAGATTGTCCAGCATTCTCTGCCATATAAGATGATTGATAGTAGGTAACAGTTCAAAAGTCGTTTCTTTGATCTAATGAAATAGTGTTACTTAATACTTTGCTTCGATTTTGAAAGGCATTTTCGCTATCCTAATGTGCCTTTGATTTTTGGCGATTTCCGTGTCACGCATTCCGTCCTCTGTTAAAACAATTCCCATATATTTAACTTCTTGTACTTTGATTTTTGCATTTCCAATTTGAATGTTAAGCTGTTACTTTTGCTGACAACACTATCACTTGTTCAAAAACATTTCGGCATGCCGATCCAATAACAGTATACAACGAACACCTTCAGGATGTGCCCAGTTATAGCTCTCCACAGCTCACTGTCCTGAATATCTTTAAGCAACTTTTGTCTCCACACCAGTCGTCCCAGTCAGTTACTGCTCTGTCATGTCAGTGTCATTAATAAGTGTGAGAAACGACAGTGAAAAGTATAAAACTTCACCAAGAACGTAATAAGCAAAAACTACAATTTCCTGAAGATTATTAAAAAGAAAACAAAGAAAAAGAAAACTAACCGAAGTACCTGCGCCTTTCTGCGTGCCACACATTCCTTTTGTAAGAAAATGGTGATTGATTTTAAAACTTTGATATAATTTGTGGAGAAAAATGATGCATTTCAATATTACTCAATGATCTTGCCGGTGTGACCATCTTCTGGCTTGCTCGCCCTATATTTTGGTTAGGAGTCATTCCATTGTTCAAATTTAAATTTAAATTAAATCAAAAGGGGAAAAATCACTACCCCCTCGACCCCCTTTGATCAAAATGAAATATACTTATCCAAGTACCCTAGGTCTATCCCCAAAACCCTAAGAGGAGTTCGATAACAGACAGGCAGACACAGAGGCTACAACTTTTTTATATAGAGTAAAACCAACACTTAATAAAATTGATTATGGGTATATTACAAATGTTGTGAAAGGCTTATAATTGTTTAGAAATATCTATATAAAAACTAAAACCTTTTTAAAAACAAGTAAACTGTAACCTCTTTTGTGCATGACTAAATCTGTTAACGGTTTAATGAAAAAAGGAAAAATTTACTTCGGACAAATACAATTATTTGTTTTAGTCATCATAATTCCCAAGATGATATTGGAATATATCGAAAGTACTCAAAATAAATAAATAAATAAAAATAAAATTTAAAAAATTAAAATAAGAAAAAATAAAATAAAAGATAATTCATACAACCACGGTACCTTCCTTGCTCTCTTTAATCATGAAACAACAAAGCTTATACGAAAGGATATTATTGAACCTAACCAGACACAGCATGTCTAAATTGTTTAATCAGACATATTTAAATGAAAATATGCTACCTCTGTCTGTCTCCCTCTCTCTCTCTCTCTCTATATATATATATATATATATATATATATATATAGAGAGAGAGAGAGAGAGAGAGAGAGGTAGCAACCGGACGTCTAGCCACACTGAAGAGCTGTGATACAGTGAAACTGTCTGTGAATGACCATATATATATTATATATATATATATATATATGAACAGATTTTTAGCGGTACAGAACTTGAGTATTGCTCTAAAAGTTTAACATTACAAGGTATAATGAGAGATAAAAAGAAAAGGAGGGAAAAAAATAACCGGTTTCGATACCGCTCATCAAAGCTTCTTTTATCGGTAGAATTTAAAGGAAAATATAATAAATATGAGATATGAATTAGTCAATGATGGGAATGGGAGGTGGGGGTGGAGGAAGAAACTACTAGATACTTCCCACAACGAGGCTCTCAGTCAGTTTTTTGCAATGCGTGATAAACGCTTAGGCTATCATGTAACTTTCGACACATGATTGATGAGGCAAATGTTTTCCCGCAGTATGTTGCCATTTCTTTCTGCCGTAGACCAGTTACCATCCAAGTCTATAGAACTCAGTCTGTCCTGCTATTTACCCATAGCTGGGGGGGGGGAGAAGAAAAGGATTCATACCAAAGGTATTTGCCCGTAAGTGAATGTGACGATTCGATTGGAATCCGAGTCGCTATCCATTACTCCACCGTGACTCCTCAGCCATCAATAAACCAATTCCTATTCTCTCATCTATTTACACAAGCTCGTTTGGTAGATTATTCATTGATTTTCGCCCTATCCATTTTTCATCACTGCATCACATACACTGCATCACATACACTGCATCACATACACTGCATCACATACACTGCATCACATACACTGCATCACATACACTGCATCACATACACTGCATCACATACACTGCATCACATACACTGCATCACATACACTGCATCACATACACTGCATCACATACACTGCATCACATACACTGCATCACATACACTGCATCACATACACTGCATCACATACACTGCATCACATACACTGCATCACATACACTGCATCACATACACTGCATCACATACACTGCATCACATACACTGCATCACATACACTGCATCACATACACTGCATCACATACACTGCATCACATACACTGCATCACATACACTGCATTTCTGTTGTCAGGGTGGACCTGGGCCCAAGGGTGCCGGATTAAAGAGAACGAGCTATATAAGTGTTCTTTCCGATGACATTTTTTTCCAAAAAGTACTTGAACTGATGGAAGAACAGGTACTGCATTTAATGGAATCTAAGAGACTCGCTGTTGCTTTTATATTAAATATTACAACAGAGTTAAGCGAGTTATAATTAACAAAATATTTATGGCGTCTGCGTAAACTTTACCTTACCGGATAATTGAACTTTGCATGCAAGACTTCAAGGGATATTTGAAACATTTGTTTTTGTTTAAAAAAAAAAAAAAAAAAAAAACATGTCTTGTATGCCATTGAATATGGTATTTGCCTTAGAATTTAGTCCAAGGTCTCAGATATCATATTCGCTTGTAGGTATCAGAAGTTTCTAGATAAGAATCTGTAGCACGCACGAACACACGTGATTTTGTTGAAGTCACGCTTTAAACAAGATCTCGTGTATCTCTCGCCATAAAATGTTATTAGTTTCACATAAACATGTCTTTCACTTTTCTTGGAGATATTTTGATGTTCATAGGACGACTTTTTTTTTTAATGCATTGCGGTCCCAAAATCTTCGTTGTGATTATTTTATTTTATTTTTTTTTTTTGTTATCGTCCTTTATTTTCACAATGTTCTCTTCTTTCGCCTGTTTCCCACAATTTGGAGTCAGATTTCGTTTATTTCTTTCTCTCTTATGCGTTTCTCGATTCTCTGATCTCTACCCTACCCCATTTATTTTCTCCTCTTCATTTTTCAATTCTTCCTTATCAGATTTGTCTCTTCCACTGCCATTTTCTCCCACATTCCCATAACCTTTCACCCCTCCCTTTTCTGCCTCTTCTCCTTTTCTTTCCTGTTTTCGCTTCTACCGCCACCTCTCATTTTCCTCCATCTCTTTTCCCTTCTGTTACCATGGCATAATCGTTGCTCTCGTTTTTTTTTTCCTTTCGCCTCTCCTCACCCCCATTTATATATTTTTTTTTTAATCCGTATCTCCTTTCTTTTTCTTCCTCCACCTCTCCAGTGAAATTTTCCTTCTCTCTTTTTCTCAATTACCGCCATCTCCACCGGTGCTTTTCTCCGTTTTATATCACCTCTTCCGTCGATATCCTCCTCCTCCTTTCCTTCTATATCACCTCTTTTCCACGTTCCTCCGACTTTCCCCTCACTCATTCCACCTCCTCCAACGTTTCTAACTCCTTTTCCCCTTACTCCGACTTTTCCATCCAACTCTCCCATCATTTCTTTTGACTTTTCACCTTTCCCTTTTTTATCCCTTTGTCTATCCCATGCCTTCTCATCTATTTTCTCTTTCATAGCCTCTCCCCTTCTACCTCTCCGTCATTCTAATTTCCTCTCACCTTCCTCTCTCTTCTTTTGTCCCTCTTTTTTTCCTGGCTCCATCGTCTTCCTTCGCACTGTGATCGGTTTTCAGCGTCCGTGCCCAGTGTGCAGATGACGAAACTCATCCAGAAATCTCATCAGACATTAGGGCGAATTTACACGTTCGACAAATGGATGCTTTGCGGTGGGAAAGAAAAGGAAAAAGAAGGCTGCCAGGAAGTTGCCAGGGAGAGGTGGGCAATGGACGAAGGGCCATCGATGAGCAAGTGAAACGGTAGGGAGGTTTTAGGGTCAGTCGTCAACGAATAATTCGAAGAATTGATTAAACGGACGCCGCAGCACATCGATTCTCTTAATTGGTCGTTCGATTTACCATATTTCGGCGACGAGGCGGAAGCGCAAGTAAAATTATGGCATTGCGGTGCAAAGAAATGACAAAAGTGGATCATGATTCTAAGGCGTAGACCTCCAAAGATAATAGCAATGACGAAATGGCTTAGTATGGCAAAAGGCCGATTAGCGGTAACAGCGTTAGATTATAACAATCTTCGAAGAAAAAACTTTAACTTTCACTCAATACTAGGCCCAAGAGCCACTCAAGGTAGATGGTTACTAAATAAGGTTGTTGCCGAAGAATCAAAGCAACTGAAATTCTTGAGTTGGAAACGTCATACTTGAGCAAGCGGCCCAGACACCGAGACAAGCTCGCTCGTCTGAGAGAATCTATTTAGAAGAGAGGGGTCACTAGGTCTGCATGAGAATTAGCTGACATCTATCCCCCATTTTCTGTAGGGATACTGTAGCTCTACATAATTAAGGAAATACCTGTCGGGAGGTTAGATGTGATTATAACTGTGGTGGCCAGACAGCGGCTCGCGAGCCGCATGCGGCTCTAACCTTTAATATGCGGCTCGTGGAAGTGGGGCGGCCAAACTTGTTTAATGTAAAAGCCACATATGATAAAGAGGTTTAAGAGCCGCAAGACATGGACAAAAATAATTTTTTTCTTATTTACCTTTTTATATTAAATGTGATGAAAAGGAGCTTAGCTCGCGAGCCATATGCGGCTCTTTTCGAAACAACAAACGGACTCCAGGTATTGAAAGGTGTTGTGTCTGAGTCTATAGCTATGAAAGAAGATATTTCTTTATGATTTGGCGATATCCTATGTGCGACAGGATTTATTCGGCAGGCGCAATTGCGATAAATTTCTGAAACATTTGTTTTAAAGAGAAGGCTGAAGAAACTAAAACAATAAACAGTCCTACAAAGTTAACGTATTTTCGAAACAATGTTAAGCCCTCGCATAGAGAAAGTGGAGACACGAGTAACAAGCTCATCTTTCTTGCACCTCGAGTTCGATCTTCGCTGACTGCTGCATGATAATAGCACACCGTCAAGCTCGGTTAAGTAGAGCAAGTTTATGGGGTGGGGGACTCAGTGTGGCTCCGATTCAATTCAATAACTAATTCCTCCAATCTATTCTTTTGCAGCGAGTTGAATCTTCGGTGGGCGATTCGTCGTAGAAGCAGTGCGCCATGCTCGACGAAGTCGAGCGATACTTTATGAAAACTTCTCACTCTCAATGAATTCAGTAGCCAGCTCATCGGAAGTTATGTCGTGAGTTTGATAGCTAATGATTTGCAGTAGGCGTTTAAAGACCTACTCAGATTAGGCCACGTCTTGCTGGAATAATGGAGCGCACTAGGGGTGGATCGGATTCTATGCATGTAATTAGCCTCAGGGCGTGCTTGTAAATCAGCGTTGTAATGTAAGTTTCTTGAATACTTCGAGATTTAGTGGAAAAATAAAAATAAATTAACAAACAAAGAAACGGTAGGCGGCTGTTTTAGTTGTGGACGGAAATGAAGAGGAATTAAAATTATATATTTGCTTACATTCGTAAAAACAAAATTCTATTATTAGCAGTTTCTCTCTGGCGAGTGCTGATAGTCGGAGTTTCTACCCCTAAGCTTTTATATATATATATATATATATATATATATATATATATATATATATATGTGTGTGTGTAAAATAGGCGTATATGTTGCTTTCATTTGGTTTTCGACTAGAGGTGGTAGAGACTTACGGGCGGTGTCGACTCGAATATTATCCGTTCGATCCTACATCGAACAATTTTCGTTTCGCTTCTTGATCTGTACCTGTCAATCACCGGCTGCTAACGTTAACCCAGCCACCATCGAAATTACACTCGCCAACTTCACTAGCGAGACACCATTACTGTGAACGATCACAGACGTCATCAGTGGCAACTCCGCCATCGGCGACGTCTACTGCATAAATGACTTTTTTTTTTAACAACAACATACTAAATCTGCGTTAGTGGACAAATGTGTCAGAGTGAGTTATCGAAAGCGTCATCCTTGTCATTGATGAAAGGAGATGTCAGCCAGAGTGACGTGGTTGATTGCTCATCCAGTGAAGGTGATGTATCGATGAATGACTGGGAGTTTTTTTTTTCTTGGGGGGGGGGGATAACTTTTTTGGTGGGTCGTGTTAAAAGGATCGAAGAAATACAAAACATTGTGACGGCCACTAGAAACAGATTTGCTGTATTTCGGTAATTTCTTGAATGCGTATATTCATTAAAAAATAAAACTATGTATATAATCTTTTTCTTATAATCGATCTATCGATATTTTCTGAAATATCGATTAGCAGGTGCTTGGTCTTTCTCATTCTACAAACGATTTTGCAGCAATGCATATCTCAATATTATACACGAAAAAGTGCAAAAAAAAAAAAAAAAAAAAAAAGTCATAGTTCTGCCTCAAAGCACACAGAACCACGCATGACTACGCAGCTCTTCGAAGCCGAATGGTCAAAAGGATGTCGGATCAAATTCTCCTGCTGGAGTGCGCATTTTTCTTAATAAGAAAAATCTCGAATATTCAAACGAAATAAAATAGTTTAAAATAAACGAAGCATCTACTGAAATATGGACATCCAGTAAAAATAACGTTTGCAGTAATAGAAATATGTAGGATTTATGAGTAAATAGCCATTAATTCTATAGCCGAAGAGACCCGGAGAGACAGACAGACAGACAGAGACAGAGAGACCCGGAGAGACAGACAGACAGACAGACAGAGACAGAGAGACCCGGAGAGACAGACAGACAGACAGACAGAGACAGAGAGACCCGGAGAGACAGACAGACAGACAGACAGAGACAGAGAGACCCGGAGAGACAGACAGACAGACAGACAGAGACAGAGAGACCCGGAGAGACAGACAGACAGACAGACAGAGACAGAGAGACCCGGAGAGACAGACAGACAGACAGACAGAGACAGAGAGACCCGGAGAGACAGACAGACAGACAGACAGAGACAGAGAGACCCGGAGAGACAGACAGACAGACAGACAGAGACAGAGAGACCCGGAGAGACAGACAGACAGACAGACAGAGACAGAGAGACCCGGAGAGACAGACAGACAGACAGACAGAGACAGAGAGACCCGGAGAGACAGACAGACAGACAGACAGAGACAGAGAGACCCGGAGAGACAGACAGACAGACAGACAGAGACAGAGAGACCCGGAGAGACAGACAGACAGACAGACAGAGACAGAGAGACCCGGAGAGACAGACAGACAGACAGACAGAGACAGAGAGACCCGGAGAGACAGACAGACAGACAGACAGAGACAGAGAGACCCGGAGAGACAGACAGACAGACAGACAGAGACAGAGAGACCCGGAGAGACAGACAGACAGACAGACAGAGACAGAGAGACCCGGAGAGACAGACAGACAGACAGACAGAGACAGAGAGACCCGGAGAGACAGACAGACAGACAGACAGAGACAGAGAGACCCGGAGAGACAGACAGACAGACAGACAGAGACAGAGAGACCCGGAGAGACAGACAGACAGACAGACAGAGACAGAGAGACCCGGAGAGACAGACAGACAGACAGACAGAGACAGAGAGACCCGGAGAGACAGACAGACAGACAGACAGAGACAGAGAGACCCGGAGAGACAGACAGACAGACAGACAGAGACAGAGAGACCCGGAGAGACAGACAGACAGACAGACAGAGACAGAGAGACCCGGAGAGACAGACAGACAGACAGACAGACAGAGACAGAGAGACCCGGAGAGACAGACAGACAGACAGACAGAGACAGAGAGACCCGGAGAGACAGACAGACAGACAGACAGAGACAGAGAGACCCGGAGAGACAGACAGACAGACAGACAGAGACAGAGAGACCCGGAGAGACAGACAGACAGACAGACAGAGACAGAGAGACCCGGAGAGACAGACAGACAGACAGACAGAGACAGAGAGACCCGGAGAGACAGACAGACAGACAGACAGAGACAGAGAGACCCGGAGAGACAGACAGACAGACAGACAGAGACAGAGAGACCCGGAGAGACAGACAGACAGACAGACAGAGACAGAGAGACCCGGAGAGACAGACAGACAGACAGACAGAGACAGAGAGACCCGGAGAGACAGACAGACAGACAGACAGAGACAGAGAGACCCGGAGAGACAGACAGACAGACAGACAGAGACAGAGAGACCCGGAGAGACAGACAGACAGACAGACAGAGACAGAGAGACCCGGAGAGACAGACAGACAGACAGACAGAGACAGAGAGACCCGGAGAGACAGACAGACAGACAGACAGAGACAGAGAGACCCGGAGAGACAGACAGACAGACAGACAGAGACAGAGAGACCCGGAGAGACAGACAGACAGACAGACAGAGACAGAGAGACCCGGAGAGACAGACAGACAGACAGACAGAGACAGAGAGACCCGGAGAGACAGACAGACAGACAGACAGAGACAGAGAGACCCGGAGAGACAGACAGACAGACAGACAGAGACAGAGAGACCCGGAGAGACAGACAGACAGACAGACAGAGACAGAGAGACCCGGACAGACAGACAGACAGACAGAGACAGAGAGACCCGGACAGACAGACAGAGACAGAGAGACCCGGACAGACAGACAGAGACAGAGAGACCCGGACAGACAGACAGAGACAGAGAGACCCGGACAGACAGACAGAGACAGAGAGACCCGGACAGACAGACAGAGACAGAGAGACCCGGACAGACAGACAGAGACAGAGAGACCCGGACAGACAGACAGAGACAGAGAGACCCGGACAGACAGACAGAGACAGAGAGACCCGGACAGACAGACAGAGACAGAGAGACCCGGACAGACAGACAGAGACAGAGAGACCCGGACAGACAGACAGAGACAGAGAGACCCGGACAGACAGACAGAGACAGAGAGACCCGGACAGACAGACAGAGACAGAGAGACCCGGACAGACAGACAGAGACAGAGAGACCCGGACAGACAGACAGAGACAGAGAGACCCGGACAGACAGACAGAGACAGAGAGACCCGGACAGACAGACAGAGACAGAGAGACCCGGACAGACAGACAGAGACAGAGAGACCCGGACAGACAGACAGAGACAGAGAGACCCGGACAGACAGACAGAGACAGAGAGACCCGGACAGACAGACAGAGACAGAGAGACCCGGACAGACAGAGACAGAGAGACCCGGACAGACAGAGACAGAGAGACCCGGACAGACAGAGACAGAGAGACCCGGACAGACAGAGACAGAGAGACCCGGACAGACAGAGACAGAGAGACCCGGAGAGACAGAGACAAACAGACCCGGAGAGACAGAGACAGACAGACCCGGAGAGACAGAGACAGACAGACCCGGAGAGACAGACAGACAGACCCGGAGAGACAGACAGACAGACCCGGAGAGACAGACAGACAGACCCGGAGAGACAGACAGACAGACCCGGAGAGACAGACAGACAGACCCGGAGAGACAGACCCGGAGAGACAGACAAACAGACCCGGAGAGACCCGGAGAGACAGACAGACAGAGAGAGAGACCCGGAGAGACAGACAGACCCGGAGAGATAGACAGACAGAGACAGAGAGACCCGGAGAGACAGACAGACAGACAGACAGACAGAGACAGAGAGACCCGGAGAGACAGACAGACAGACAGACAGACAGAGACAGAGAGACCCGGAGAGACAGACAGACAGACAGACAGAGACAGAGAGACCCGGAGAGACAGACAGACAGACAGACAGAGACAGAGAGACCCGGAGAGACAGACAGACAGAGACAGAGAGACCCGGAGAGACAGACAGACAGAGACAGAGAGACCCGGAGAGACAGACAGACAGAGACAGAGAGACCCGGAGAGACAGACAGACAGAGACAGAGAGACCCGGAGAGACAGACAGACAGACAGACAGACAGAGACAGAGAGACCCGGAGAGACAGACAGACAGACAGACAGAGACAGAGAGACCCGGAGAGACAGACAGACAGAGACAGAGAGACCCGGAGAGACAGACAGACAGAGACAGAGAGACCCGGAGAGACAGACAGACAGACAGACAGAGACAGAGAGACCCGGAGAGACAGACAGACAGACAGAGACAGAGAGCCCCGGAGAGACAGACAGACAGACAGAGAGCCCCGGAGAGACGGACAGACAGACAGAGACAGAGAGACCCGGGCAGACAGACAGAGACAGAGAGACCGGGACAGACAGACAGAGACCCGGACAGACGGACAGACAGAGACAA
>OZ038483.1:75599793-75604793 GCA_964036315.1 Acanthosepion esculentum
TTACGAAGGACTTTATTGAGAAGATTTTTCCAGTGAGTCCATAGCTAGGGAGTTATCATTAATTGCTTGTAGAAGGTTTAGAATCATTATTCTGTTATTCTTGCTAATCCTGAATGATTCAGATTTGTATAATTATTATAATTATCAGCTTTTATGTGCCGTGTCGCTTCAGGAAGTTAGCGATCATGCCTCTCCACAACTTCCACTCACTCGTAGCTCTTAGTAAGAGCTGTCTCGTTACTATCCCCTCCCACAAGTTCTTGTTCTGCTAAGCTTGTTAGGTAGGTTACTCACAGTCTTCCATCAGCCCCTGTTGACTTTAATTCGCTCTGTGAGTGTCAAGGTTTTTATCAAGACAATTTCATTATGTAGGTATCTCCAAAGAAACTCGACTCCTTGGGTTTTAAATGATTTTTTTTTTATTGTTGAACGACTTATATGAACAGAGCTTCGAAAAATAAAAATAAGCAAAAATAGAAATTAAAACTTTTTTTTGCATTTCTTTTAATCAATTTACTCAAGCAAGGAAATAAAGCTACAAGAACGCAAGGCGTTAATGAGTTAGAGAATACGAGAAAAGTACTATTACGGAGAGAGGACAATAAAAAAAATAACAAGAATTAAGACAGAAGAAAACGATTGACATCGTATTTAAATTTTCGAAGATCAAAGCTGACTGGAAAGCAAGTAGCCGGAAGAGAGTTACACAAGCTAAAATTGCAATAGAAGAAACAACATAAAACTTATCGTTACATCTAGCAATTTCAGCTATAAAAATGAGACCTTTCCGCCAATCTAGTAGAGTTCTTAAATTCATAAGGTCTACGTACCGCAGCGGAAAGTTCAAGACAATTACCATGAAAGTATATATATATATATATATATATATATGTGTGTGTGTGTGTGTGTGTGTGGCCTGACGATTGCCGCTAGCATGAAACAGACAGTCGCCTCTAAGTGTTGACTTCCATGTTCACTTTTATATGTACACACGCTCTATCTGATATTGAGCACATTATCCTATAAATATAGCACATTTTAAGACTATATTTCTTCATATATATATATATATTTCTTCATATATATATTATATATATATATATATATATATATATACACGGAAGCTACGTTACGGTGGTGGTAAAGGGACTGAAGTCAAGATGCTATGTCAGGACCAATGCTCTTGAATATGTTCGTGTGACTTATTGTGGGTAAGTTTTTAGGTGAAGCGTTTACAGCTCTTTTAGCTTCTGTCTGGAAATTGTACATTTTGTTTCGACGTTTAATAAACAACGTCTCATCAGGTAGGTAAGAAACGATTTTATTTAAAATTACAATTTATGAAACATCACTTCATTTTTTGTTTTTTGAAAATTTTCCGTAAAGGGTAAAAAAGATTTTTATAAAGAAAAAAGAAAGAAAAGAAAATAAGACATCAATAAAAGTAAAAGGAAGAGGAAAGAAAAGAAAGGCAAAAGAAAGCATAAGAAATTAAGCCTAATACCAAGAGAATAGAAAGAAAAGGAAGGCAAACGAAAGAGGGGAGTATATTCAAAATTACACAGATACAAAAGGAAGAGGAAAGTTAAAATAACATATGAGAATTTGTTGACACGAGTTAAGCCAATGAAATTATGCTGAAAAGATAATTCAAATATGAACGGAAATGAATCGCCACATTAGCTACAATGTCGCGTCTCAAAATTTATGGCATTTTTAATGAAATTACATATTTAAACTAAATTATCCATAGTACTGTTGTTTAAATCGTATTATATCTCTATATTTCTGTATTGTAATTATTTACCCTATTTTTTGTTCACCACCGCAGTAGCCAAGTCAAGTATGTGTATGTATGTATATATATATAATTCAAAATATTTACTTAACAAGATCACCTAACCTCTACAAATTAATACAGAATTTTAAAAGATTTAAAACTTTATAAACTACTTGCCGAATTACCGCGCCTTGCTTTATAAGACAATAATGATTGATTTTAAATCATTGTTATAATTTGTGGAGAAAAATGATGCATGTGGAGAAAAATGATGCATTTCAATATTACTCAATGATCTTGATGATTTGACCTCCAACTTCTAGCTTCTGAAAAAAAAAATTCAGTGGGAGGAATGTGCCCCACGGAAACTCCCTTTGATCAAAATGAAATTTACTTATCCAAGTACCATAACAGCCATTTCCTTGTTCAAATGTTAATTTAATTTATATTAAACTGAAAAAAAAAAATTCAGTGCGTGTGTGTGTGTGAGGTGGGGGGGTAATATAGCTCCAGAATATATATATGGTTGTGAGGGGAGGGGATCTATCTCCAAAAGTCTAGTGGTTCGATAACAAACAAACAGAGGCTACAATTATATATATAATTAAAACAAAAATAATTCTTGTGAAAATCTATTATTCATCGAAATTTGTTTTAAGACTATAGTGCACATAATATATCTTATTCATAAGAGCAATTACAAGCTTTTCTAAGTAAATAAGATCTTAGTCTTACCCCATTTTTTTAATATTAATAACTGACAGCAGATTTTCTTTAACTGGGAGATAGATAGATAGATTGGTAAGAGAGATAGATTGGGAGAGAGATACATAGATACATACATAGATAGATACATACAGTCCCATAATGACTAAAAGGACGAAACTAGTCACGCGAAAATTTTTCCACATATTTCCCTACAATTGTTCATGATTTATAAAAAATTATATAGCGTTTATATATATACACATTATATATATATATATATATATATATATATATATATATATATATACACACACACACACACACAGGAAAGTGTGTGTGTGTGTGTGTGTGTGTGTGTGTGTGTGTTGGTCATTGAGTGGTATTTATTTATATTGTAATGTTGGCATGACTAAATCATTTTACTTAAATATATTGATAGGAATTTATTTTATTTATTATAAATCCTGTTTGAAAAACTTTTTTAAATAATTTCTCAATCACACAATTTATTCACCCCCACTTCCAGACCCCACCTCATCCCGTTTATGACAATCTGATTTTCCAACTTCCCTAGTAGGACATACCTTTTATTTGGCACCTTGGTGCACGTCTTCAAGCATTTAGCCTTGGCTTTGCTTGCGTCTAGCGACCTTTACCTCTGCTTCTTATCTATACGAAGGAAACAGCCCTTTTCTATCTATTTGGTTTCCTACCATAACCACTCTTTTATCATAGCCGCTTGACATCTCTGCTAGTCTACCTTGCCCTTCTAATTGTTCGTACCTGCTTGTTTGCTTAGTATCCGAGCACTTCCTCTATTACTGGGTCTGCCCAACTCATCTAGCGCCAAACACACAACACTCCCAGATTCCAATCGAAATGGTATCTCTCGGCCTTACATTCCGTCTAACCAGCGCTTGTCTGGCTTCGAATTTCGTTAAAGCAACCGTGTCAGGCACGTTTTCTACTGTAGACCCTGGCTAAATGCACCGAGAGACAACAAAGCAAGGTAAACAACGCTAGCAGCAGCTGCACGTATCTCCAGCCACTGACAACGTTGCGACAATATCGACATTTTTTTTTCACTAGCAGTGGATGGAGCCTTCGTCTATAGCATTTGACAATTTCAATAAGCAGCCCCTACCCTCGCCATTATTCTTACCTGTTTATGTGCGTCCAGTCTCACGTGACCTTAACGAAAGTTTTTTTTCTTTTCTCTCTATCCCTCATTAGAGCATACTTTAGTCTGGCACAAGGCCATCGTATGATGCACATTTAGCTGATAAACTGATTTGCACGACAAACTGGTTAGCCGTAGGATTAAAACAGCCGGTCTAAAATACAAGGATCGCATTATTGTATCGATTAGTGATGTCAGAAATGGATGTAGGTTTTATGGCAGTAGAGGGTGGGCTTTTCAGTAACCCATCATATTGTTCGGTTACAAAACGTAGCGGGCTGAGTGTGCCATTAAATTTCTCCATGCGGGAAGAAAACTTGCGCCTACTAAGGTTTTCGGAGACCAAACAGTGGATGTGAGCACTATTAAAAATGTGTCTAATGCGTGTTAGCAGTGGCGACAGTGATATGTGTGACAGGTCACGTTCCGAGTGTCTCATTACAGCTGTCAACCAACGAAATTAAGAGCGGCTCAGAAAATCCATGAGGAATGCTGGAGATTACGTGACAAAAATAGTGGAAACCTTGCTCTATTCGACGCGATAAAATGGTTAGTCCCTTAATATATATATATATATATTATATATATATATATATGTATATATATATTCGACGTATGCGGAACAAGCAGATCAGTTCCCAAGAATCGACAGTCCGACACCAGCACATGATTTGATTATAATGGTGAAGGTTTTGTGCAGAACCAACCACACTTTTTGAAGGGCCAAATACAGAGACCTGGTGCACTACGTGCCACAAGGTCCCCAAACATCCGTCCGCAGGTTTTGAATTCAGAGTTGTCCTTTCCTAGACAAGGACATATAACCAAGTCTGTCCTGCTATTTATCCATAGCTGGAGGGAGAAGAAGAGGATTAATACCTTTCCCCAAGGGTATTAGGTATTGTAATCGATTCGACTGAAATTCAAATTCGGCTCTCCGATTCCTCAATCCAAGCTGCTAGCCATTACTACACGGTGTCTCGTAATATATATATATATATATACTTTTAGAAAAGAATGTGCGTGCGCATATATATATATATATATATATACAGACGACGACGACGACGACGACGACAATATAAGGGCACTAGAATAATGAAGGTAGAAAGAAGGAGATAGAAAAGTTTGAGAAAGGGGTTGAGGTTAGAAAGACAAGAAATTAAAAAAGTAAGTCGATAAAAAAAAAAAAAGAAACAAATGGAATATTAATAAATATTTAAAAATAAATTTAACCGGATCAAAAAGACAAATAAGGAAATTAGGATGTGGCTTGGTACCATAGTCGGCGAGCAAAATGCTCAACTTGAGTAGCATACCTTAATCAGCGAC
>OZ038483.1:75607293-75622293 GCA_964036315.1 Acanthosepion esculentum
ATTCTTAAGTCGACTTCATCTCAAATTCCGTTTCTCCATTGCCCTGATACCTACATTCACCTCGCCAAGTCCATTTGTCCTAAATGATTGATTTAAAAAAAATGGTAGCCTTTGATCTTGGCCGTATATTTATATCGAATATCGAAATCAACCATAGCTGTAGATGTGGGTGGTTGGCTAACCTCGCGTGAAGAGACGTCATCTCGTGACGAATGAAAGTAAGAGATTAAAAAAAAGAAGAAAATAAAAAGAAGATATGAAAAGGTAAAAAGGGCACATTTTTTTTTTAAGACTTCAAACTTTACAGATGAGGAGTAAACACGCAAAACAACAAAGATACTTTCTGTTCTCGCTTCCTTTCTCACGTGCATGGAAAGTTTTCGTGTGGGTGCATACACAAGGAGATGGCCTTGTGCCAAATCGAGATTAGTAAAAATCTATTCGGGCACCTGTACACCCTCATCACAAATTTAAGAGCTGTTCATCCCTTCTTATGTAGATGTAATACTCATTAAAAATAGTTTAAAATACGCTCGCATGTCTGCAAGCCTGTTAGACATAAACTAATATATTATTTCACTCGTATTAGTGGCAATAAAGTCACTAAGGTAAAGTGTTACCGAGGGGGGGAAAGAAACTGAGAAAAGGTTGATAAGAGAAAAGGCAGGTTTCATTTAAACAGAATGTCTGATCTTCATCAATAATCTTCCCGATGTCATAATTTGCTAACTAGGCATTTATGCAGATGACACTACCATGTACATTATTCGAACTATTGTCTTCATCTTTGTCGCCATATTTATTACAACGTTTCGGCCGTTGTACGCTCCGTTGTTCAGTTCGACATTCCAACCACCTGAAGTAAGGCCGGAGCGTACAACGGCCGAAACGTTGTAATAAATATGGCGACAAAGATGAGGACAATAGTCCGAATAATGTAAATAATGTACATAATACCTCATCTCAGAAATATAGACAGACTACCATTTACTCCCGTCTTAATAGCGAATTCGTCAGATCTCAAAGTAAACCTGGCAACTGCTCTCGAAAAGGACCTCCAATCAGTGGTTAACTGCAGCAAGAAATTGCTTGTAAATTTTAAGGCCTCCAAAACAAAACTTCTTTCGTTTAACCACCACAGAGAACCTGCCTGTCATCAGCATGGCTGACCCGAGACTCCAGGAGAGCAACAGAGGAGAGTTTCTTGGAGCAACTATATCGAATCGATAGCTGCACCCACTTGCAAGGAAAGTTGGATCAATGTCGTGTCAGAAATTTTTTCTCATCAGAATCCATCTTGCACATGTACAAATCTAGCATTCGTCCGTGCATTGAATACCGTTGCCATATCTGGTTTGGTGCTCCTGCTGTACATCTCGAGATTCTTGACAAAAATTCAAAGAAGGATCTATAATGTAATCGATCCTAACCACGCACCTCGACTCCAGTCACTTTCTCACCGATGTGGCGAGGCTTCCTTCTATCTTTTCTACAAATATTTTCATGGCAACTGCTCTGACGAACTTTTCTCCTCCCGGCTGCCCTGAACACACGAATTTCAGTGTGCTACTAGATTGGCAGTAAGATCCCACCGTTATTAAATAGTGAAATGCTACCGCCACTTCTACTCCAACAGTTCCTTTTCTCACACTTACCGCCTGTAGAAATTTCTTCCGTGTACTTGCTTCCACGACAACTACAATCTTCAAAAATTGAAGTACAACGTCAATAACCATCTTCTGTCTTCTTGAACCCCGTTCAACTTTTGCTCTTTCCACAATCTTCCCTATACCCAGTGTTCTCTTTCACGCCCTGTAACCCTCTGCATACGTGCTTTGGGGGCAAAAATGAAAACCGATTGATATTTCGTTTAAATTCTTGAAGATCGTAGTTGACATGAAAGCAAGAAGCCGGAAGAGAGTTCCATAGGCAAGAAGTGCGAGAAAAATCTCAAGTATAGAATTTACGGCTATATCTAGCAATTCTAACATAAAATGATGAGACCAAGCTGACAATCTAGTACTGCGCTTCAATTTGTGGAATAGAGCTAGCAACGAGGAAATCTTGTTACATTAATTGCCGCGTAAATATTAATAGAAAAAGTCACGAGGAAGCTACCTCAAAACGGTGGTAAAGTGACTGAAGTCGGTATGTTAGGTCAGGACCAAAGATAAGGATCTCTAGATATATAGCAGAAGCACCAAAGCAGATGTAGCAGTAATATTCATTGCACGGACGGATGATTATATATATATATATATATATATATATATATATATTAGTCTGGCATATATATATATATATATATATATATTAGTCTGGCAAAAACAAATTGTCTCCCAAAACACAGGGAACCAGATTCCCTAACAGCAGACCTAGCAACAGATATAATATAATCGTTCCACTTCATGTCAGTGAAAAACGTTAGAAAGAGAAGGTACAATAAGTTCCTCCCCTGAGAGTTAGAATCAGCCATGCTCGTAAAAAAAAAAAAAATATTGTCTAAGATGCTTAAAATAAAGCAGTTTTGATTCGTTTCACAAGCCATCATCAGGATTGGACGGTTCGTATCACTTCTGAAAAACAAGAACTGCAGACGAGGATTACCAAGAAACTGGAAGCCATCTATTGTAGACCTTAGAACAGGAGCCAGTTCGAGGGCGCACTGCAAGACACCACTGAGTTCACATGGTTTGTAGGGATCAAGTTTAGAGATAACAGAAACCATGAAATAAATTATATGCATATCACGCAATAGTTCAAAGAGGGAAGTCAGGCAAAGTTACTCCAAATGAGAAAAATTGAAACAATTTACGAGCAAAGAATTTTCCCTCATAAGATCCTTCAAACCGAGTGAAGAGAGGAAGAATCGAGGACTATCCTTATTTAAACACACTATCAAAGAGCCGCCTGTAGTCACAAGGACCAAACATCTGAGACACTATACTGTGCCTCATTCTATCAGCAAACATTACACACATCTTCATACAGGGTGTCCCCACAAAATTGACATCATTTTGTAATTTAATAAGATTACAATTCTCGCTCAAATTATATCAAATTTTAACAAAATGTGTAAAAACTAAGTTGACTGTGTGGACTTACTCAATAAGAATCTAACAGGAAGATGGATCGGTCGTGTCAGTGATAATGACAATGTCCTGTTGAAATGGCCACCACGTTCTTCCGTCTTAACGTGATTTTTTTTCTATAAGGCTATGTGAAAGGCCAGGTCCACACCACCCCTCTGCCTACAAGAACTTAAGCAAAGAATCACTGAAGCATGTTACGCAAGACATGCTACAGCGTGTTTGGCAGGAGATGGACTACCGACTTGACGCGTGTCGTGTCACAGGTGATGCGCATATTGAACATGCGTGAATCTGAGTGAAATCAGTTATAAAATCTACATCCCTTTAAATATCTTGTTCGAATTTTGATAAATATTTTATGGATCAATATTACTCAGACATGTTTTAAATTATATCAATTTTGGAGAAAATCTATGTTTTATCTAGAGCAATAATTATATTACAAAATAATCCAAGATTCTTGGTTGGGACCTGAGGAGCCAGGATTCGTGAACTCTCATACATATAACTCGGGTCCTATGGATAAATTGTCGTCTAAATTACGCAAAAATGAAAATAACACGGACATCTCATTTTAACAGATATATTTACCATAATTACGGAAAAATATCTAGAAATACTAAATTTATTCAATAAAATCGCCATTGGCTTCAACCACGGCCTTCAAACAACTTCTGAATCTCCTGCAATTCTTCTGGACAGTCTCCTGGTTTAAATTGGTGAATGCTGCCACAATCCTTGCCAGCAGTTTGTCTTTGGTGTTACAAGGAGTTTTGTTGGTCTATCGCTCAACTGCACTACACACATAATAATCAACGAGGTGAAGTCTGGGGAGTTAGGTGGCCAGATGTAAGAGGTGATGTGTTCGCAGAAATTGCCTGACAATCATGTTTGAGTTGTGTGCCATGGTGCAGAATCATGTTGCCAAACATAGGCTCTTCCAACAGACACTCTCTTAATCCAGGGCAGCACTACCTACTCAAGGCACTTGATTTCGGTCTGCGTGTTGAGTCTGAGGCCCTGTGGGGGGAAATGAATGGAGGTATAACGTCGCCATCAGTAGTAATCCCTCCAAACACCTTCGTAGTCACCATTAGACTCATCCAACTATTTACGAATCCTCTGCACTGTCCTCAGATTGACACCCAAACACTCTGAAATGTTTGTATTGGAGTTTCCGGCGCGAATGCTAAGCAGTACAGCAAGGAATTTCGAAATTTCTGGCGGAGTGAATTGCGTCTGGGTGCTCTTTTCCTCAGACAGATGGTGCCCAACTGACCCTACTATACTGTGGAGTCGACAAAATCAAAAACAAACACGAAATTAAAATATAAAATGACAATTTACCCATTCAACTATATATATATGTACCCCCACTTTGTCGCTGAAAAAACAAAACAAAAAAAATACCATAGCATGAAGAAAGGCCGCAAACTTAATAAAAACAAAGTTTTATCATCAAAATCTTTGTTTTATTATTTTAATCATTTCTAGCACGTTCGAAATTTCGGTTGATACCTTTTTTCGTTAGCGGTCGACGAAATATTTGCAATTAATGTTTTAGCGCTTTTTTTTTTAATGTGAAAAAACACATTGATTTGGAAATTCTTGCAAAAATCAAATAATTGTCAGATTTTTATTAATCTTTCAGGACTTATTCACAAATGAATGAAATTATTTTGTATTATTTTTTTTATAACGTTACCCCCTCACATAATTTAAATGTAAATCATTCATTTTTTTTACTACACATATCCCGAAAATCTGTTCCGAATCGAAAAATAAAAAATGCAATAAAATTATGGAATTATTTAATTAGAAAGGCTTTTGTAAATGAGATTTCTTAAAGACTATTGTGTTCAGAAGAAATGTTTTTTTTTTTCGATCAATAATCAATTTAAAAAAAAATGGTTTTAATTTTTTATTGTAATTATAATAATTTATAATATACATAAATCGTTTAAAATTCTGCATTACTTTAATCCGGTTAGGCGATATTTGTTATTAAGTAAAAACTATATTTACGAATCAAAAATTGAAAACCGTAAGTTGTTTTGCACCAAAATTATCGTATAAACAATCTCATTTTCGTAACTATGGATGCCCATCATGTCTTTTAAGAGTTGTCCTCCCTGAAAGAGTTGTCCTTACTGAAAAATGTGGCTGTCTGCAATTCTTTTATTATTCATTTCTGTGTTTCATCGTGTTTATGCCTCGACAGGCTTCGCAAATCATCCTTTCAAAATTTATACTTTAAAATGTAAAGTAATTTTAACATTTTAAAATTCTTATTTCACCAAATATTTTTATTTTAGTGTATGTCATACTTTAATTACGTAATTTTTTTCTAATTTCACGTAGTTAAGAAAGAACCTCGAGACGAAACCCAATATAATTCTACTAAAAAATAATTTTTACTTTAAATTAAATTTTATTTATTCAACCTGAAGTTCTTATTTTTTTTAATTTGCGTGTCATTTTTGAAATTTCCTTTTAAATTATTTTTAATTTAACTCCTATTTCATAAAAAAATATTTTTTATTAGTAGTTTTTTACTTTTTTAAAACTTATTCTTTTTTTGAGAGTGTTAAAAAAGGTAAGGCTATAAAGCTAAAATAACTAAAATTCAATAAAATATTAGATAATGCTGAAACTGCAAATTTTTTAAATTCCTAAGCGTTCACTTAGATTTCGTAAATTTGTCAATTTCTGGTCAACCATATTTAGCTTTTCAACACGTCAGGCTGTCAATAAATCAATCAACACGTGGTTAAGAAATCGCGGTATACTATGTTTTATACTATAAGTAAATAATATTTGTTTCAAATCAGATTAATTTAACTAAATTTGCTATTTGTTTTCAAATAATGTGTCACAAATATATATTTTATTTTTGAAAGATTATTTAAAACCGAGAATTAACTTAACAAATGTGTCAAAATGGCCGATTTTTATCGATTTTCTGAAAGCAACCAAAAAGTTGAGATTCCAATCAATATAATTTCTATTTGAAATACACCAGATTATTTTGCTTACTGGAAACAACAAATTTAATCATTTAGCTTTCAATCAAATCTTCACGACTGCTTTTTCATTTAAAAAAAAAATCATTTTAAACCTTAGTTATAGAAGATTTGATATATATATATATATATATATATATATATCTTCGGCAGAATTGAGTCACTGTGTGTTTATCTAAAAATAAACACGCTAAAATTCACCTTCATTGATTCGATCCTAGCTAGAGGCAACCGGACGTCTAGCCACACTGATGCGCTGTGAAACAGCGAAACAGTGTCTGTGGATGACAATATATAATATATATATATATATGTGTGTGTGTGTGTGTGTGTGTGTGTGTGTGTGTGTGTGTGTGTGTGTGGCCTTCTTCATGTGTATATTGATCTGGGTAAAGTTTCAGGTATTTCTGAATTGAACACTTTATTTAATCTACGGGGTAGACTGTTCTCTTTCCACTGTCCATATGTACGGACATAGTCTAATTTTTAGTACTCCTCAGTTATCGCTCGACCGTTTTCACAGAGTTCAAGTACACACTGACCGACCCAGACGTTGAACGCAAACACTATGTCAACAAATTCAATATACACCTGAAGAAGACCAGTGGACACAACAGCCGAAATGTTGTGATGACAACAACAAAAACGAGGACAATATATAGACATACAAAGTCTAAATAAGTGCTCATCCCAGAAATTTAGACAGGCATATATTTTTGTTGTGACAACCTCTTTTAGTCATGATACTACATAGAGCAACAGGAAAGATTTCATAGAGACACACGCCAGAGAATATAATGTTGACACATGCTTTCCGAGATATTTCCGTGTATACACTATGTGATTCACCCCTGGAAACAAGTTTGAATAGAAATACATCAGAACTATTGATCTATGATCTGTGGTGACCTCAATATGTACAGCGTTCGCTGAGAGATACCAAAGTTTTGTAGTTGGTTTCAGCTCAGAAAGTCAAAAATCCTAGGAGCGACAAGGGTTGACCTACGATGTGACCGCCAACTACCACCCACCCACCATCAAGCCACCGAGTGCAGAATCGGTCCCCGAAGGATGTCGGTTCGTGTGCCGACATGAAGTGGTAAACCCAACTGCGCATCGGATATTCACACGCGCAAAGACAATCTGCAAACGGATGTCACAACCTACGAAAGAAACGTGAATTACTCACAGTCTCGCAAAGAAAAATCGAACGTTTCAAGAAAGACACGAAACCACATATCGACGTAAATTTCTCGGAAACTAGAAGTGAATAAGTGTATGAAAAATTTGGTCTTGCATTCTTATCGGACGTTACTAACTTCACACGGCATAAACGTTACTAAAGCCGCATTATACAATAAACTCAGTGCACAGGATGTTTACAGATTCTGTAAATCTAAAAACTTACTACAAAAACAAATTTACTCGCTCATAATATTAAGATTACATATAAAGTAGAGCACCCAGTTAGATATGTTCTAAGATTACCCAACCTATTTTGGAAATCTGAAGTCAAAAGTTAAACATTTGTCAAGGCACAAGGCAAAAAAACAAAAAAAAGAAAAAAAAATATAAATATATAAAGGTTTAGGTGACAACCTCTAACGAACGGGAAAAGCGGACTCAGTTACAGTGCGGTCAGTCAACTATAGACTGACGTCCCTTTCCTTATGTCTCACGGTAAAACCTTACCGGTTCCACATGATTATCTATCCTGTGAATTTCAATGCCTTCATTTCTTTTTGTCTATTATTTCCAATGTGATAACTTAGCAACATAACCAACTTATGTTTTTTTTTAAATACAGACTAAATATTATATACCTACGTTCGTAGTGCAACTTAGATTTGTAATTTAACAACTCATCAGGCACGAACTATTACGGTTGTTTTTATCTAATTATTTGGTTTACACACACACACACAATATATATATATATTATATATATATCGGGGTGGGGGTCATTTCATCACCGTTGAGTCACCACCATTCCGTTTCCCCTAAATTGAAGAGGTATATGAAAGCAGATGAAATAATTTTGTAGATTGTTTCTTTTCACAACGATCTCCAAATATTTTAGAGGAATTGCATACAATTTTCACTATTAAAAAATCATCCTTAAATTACTTTTGTTTGTTTTGAAGAAAGTCGACGAAAAATTTCAGTTTGCATGTCGTCGTCTTCATATATATATATATATATATATATATATATATATATATATATGCGAATGTCAGTGTGCCAAAAAAAAAAAAAGAAGACATTCCGGGCCGGATTCGAACCCGCAATCCTGAAATTTTAGATTCCCAACTTATCATTATTGCGATTGACACCGGCGATTTTTTTAAGTGAGTTTTTGCGATTCATTTTTTTTTATACGATAACAATTTTTATAACTTGGAAAGAAATTCGGCAATCATCGAAATTCCGAAGTCTAGCGAAAGTCACTCATGAAATAAAAATAATTGTTTGTACGGAAAGTAAGGACCTACGTACGTCAAATTGTCTTTAAATTAAGTGGCGGCAGAAGAATTATCATTGAACTTTTAAAACTCAAGCTTAAATATTAATGCAATACTTAAATGCAGCGATCAATTTTGAGGTCTTCTGTAGTTTATTGTTGCCTATCGCATCTACTCCTCCCTATTTATTGTGATGGAGGCCCAATCAAGGACTCACCGCAGGAACTAGCTTAAATGTCGCCTGTTTGCAAGCACCCTACGTAAATGGTCCCCTTTTGGTGTCGGTATCGGCAGAAAATGCAGTCGGCATCTTCCAGGTTCTGCTGACAAAGTAATAAAGTATCAGATAAGATGGTGATCGTTATTTGAACACTTAACGAAGAGGCTACAGGGAACTTTCAGACATTCATCTCATCGCATCGACAGAAAATAGATTAATAGCAAAGAGGTTTAAGGGTTTTCTTCAGGAAGGGCGTATTAACCTCAACAATATGGTCAACAGTCATGACAAAAGTAGGATTGAACATTTACAAATGTTTTAAAAATAAATAAAATCAATAAAATCTTCATCTACCAAAGTTGATTTTTCAGTCTCTTTCAGAAAGTTAGCATCAAATGAAATTCCTTTTTTTTTTTTCATTAGTGAAATTGTAGTGCGGGGGTGGGATTTTAAGAAAAAACTACTATCACAAATCCTCAGTATACCCCAGCAATGTACCAACAGCGTAAATCCCCTCAAAATGAATTCTGTCTCCCTTCTCGTGTTGAAGGAATTTTATTGTATGAGGCTGCCACTGATTGGCCAAAGAACCAGGCAGCTGGCGTGGAAAACAGTTTTAAAAACAAGGCACTTCAACATTTTTCATTATTTTATCTTCAAACAGAGCGATGCCCGCCGTCTGCAACATTGAGGTAACTGATGTTTGTTCTTGACGGTTACAAAATAAATAAATGCATGCAACCCCGGGCCTCGTTGCCCTCTGCGGTAGTCCACTACAGAAATATATACCTCAAAGAACCTAGACAGTAATAAAAGCCCGAGAAATATCCAAATTGAATTATTTAATACAATACTTTGTAAGAACTCAGTTTGTAGATCAAGTTTCGTTGTTGTATTTTTCGAAAGATATTTTTTTGAAGACAATTAAATGTATTGTTGGTAATGTCATTTCTTTTTCAAAAATATATTGGTGGTATTTTTACTATAAAAATGTATTTTTAAACTCATTATGTTTTTATCCCATTTTTAGGGTTAGCTATTTGACAACAGGTGCTACCACCTCGGTAAGGGTGAATCTGGGAACAACAGAAACTAAAATGGTAACCGATCATCTGGTGAAAAAGAGATAATGTTTATCTAAATGGATATACACATGAACAACCTACCTTTGTTTTCTTTGAGCCGATGTCAGTTACTTCAAAAGAGAATTCGATTGCATTCTTGAAAAGAAAATGACTTACCTGAAAAGAGAATAATGAAAAACAGGGTAAGTACAAAAACAAACAAACAAAAAACAGTTTAGTATGTCACAAAGTCTAAATAAAAACACTGTATTATGGAATTAGCTTGACATTATTAGTGTGTTGCAGGCCAGTGTATGCGTCGAGAGATAAACACGTGTGTCTCCTGAAATGCCCACAACAAACATGGCAGACTCAGGATCTGAGTCGACGTAAATAAATGTAAAGAAACGACAAGAACCAATCTATATGTACAAACAAATTATAATGTAAAGGGTTACAAATGACAAGACAATAATGTGTGTAACAAATGAATATAAAAACCTAATGGTCCAAAGTATGTGTAGTGAGTGAATGTGCGTACGTACATGTGTGAGTATTGAACATGCGTTTCCCAAAAGGAAAGCGCGTATTCTGCGAGAGGTTTAGATGTTGACGTGTAAGCGAATAAAGTAAGAAGAGAACGATAAAAAATATCGCAGAGTATTTGATTTATGATCCGGAGAGTGTCCCCCAGGAATAGTTACAAAAATTAAGAGGAGGTAACCCGACAATTGCGCTAGAGGGATTACGATTTTTAAGCAAATAAATTAGAAGTTTATGTTACAAATAATCGTTTAGTCCAACACAAAACCACAATTGGTGCGAGGACCAAGACGAAATTCACTATGCTAACCTGGAAATGCCTGGTCTAGACCTTGGGTGGTAATCAGCTTAAGTGAAAGAAAACTGAATTCTAAAGCGTGAAGACGGCAACGGGAAAACACTACCTTATCTTATTTGAGAAGTCATGATAATTCACAATGAAAAATCCGCCCAGTGTCACGATCGCCTTTGACCTCAAATGATACGACTTAAAAAAAAATATAATAATGTTGATGTTGACAGAATCTAGTAGAAACAGCAGCAATAGATGACATTTTCCCACCAAAAAGTGGTCAGATTAGATCGAGAAAGAAAAATTCTGGAGACATGAATGCGCGCATTATTTGTGCGCATTCATGTCACCAACATTTGTTACGTGTAATAGGGCAAATTGATTTTTCACCTTTTCAGACAATCAACATTGCACTCAGTGTAAAAGCTAGATTTTGATGTGATAAGTACTGATTTCAAAAAAACTAGATTCATAGCTTTTACTAATTTTGATCAATTGTTAAAGATTTTCTTAAAAAAAAAATGTACAGAAATACCGAATTTCAGCAGATTATGCTTACAAACTGACTTCAAAATTTCACTATTTCAAGAATAAATCCAAATAAACTTAATATCTTTTATATTGGATATATTGACTGGAAAATATATTCAAACCGGAAATTATGAATCATCACAAGCAAAATATGCATTTTTTATTACTTAATAACTGTAAAAATTATAAAACATTAAAAAACATACTACTCAATGAATAACATTTGTTAGATCATAATAAAGACAAAAAATAAATAAGAGTGTATATAACATTATAATGTTGGGTAAAAGATTAGAAGACAAAATGTGTTAAATTTTTGTTTACTGAAAATGGCACTAAAACTACTGCACTATGTAATATATCATAAGGTAGCTAAATTGTTCAGTATAATTTCTCTTTGAAGTAAAAGATCTTATTTGATGGCACAAGGATTTAGTAATAACGTGCGTGCGGCATGTATGTTGTCCATATAAAATTTGTAAAGCTTTAGTAAATTATAAAATTATAAATTTCATAAGACTGTACTATAATGCTTTAACCCAAACTTACTCTTCAAACAAACTAGTTACCAAAAAAAAAAAAAAAAAAAATACAATAAGGATTTGGAAAATATATATTTTGTGTCATTATTTATCATGTCAAACCCGAACTTTCAAACTGAGTGCAATACGACAGTTCCAAAATCGAGCGGACCTAATGTGCAAAACATAAAGAGACTTCAAACTTTAAATATTAATATAAGGTTAGATAAAATTTTAGTCACCACAATTACATTAGGAGGGTTAAATTAAAACAACAGCATTATACCTGTATGTACATGACAACTGACAATTCAATATCACTTTGTATATACTTATTTATTTTTTTAATTTAATTTAATTTTTTTTGTTACGTTAAATATGAATTTTCAGTGGATATCTAGGCTTCTCCACTGACATCCTATTTTGTATTTTGTGCGCATTAGACCGAATAATACATACAATAATGTAAGTCCTTTATTTAAGAAGTAAAATCAATCTGGCTGAAAAATGCATCTCCCGAATCTTGGGGATGTAAAAAACAGACAAACAAACAAATTGAAAATATAAACGAGAAATATTATTTGGATCAAATAAAACTATTTTGATAAAATTGAGATTTGAAGAAAAAAAAAAAAATTCGAATCTGAAAGAGTTATCTCCCCTGCATTTGTGTCGCAGCTGAGTATTTAATTTAGGTACTTCCATGAAATCGCTAAAAAGAGCATAGCATGATGAAAAAGACGACAAATTTGACGATAACAAAATTTTATCGTCTAAATGTTCATGTTATTATTAAAGAGGAAAGATCAAAGTATTTTGGGGGTATTTTTTTGACATTTTTTAATCGTTCCTAGCACGTCCGAAATTTTCGTTAAAAAATCTTTTTTTTTTTGTCATCAAAACTGACAATCATTTTTAATCATTTTTTCCATTTTATAAAAAAGATGAAAATATCACTTTGAAATTCTTTTAGAAATCAATTATTTTTTTCAAAAAATATTTTAATAAAATCAGAAATTATGTTTATTAAAATATTTTGAACCAAGCTTAACTTAGCTTCTGCGCCGAAAAGATGTCATTTGAAAATAAAACAAAGCAGGTCATAACCTTTCGCGTCACTTGGCAGGTGACGAAAGACATTTTCATGATGTTTACATAGCTTACAGGAGGATAATTCTTTCTATGGATGGAGGGAAGTGAAAGTATTTAGATTTAAGTGAACAATTTACTTCGTCATTTTTAAGGAAAACTTTCAGCGCTCTAATTTTTTTGTACTTAGGTTTCACCTTTACGTTTACGATGCTTTATGGAAAATATATTATAAAGAAATAAAAAAAATAAGACTGTTAAGAGTGAGATTAAATTTCATAAGAAAGGTATCTAATTAATTTATAGGTACCTTTCTTATGAAATTTTATCAGAAGTGTACATAAAATACTATAATTTTATGTACATTTACTACATTTTACTGTGTTATTTGTATTTCCATTCCTTTTATTACTAATTTTGATATTTCATTTATGGAAAAATGCCATAACTGAGATTAATATAAAAATAAGATCATATAAATTTCATAAGATGATACTGATACTTGTAGGTACCCTTCTCAGTTGAAATTGAAAAATCAAATTAACTTCTCCACACTTGTTTCGAAAAAGTAAAGGCCTTAACAGCGGAGAACAATGCTTAACTCAAATAACGCAACTTAATTGTATTCTGGTTGGTCTTCCGTACTTTATAATTACAGCCCGATTATTTACATTTTCTTACATTTCTTAATTACTGCGGATCTTCTGATTAGTCAAAACGATACAGTTTACAACGCGCTAAAAAAAGATCTATCTCATAAGGACACTTACGAAACCTGATGCAGCTTTTAACTAAATTTATAATATTTCAACAACTTAAATGTAAAAATCTATAATAATTAAAGGAATAAATAATTGTATTAAAAATTCATTTTTAATCAAAAAAAAATTTTTCTTTCAGAAAATATTGTTCATATTAAAAAAAACAACTAAAAGCAAATAAAAGCATTTGAAATTAAATAATATCTTTGTTTTATTGAGTTTTGTATGTTACAATTCAGAGCTGATTTTCAGGTAGAGTGGGGTCCAATAAAAAAAAAAAACATGATTTGCATTCCTCAAAGCCTTGTGCATTTAACTTGTAATCACTAAACCCGATGCGATCGAATTTCTAGAGTTCACATAAAATTAGTTAGGGGGGTGGGTAATAAATATAAAAAAAAAACAGCATATTTATAATAATTTCCATCATCTATGAATAGTTTCAGAAAGTTTCATTAACTTCCAACAATTATTTTTATTTTTGCAAGATTTTCCAAATTAATGTGTGTCATACAAAAAAAAAAAAAAAAAAAAAAAAAAAAAACGTGCTAAAAATTGTATATGTTATTTTATTAGTTCCCGTGATACAAAGAGAAACAAGGTTGTTTTAATCAAAATTTAGAATGTTCTAAAAAGTAAAAATTTAAAAAAATTTTGGTCTTTCGTCTTCATATTAACAAACATTTAGACGGTAAAATTTTGTTTTAGTCAAGTTTGGCGTCTTTTTTATCATGCTATGCCATTTTTTTTAGCGATTTCGTGGAGTTACCTAATTTATTTTCTTGTATGGATGTTGACATTTTAATGCCTATGCACATTAAAACATTTTTCCTCCAGGTTTAATATATTAAAAAAAAAAAAAAAAAATGTTTCCGAAGTAGAGAAATGTATTCAGTATTTCTTTTACTTGCCGAGTCCCCTCAGGACGTTGGCCATAAGGTCTCAACAATATCCTGTCCTTTCTAGCTCTTACTAACTTTTGTCTTTTTGCCATGTGTCCCAAACCCTGTTCCGCCATCGATTCGGTTATTTAACCATAATAATATTTTAGAAATACAGTTGTGTTTCTTTTCGGATACAGCTCTTTTCAGTTTTCATTTGCATTTTAGTTTTCATTCTTTTAAGTCCATATGCACATTTCGTTAATTTTCTTGTGGTTTTAATTTAATTTTATAAAGATATAGTCTAGTATTTTCCATCACACACACATAAGGACTACTACAGAAAGATCCCCACTATGTATATTATGACAACCTCGCTCTCGTGTGTGTGTGTGTGTGTGTGTGTGTGTGTAAAAGTTGCAATGGATAAATTGTCGTATAAATTACGCAAAAATGAAAATAACACTGATATCTCATTTTAACAAATGTATTTACCAAAATTACACAAAAATATCTTGAAA
>OZ038483.1:75627293-75632293 GCA_964036315.1 Acanthosepion esculentum
TCTTTCTTTCTCGATTACGTGATACCTTAAAACATATAGCTAAAATACATACACCCCTGTACACAAAAATAAATACAATTATGATTTTAATTTCCAATTTAATATGATTTTGGCGTTATTTCCTTGTATGTTTTTATTCCTGTGAACATTAGGCTATCCCTGCTGGTATGACCCAACATATCATAATTTGATGAACTTTAAAAAAAAAATAATGAAGGAGGGTTCAATTCATTTTTTTTTTAATTGTCACACCAACATGAAATTTCTAAAATCGTATTTACTTATACATCATTAGCAAATTGAAAAATAAAACTACTGAGATATTCTGATTTTTTAACCCTTACTGCGCATGTGGTAAAAACAATTTTTTTTACCTTTTTCAAGAACTGAAACAAATTAATGTCTTTTTCATTACTTTTGAACAAAAGTTCATCGACACAGGTACATAAGTTTACAAAAAACTATAAACCATATTATATATATATATATATATATATATATATATATATATATATATATATATAATGAACTCTCTCATGGCATGAGGGTCAAGCAGATCAGTTCCTAGGAAACCGACAGCCCGACACTAGCACATGAGATTTGATTATAGTGGTGAGGGCTTTGTGCAGAACCAACCACACTTTTTGAAGAGCCGAATACAGAGACCTGGTGCACTACGTGCCACAAGGTCCCCAAACAACCCTCCGTAGGTTTTGCATTCAGAGTTGTCCCTCTCCTAGACCAGTTGTCATCCAGTTGTCAACCCAGTCTGTCCTGCTTTTTACCCATAGCTAGGGGTAGAAGACGACGATTCGTATGGAGCACTTTGGCTGATTGGCATTTGTTTACATTTGTGAAAGCAATACGATAGATTTAGTTGTGTAACTCTACCGAGTGAAGGTAGCTCTGGCTGACACCAAATTAGTTGAGTTTCAATCCTGGCTTGATGCATTCAGAAGTCTAGTCGCACTGAGGAGCTGTGATACAGCGAAACAGTAGTCTGTGAGTGACTTACATATATATATATATATATATATATATATATATATATATATATTATATATATATATATATATCATTCACTCAAAGCAAGGAGATAATGCCATTAAGACGCAGTGTGGGGGTTACCGGGAGTGAAAGAAAATTAAAATACTTTAATAAAGAGAGAGGACAATGTCTTTTTACAGAATGTCACCTCTAAATAAAAAATAAAATCTACTTTTTTCCTCATGTAAATGTACTTAATATACGTATCTCATTATTAAAACACGCTGTCCAGCTGTAAAACGAATGTGTGCATTCACCAATAGCTCTGTGGTTGTAGGTATTAGAATGAACGCAAAAATAGCCAGAATGACTTAAAATTCACCTCGCGTTGCTACGTTTGGAATCCCTGTAGCGAATGCGAAATGACTCCCTTTACTCACTCCCTTCAAATTTGGAAGACCGAGAAAAAAGACAGAAATGAATTCGCAAGCCTATGTGAAACTGTTTTGGACCAATGAAAACTACAGAAATTAACCAGTCAGCCAAGAAGAAAAAAAAGTAGTGAGCCGATGTGAAATTTCTTATATGAAATGAGAAAAATTAAATTAAATCAAAGCGTGTCAGAAATTGTATGAAAGGTTTCGTTTCAGTTCCTCGCGACCAGCGCTGAAGTTCTTCCCAGTGTAAAATTATTCGCCAACTATATTATTATCGGCTTCTTTTCTCTTTTACAGATTTTCAACTGTGGAATTAAGATCTAGTCTACGTACAGTTGAAACGCGGCTATTAGGCTAGCGTGTATTTTTATTTCTTTCGACTTTTAAAATGTTTCACGTCGGAAAACACGAAAACGCCCATTATCTAGTTTAAAAGTTTTCGATGAAACTAGTCTTCAAATGTTTTGTTCTAGCACTGTAATTCTAATTCCTTGTGTTAATACACCCAGTTGGTTGTCGTTTGTTTTATATTTTTCTGTCTTACTCATTTTTATGCTGGTCCACAATTGCTGCCGAAGAGAAGTGTTTTTCACAAACCACACAAGCATCCCGTAACAAAGCTTTGCTGTCAAACTTAAATCTCTCTCCGCCGCTGACTCCCTTTTATCTACGTTATATAAATAATGACATTTTTTTAAAAAAAATCAACTTACCCTAAGCAAGGAAACAATGTCACTACGACGCAAGGGGTTTTCAATGAGAAAATATTAGAAGGAACCGGAAACCCAATCCTAAACAGAAAACAAGGGTTAAACATCTACTCAAAAGGCTCAAACATCTGTTCAAAAGGTCAGGGAGGAGTGTATACTTCTCATTGCAGAAATTTCAACAGAAGTTATATCATCGGTACGGACCTGATGTCATAGAGCAATGTAAAAAAAGAATAGGCTTAGAGTTCAATTTAGATGGAGACTGTGTCCAGACTCCATCTTGCGGAAAAAAGTATGGATCCACTTCATTTCTCGTTGTCCCACTGCTATTTATATGGACAAAAGTCTCAGTACTATGTACTGCGCCCCTTTAGGACGTTGGAGATCATGACTCTTCACTATTTCCTATCATTTGTAGCTCTTAATAAATTGTTTTTCTTATCTCTCCTAAACCATGTTTCGCGATCCATTTATTAAATCTCGCTAAGTAGGTTATTGGTTGTTTCTTCTGTTCTTCTCGACTTTAATCTGTCCTCTGAGTATCAAGTTTTCAAAGCCCTCTTTCCTCATTATGTGCCCGAGAAATTTCAACCGTCTCTTTCTGTTGTTACATATAAGTGAACTTTGTTTTTATTTCCCCTAAAACTTCGTCGTTGTTCATATGTTCGGTCCAAGGTATTCTCAGCATTCTTCTGTAGAACTAAAAGTCACTTTATCTGCACAGCATCCTCTGCCATATAGAAGGACTGATATTACGTAACAGTTCAGTACTGTTTTCTTTGTTTCTAACGAACATTTCCTGTTTCTTAATACTTTGCTTAGCTTTTAGGAGGCACCTTTTGCTATCCCAATACGCCTTCGGATTTCATTATCGCACTTTCCGACCTCTGCTAAAAAAAAAAAAAAAACTTCCTACATAATTATATTTTGTACTTAATTTATTTCGTTATCTCCATTTTGTAATTTGCATGTTGGGCTATTCCTTTTAGTAACCACCATACATTCTGTCTTCTTAGATTGATTTTACTAAACCGATATACTGCTGAACGTAGACGATCATGGCTCTCCACAATTTCCTGTCCTTTGTAAGGTTTGACTTTTACCATCATTCCCACTCACTATTCTGACGTCCATTTTCACACAAAAATCATTTGATTTTGTTAACAGCGGTTAACCCGTTTTTTTTTTTTTCATATATCCTGTGAGTGTCAGGAATTAGCAACTCTTAGAAAGATTTTGCTTACCCAGGCATTAGCAGTAAATTTATCTTATGTCTCTTGGGTTCAAATCATGTTTGGAGAGATTATATAAGTTTCCACGTCGATCTTTAGACAAGATACTCATAAAATGGTATATTTACTCCAAGGGAGGTTACTCCATATTGCATATAGCTTCCATGGCATGCAAACATTTTCTTGGCTGAGTTTGCATTTATAAAAAGGCACTAGGTGTATAGATCCGTCTTTTCCTCGGGAGCTTGCAAAAATAGAACAAAGACAAACAGACAGACAGACATACATATAGATAGAAAAAAAAGACAGTCGATTAATTTTAATAGACTTTTCCATGTTATGAAGACAAGGGGGAAAATCCGTCAGAGATTGTTCGAAATTCATTTTGAAATTGCCGAAAGCTTGGCCCATATTTCTTGTATTTTTATTTCGAAATGAACTCCGAACAATTTCTGGCGGAATTCCCACCATATCCGAGAAGATTATTCGTAACGTACCCGTCGTTTTTTAATAGTATTTTCCTTAAAGAATAGTCACTGCCTAAATGCACAGAATATATAAAATTGTGTATTTAGGCAGTAATGAATCTTTTATACAAATTTCACTGAAGGGAGTTGACAAGGAACTGCGATTAAGAATTTTATTAGTTTTTTCTAATATTCGCACAAATTATTTCTATTCTGGACAGAGTGTGTAAAAACTGTCCAAATGATCTGTTGATCCGAGTACTTTATTAGCCAAAGACTATTTTATTTTTTTTAATCTATTAGCCAAAGACACACACACGCAATATATATATATATATATATATATATATATATATATAGACGAACTAAGATAATGACCAAATGATACAAGTTGTCATAAAGAGAACCGTTACATAATCCTGAAGAAACTGAAACAGCATATTTAATAAAACAATGAAATTAATGCAAATAAAAATACAAGCGGAAAAATAAGAAAATAATGTTTGGGGAGAGGTCAATTCGAAATCAACATTAAAACCTAAAAGAGACAGAATTCCTAGCTATAGCTTTCAACCTCCGACAGAACAAAAAAAAAAAAATGCAGCAGAAAAAAATATTATCTCGTCCAACTCACCAGAAGAAAAAAAAAAAAATTATTAAATCGTTTCACCGTGATCCAGCGACAATGCAATTAGAACGCATCGGGTTTAAGGGAGTGAAAGTGAAACAAGACAGAATGGGGAGTATTAAAGAAAGGACAAAAAGGAAACAGGATTCAAGAAGACAGAAGATAGTGATTGACATTACATTTAAATTTCTGAAGATTGTATAGCGTAGTCACTGAAAAATTGAAGGGTTTGAAAAAGTCGTAACTTTTTCATTTTCAATCTTATTTTCTTTTTTTCCGCAGGTTATAGACCATCCCTTGCAGATTAAAATGGCTATGTATGATATCGAGCAACCAGCAAAACTCATCTAGTTTTTTTTATTCCAATGAGATATCATTTACTCAAACTTAGAGAAAATACCAGCAACAATTTAATGTTAGAGTATCTCCAAGCGATAACATGATTCCGAACCTGATCGCCCGGTTTGAAAAAACTAGTTCAGTCGGCGATCTTCAGAGAAGAGGTCCTAAGCGCACTGACGCGGGAATGGAAGCCGTAC
>OZ038483.1:75637293-75694793 GCA_964036315.1 Acanthosepion esculentum
TAGAAAAACGGGAAAGTATGAGGGAGGCGAAAGAAACGTTCTTACTAAATACAAGGCTCAAGAGCCATTCTATGTAGAGGAAAGAAGAACGTATCATGAGGATATGTAAGATAGATAATAGTTGAAGATCGTAATGATCGGGAAAGCATCATCCCGTGTGTCTGTGCCGCAAAGTAAGTTCTGGGAAAGGAAAAACTTCCTCCTTGTAAAGGGAATGATTCTAACTGTGCTCACATACCATGTTTGATCTCGGTAAACATTCAGCAAGTGTCGATGTAGGCCTCCGAGTGCAGTTTTTTTTTCAGCATTCAAGGAATTTATTGACTCATTTCTGCTTCGTAATCACCTCCATATTGAAAGCTATTTTCTCAGCCTACCGCTCAGATATTTTAAAAAAAAAATGTTGCTATTGATTGGAAAGTTCTGCTTATTTTGCCTTACCACGAACACAAGTCTCGAAGTCGGAGATCAATAATAAAATTAGCGGCAGTGCTTCTGAAAACCGTTAAAATTATTTAAAAAAACTAGTCAATAGATTTAAGTAATATCACTAAATTCTCAATTCCATGCAAAAATAGGATGACAGAGACATTAACTCATTTTTAAGGTGAAGTTGTATCACGTGAGCTGCAAATTCAAATGTCCACATTAGTATTTATTAACCAATCAGCGAGGTTATCTCAAAAGCCAGTCAAACTTTCAAAAAAAGTAGACGACAATTTCTGCGGAGTTTGCTACAAAAATAAAACAAAAGATTATTAACAATCTTTTTTCCTAAAAATTTAAATTAAAAATTGTTTGATATATTTATTAACCAATAAAACCCCCGACTTTAGTAATTTCTTTCTTCAATCTTCCACATAATTGTAAGGCTAGATGAAGACACCATTGACACTAATGTCTTACCATTATGCGGGAGCTATTTTTGCTGCCCCCCGTATATTCTTTCATGGAACAGCACGTATATTTGTGGGTGGATTTTTTTCTATCGGTAGAGGCAATGTTGTCCTACAAAAGAATGCTGGGAATACCATAAACTGAACATGTGAGTAACCGGGAGGTTTTAAGGAAAATCAAAACAAAAAGGACACCTGTACTTAGAATCAAAAAGGGAGTCGAAATTTCTAGGGAACATAAAGAGGAACGTGGGCTTGGGGAATTAGACACACACAGGACATACTGAAAGCAAAAGGTCAGAGACAATAGCTCGTGAGAGGGATAGTGAAAAAACAAAACTTACTAAGAGCTATAAATGATAGGAAGTTGTGGAGAGTCATGATTGTCCACGTTCCGAAGAGATAGGGTACATCAGTTTGGTCGATTCGTTTTTTACGGCTTATCAACCTTTTGCAGGTTATTTAAAGGCAGAAATGTGTCTAGAATGTAATTCTTTTTCTGAGATAAATATACAGATCTTAGTAATTAACCCGTAGCTGGGATAGAATACGTGGATTAATAGCTTTCCAAAGGATATTTGCGCGTAAGTGAATATAAAGAACGCAACGGGAATTAGAACTCGGTTCTCCGATTAACAATTCCGAGGCATTATCCATTACACCACCGGCACATCCAAGCTTTCAGCATCAAGTATTTCGAAAAGGTCACCCAACTGGGTACTGACGAAGCTCGACGTCGCTTAATTTCGGTGACCGTACGGAAACCTGTATATCAACACGATATAGCCGTAAGCCTACGGGTCACATCAGCGTTGCAAACGTCTAGCCCAGAGTTTCCAAAACTTTTTCAGACGCAAAACCCTTCTGGGTTCAGAAACTTTTTTTTTTTTGCGTGGGGGCTCCCCCCAGAGATTAATACATTTGTATGGTCGTAATATAAATATATTCATATACTTTTATAAAAGGTACGCTCAAAAAGAAATGAAAAAATAATACATATTGATATAATTTTTTTAAAAATTTTCATACTTTCCAAAAGTAACAGGTGGAATAGAATTACGAACAATGTTGACATGAAATTTATTTCATCAGTAATCAGAATTTTTTTGGAACATTCAATGAGAACAATGCTTTCGTTTCATATCGTCACATAATTTTTAATGCTTGGCTTTATACTCGAGAGTTTGATTCTCAAATCAGCAGCAGGATTAAGTCTACTTCGGTGTTTAGATTTTATGGCAGCGTAAGAGGAAAGTCCACTTTCACATAAGTAGGGGGGGGTTGTGCTTTTAACCGGAGAGCATACACACGAATGTTACGCCAACGAGAGTCAATTATCAGCCAGAGCTTTTTTTCAATATGGCGAGAAAATTAACTTTCAGATTTATGGTGTCATAGTACACAGATGATATCACAATCAATAACTACTTTTCAGTTCAGCAGTAGCATGATACAATTATCTTTCACCGATATACGATATATAAAAGTATTACAAGATACATCACAACATTATAGATCAATCTAAATCTGTTGGCAACTATTTTTTTAGAAATTATTTACCAACCTTGACAATGTGTTACGTTAAACATTTATTACTCTGAACGTTTGTCTCTGGGTTCCTCGGAACGCATTTTGATAATCTCTGGTCCAGACACATTCTATTCAGCCAGTACAGCGACAAAACGCGACCCAGAACGGATAATATGCATTGAATGGCTAGGGGTTCGATTATCACAGTCGCATCTGGCACCGGCAACCAAATTATCAAATTCCGGCAGTCAGTGGCTTTGAAACCGAACTAATGGAATGAATACCTCTCTAGGCCTCCAGCTGCTGATTAATAAATAGCAGAGCAGACTGGATAAAAAAATAGAATTATATTCTAAAATATAAATGTAAAATGAAGACCTCTTGCTGTTGATCTCGTACGGCGCTTCAGCGTTCTTTCTCGTTTTTATAGGATAAAAAAGAAAAAAGGTTCGCAGGGAGGTGAGAAGAATTTAAAAACCAATATTGGAACGATGAATTTCAAAAATTTAAATATATAAAAATGGGTTTTATTATATTTTCAATAGACAAATAAAACTGCTTGTAATTCCAGCAATTATTATAAATGAAACTAGAAAGTCCTTGTTACTTGAGAGAGATTCAAAAAGCGGATTGACTAATTATGGATATTTTACGAACCATTTGCTAAATATTAAAGGGAAAAAATTGTTGGGTATTCAAACATCAGTCAAGACTAATGGAAGGTTTTAATATGATTAACTGACCATTTGCTTACACCTTAAAACTTAAGAGTGTTGGTTGGATCCAGTGACTTGACCCAAAGAGTTGAGAGTTCAATACCTGGTTACGGCAGTAGTGAACAAAAAACTTGGAGAGTTGAGTTAAAGGGAGATAACAGACACCCGGAAAAGGAAAGGCGCGTAGAACTAGAACTATCTACCTCGGTGAACGAAATAAAAAGTTAAGTTCGAAATTCTAATCACCTGAAGAAGGCCTGAGCATACAATGGCCGAAACGCCGTGAAGATGACAATAAAGATGAGGACAAGAGTCCGAACAATGTAAATAACGAAATTAGTGGCCAAAGTGCTTCCGAGTGATGCCACCGCCTAATGGCATCAACAAAACAGCCACGTGACCGTGACCAAGGGGATCCTTCAAGTTGGGCTGGGGGCACGTCTGATACACGGTAAAGCTTGAAACAAAAATACTTAATCTAAAAACGAACTTTAAATTGGCCAAGAATCCAGCACGTCAGAATGATAAATCAGAAAACGACAAATGAGAAACCACAACGGGCTTGCAAGCAGACATTTGATATTTCTGGAACATTTACCAAGTGATAGGTGTTATATATATTGTCTGAAAGTTGGCAGTCTCAGAATTTCAGAACTGGTTGAACTTTGTCTTACTTCCAAATATTTGTCAAGTTATAATCGTTGGAATGTTTAATCATTTATTTATCATGCTCAGTTCTGGACAATTTTTTTTTGTATTTTACTAGGGAAGCCATTGGAATCATGCCGAAATTACATATACGCGACAGTCAGGTTTGTCCTCAAGGACACATGGTACAGTGGATAAAGGCGTTAGTTAGATCCAGTGACAGGACCCAAAGAGTGCGAGTTCGATACCCGGTTAAGGCACTTGGAGAGGGGAATTCTGATAAGTGACATCCATTAAATATGGAACGTGGAACTAGAACAGTCTACCCCAGTGAGCGAAATAAAGGGTTCAGTTCGACATTCCAACCACCTGAAGAAAGCCGGAGCGTACAACGGCCGAAACGTTGTAATAAATATGGCAACAAAGATGAGGACAATAGTCCGAAAATACCTCATCTCAGAAATATAGACAGATACAGTCAGGTTTAAGATGACACTTTTTCAAAAATGTCATATCAAGTTGATTTTGGTCATGCCATTAATATTATTAGCCGTTTCCCTACAAGGATACATTTGGCATTCCTTGACCTAGCAGATGGTACAGTTTTCGGTTAAAATTTATAAAATCTTATTCTAAAAATACTTTCTTTTTTTTTTTAAAAGAAAAAAGAAGAAAAGAAAAGAGAAGAAAAGAAAAGAGAAGAAAAGAAAAGAGAAGAAAAGAAAAGAGAAGAAAAGAAAAGAGAAGAAAAGAAAAGAGAAGAAAAGAAAAGAGAAGAGAAGAAAAGAGAAGAAAAGAAAAGAGAAGAAAAGAAAAGAGAAGAAAAGAAAAGAGAAGAGAAGAAAAGAGAAGAGAAGAAAAGAGAAGAGAAGAAAAGAGAAGAAAAGAAAAGAGAAGAAAAGAAAAGAGAAGAAAAGAAAAGAGAAGAAAAGAAAAGAGAAGAAAAGAAAAGAGAAGAAAAGAAAAGAGAAGAAAAGAAAAGAGAAGAAAAGAAAAGAAAAGAAAAGAAAAGAGAAGAAAAGAAAAGAAAAGAGAAGAAAAGAGAAGAAAAGAAAAGAGAAGAGAAGAAAAGAGAAGAAAAGAAAAGAGAAGAGAAGAAAAGAGAAGAAAAGAAAAGAGAAGAAAAGAAAAGAGAAGAAAAGAAAAGAGAAGAAAAGAAAAGAGAAGAAAAGAAAAGAGAAGAAAAGAAAAGAGAAGAAAAGAAAAGAGAAGAAAAGAAAAGAGAAGAAAAGAAAAGAGAAGAAAAGAAAAGAGAAGAAAAGAAAAGAGAAGAAAAGAAAAGAGAAGAAAAGAAAAGAGAAGAAAAGAAAAGAGAAGAAAAGAAAAGAGAAGAAAAGAAAAGAGAAGAAAAGAAAAGAGAAGAAAAGAAAAGAGAAGAAAAGAAAAGAGAAGAAAAGAAAAGAGAAGAAAAGAAAAGAGAAGAAAAGAAAAGAGAAGAAAAGAAAAGAGAAGAAAAGAAAAGAGAAGAAAAGAAAAGAAAAGAAAAAAGAAAAAAGAAGAGAAAAGAAAAAAGAAAAAAGAAAAAAGAAGAGAAAAGAAAAAAGAAAAAAGAAAAAAGAAGAAAGAAAAAAGAAGAAAAGAAAAAAAGAAGAAAAGAAAAAAAGAAAAGAAAAAAAGAAAAGAAAAAAAAGAAAAGAAAAAAAAGAAAAGAAAAAAAAGAAAAGAAAAAAAAGAAAAGAAAAAAAAGAAAAGAAAAAAGAAAAGAAAAAAGAAAAGAAAAAAGAGAAGAAAAGAAAAAAAGAGAAAAGAAAAAAAGAAGAAAAGAAAAAAGAGAAAAAAGAAAAGAAGAGAAAGAAAAGAAAAGAAAAAAGAAAAGAAAAGAAAAAAAGAAAAGAAAAAAGAAAAGAAAAGAAAAAAGAAAAGAAAAGAAAAAAGAAAAGAAAAAAGAAAAGAAAAGAAAAAAGAAAAGAAAAGAAAAAAGAAAAGAAAAAAGAAAAGAAAAGAAAAAAGAAAAAAGAAAAAAGAAAAGAGAAAAGAAAACGGGTTTCTCAAGTCCAGTAGGTTTTATTGCTCTTTCCAGTATTGATTGGGGGGGGGGGGGTCCTTTCTAAACTTCTGTTTGAAGTATCGTGGAATGCTACCATCTTGATTATGTCATTATTTTCTACATGTGCCATACATTTTAGTTTTTGTCGCTGTTGGTAGTCCTCAGTTGATGTGTTTTCTGTTATTTGATACAGCTTGTGTAGCGACAGTCCACAGTGTTCAAAGAAGGATTATCTTTGCCAAGCCCCTCAGGTTTTACTCGCTCAAAGCCTTTTTTTCAACATTGATCTTAGAAAGCGGTTGTAAACAGCTGATGGTATAGATATTTCTGAATGAGTTTGGTGGTGACGAGGTTATTTAAGAACATGACTCGAGGTTTCAGTTTGAGGTTTTGGTTTTATAGTAATTTGCGGTGTAGGGGCAAAACTACCTGAGGTGCAGCATGTTCTTTTTTAGGGATCTGTAATTCAGTCAAATTAACTTCAACCATATTTGCCTGGATTTTGTCTCTGACTCGTTTAATTACAAATAATTCTAGCAAGAAAAAAAAACCGAAACATGTATTTTTCTCATTTTATAATTTAAGTTCCCAAATATTAAAGCAAGTCTGCAAAATCTAAAATTGCTCCCAGGAAATTATCTAAAACATACTCAGTTCCTTTTATACGTTTTAAATGACTTAAACCGGTTAAATTCAGGCTATAAATGGCTTTTGTGCAATCATTTCAACCCAAGCAAGGCAACAATGTCACTAAGACGGAAGTGTTACTTAGGGTGGAAGAGAATGAAAAGACTTTAGTGAGAAAAGAAGGACATATTTCAGTAAGACAGTAGATGGCGACTGGCATTATTTAAAAAATAATTAGTGCCGCTTCTCAATCGCCAAAATTGAATACGATTCTCTAATCTTAAATTTCACTGCCCCATAATACCATGTGAGAAATGTCATTATATTTAATTTTTAAATGATTCGTTTAAACGTTATTTCATTTATTAAACAATATATTTATTTACATCTACGGGCCTGAATATTCGAGAAATCCTGTGAGAAAAATATGCGTCCTCCGGTAGGATTCGCAGCTATCAAAAAGGTCATTCATATTTGTTTGGTAATATTTCACCCAGAACTGGTGAAAATCAGCACAGTCTATTAAGATGCGTCTAATTGTGTATGGCTTCTAACGGGCCGTATATATTTGAGGCTTTCATTTTTGAGCAGGTCATTGATGCGTGGGGCGTGTGTGCTCTATACGGAGTCTGGCTAGGACCACCACTTCTCTTCTTGATTTCCTATAACCTGGAAGCCATTCTCCGATGTTCGATTTGATGTTAAATAGTTTGAATAGTTGTTCCATGATTGTTGCCACTTTCTCATAATGTAATTTTTAATATACAGTCGTAGGACTGTGTATGGGATTTTAGCATTGGAAGGGGCAGATCTAGTGAATTTTTAGCTGCCTTATCAACCTTTTCATTTCCGTGAATGTCACTGTGGTCACTGTGTGTCAGCAGAAGGTGTTTTCTTTTTTTTTTTTTTTTAGAGAGATTATTGATTTTATTTAAAAGTTTTATGATTAAGGGGTTTGAGTTGTGTCTGTTTTTCAAATATGTTTTTCAAGATATAAGCGTTGATTTTGGATCAGAGAAAATAATGAATTTATCACGTTTGTATGATGATATAATTTCTAGCGTTAAATCAGGTGCTAGTACCTCGGCACTGTAGATTGAAGCTCCATCGGGCAACCGTTTCATTGTTTTAAAATTTTTCATTATTGCGGCACATGCTACTTTTTCTCCGATATGTATGTGTTTTTTATGGATTGCAATTCAAGATAGGTCAATGGATTGGTTTTTGATTTTTGGAGGCTTGTAAGGTCTAGTAAGACTTTTGGTTGTTTTAGTAACCAGGATGGTGTATTTGAGGTGATGCTTTTGTGTATGCGTTGTGTTTATTTGGGCTTCATTGGTGAGCTCTTCAGTGCGTATAGCGAATGGTCTAATAGATTTTTCCTTTCGTTCGAAGAAGGTTTTATTTTGAAGGTGGAGCACACTATGGTAGTTTGGGTTTGAGGTCAATTTTGCGTAATATGGTAGAGCCAGTTTCTGTCGTCTTAGTGGTAATGAGGTTTCGTTTGCTTCTACGTACAGGCTCTCGACTGGGGGTGTGCTGAAAGCCCCCGGTGCAAGTCTAAGTACCTGATGGTGTATGGTTTCTAATTCTTTTACATACGTTTTTCTGGCTGCTCTATAAATGAAGAGAGCATAGTCCAGTTTTGACCGTACCAATGATCGGTAATTTTTAGTAGCGTTTTTGTCGGCTCGCCACTCAGTGAGAGTCCCCATTCTGAGGAGTTGCATCGCTTTGTTGCATTCTGCTTGTACATGTTTGATAAGTGGGATAAACGACAATTTTTTGTCGAATATAAGGCCTAGATATTTGTATTTTTGACCGCAGCTATTACTTCATTATCCAAGTTTAGGGTGGGTCCATCTGATTTGGCAGAAGTGTATGCACTTGGTCTTATCTTTTGAAAATTTAAAATCATTTTCTATAGTTCACCTGTCCAACCTATCGAGGCAGAACTAGAATTGTGTGCGTGTGTTTTGATTTGCAGTAAATCAAGAAATCATCCACATATAGTGCGCAGTCGGTCCCGATTTTAATGTTTTTCACTATGTCATTTTTATGTTAAAAATGGTAGCCGATAGAATGCTACCCTGTGGCACCGCCATGTCTTGCTCCTTTTTGATCGAAGTTGTGTCATCTATTCATACTTTGAAATGCCGATCATCCAGAAATAAGTAGTGCCATTCTGCCCATCCATCCCAAGTCCTTTAAACCTTTTTTATGCTATATCTCCAGGTTGTGTCGTATGCTTTTCTATATTAAAAAAAAAATTGCTGTTAGGTGTTCTTTTTTATGAATGCTTCACGTATGAAGGTTTCCAAATCTCACTAGGGGGTCGCTTCTTTTTCTTCTGAAACCTAGCTGATACTCCTTTATCAAGTTATTAGTTTCCAGGTACCATACAAGTCGGTTATTTTTTAATATTTATTGATAATTTGTAATAGGAAGTTTGAGGATACTTCAGGTAAATGTTTTATGAATTCATAGTGAATATTGTCTACTCCAACAGCTGTATTGTGTGCTTTTTTTTTCTCTTTTTTTTTTTTAGTGCTTCTTGCATTTTCCGTTTTTGTGAAAAGTTGGTTATAGATTTCTTTGTTTTTTGGATTGGAAGTTGATTTTTTTCTTCGTTATGATTGATGGTCTGGAATTCTTTGGTCTTATTTTGTGGAGGAATTTTGTGCAAGCTTTTCTACAAGGCTATCAGCTATGGCTTTATTATTTGCAATTTTTGAATTATTTTGTATAAGGTGTTTGGTATGGCTCCTACAATTTTCCCCTAATATTTTCCGGATCATGTCCTAGAACTTTTTTTTAGTATCCATATTTATTTTATATATTTTCTCCGTGTATTTATTTGGCATTCTTTAATGGTTTTGCGTGCTAGGGCTCAGCTATTTTTGTATATATCTAGATTTTCTTTAGTTGGATTGGTCTTTAATCTTAAATATGCTCGACGTTTTCTTATTGCTTTTTCGTCATTGAACCATAGTTTGTTACTATTTTGGGAGAAATGGAGCTTTTTGGTATGTTATCTTTTGCAATAGTATTAAGTATGTTAGTGAAATATGTTATAAGGTCTTCATTGTCAGTGTTGGTTTCGTAACTAGTCTATGTGTACATGAGTTTCGAAATTCTTTCCAATTGGCTTTCTGGAGGTTCCAAGAAGGTATTTTATCTTCTAGTTTAGGGTTCTGGGTTTCTAATATGATTGATGAAAATATAAACAACGAGGAAGTTTTCAAGAATATGGGAATTAAAAGAACACTTAAAGTCAGAAAGAGTCAGTTGAAAATTCTGGGACGCATAATGAAAGAGGACTTGGAAATTTCAACACGCTTGAAATTTTATGGCAAGCTGGGCCGAGGGAAAAACGGGTAATCAGCCCGAGTTGGTGCAACTAGATGGCGGAGTGCAGACAAAAAATGTGGGGTAAAAAGTCAAATGGGACAGGAACTCGAGGAAAGTCATAACCCACGTAGCCGTATCTGTTTAAATAAATCATCATCCAAAATCCTAGTTTTTACCTCGACTTGAACACCGACCTCTAGCAAAATATCCAGCTGTCTGAAGTACTACGTAGGCTAAAGAGCACGGCATTTATCAATCACGGTGTTTGTAAAAAGCTCTTTATGTAAAAATGTGCCAAGAAAAAAAAAAGAGGTTTATTAGAATATTGATTTTATTTTCTGTCGCTGATCAATTAGCAATCAAGTTTGGACGGAATGATTCCGGACTGATCACGTAAATCTCTTGTTCTCCAAAAACAAATCCTTCCTCTGTTAAAAGCTGAAGTTGGATATCGATCAGGCTCAGTATTTATCTGACGGGAGTATACAACAGCCTGTTCAATTAAAAGCAGACAAAGCCACCTGTCGACAGCTCTTGGAATCAGACAACAGGTAAAGGTTCAGGGAAGGAAGAATATCATAGCTGGTATCATGTCAAATTGATAGGGGAATCTTGTGCGTTCGGAATGAAGCTGACAGCCTGGAATGAGCAGGCGTTACATGATAGTAATGTCTTTTTTCTGATCATTAAAAGAGAGAGAGAGAGAAGGAAAAGAGCCAAAAACGAAAAGGAGGAAAAGAGCCAAAAACGAAAAGGAGGAAAAGAGCCAAAAACGAAAAGGAGGAAAAGAGCCAAAAACGAAAAGGAGGAAAAGAGCCAAAAACGAAAAGGAGGAAAAGAGCCAAAAACGAAAAGGAGGAAAAGAGCCAAAAACGAAAAGGAGGAAAAGAGCCAAAAACGAAAAGGAGGAAAAGAGCCAAAAACGAAAAGGAGGAAAAGAGCCAAAAACGAAAAGGAGGAAAAGAGCCAAAAACGAAAAGGAGGAAAAGAGCCAAAAACGAAAAGGAGGAAAAGAGCCAAAAACGAAAAGGAGGAAAAGAGCCAAAAACGAAAAGGAGGAAAAGAGCCAAAAACGAAAAGGAGGAAAAGAGCCAAAAACGAAAAGGAGGAAAAGAGCCAAAAACGAAAAGGAGGAAAAGAGCCAAAAACGAAAAGGAGGAAAAGAGCCAAAAACGAAAAGGAGGAAAAGAGCCAAAAACGAAAAGGAGGAAAAGAGCCAAAAACGAAAAGGAGGAAAAGAGCCAAAAACGAAAAGGAGGAAAAGAGCCAAAAACGAAAAGGAGGAAAAGAGCCAAAAACGAAAAGGAGGAAAAGAGCCAAAAACGAAAAGGAGGAAAAGAGCCAAAAACGAAAAGGAGGAAAAGAGCCAAAAACGAAAAGGAGGAAAAGAGCCAAAAACGAAAAGGAGGAAAAGAGCCAAAAACGAAAAGGAGGAAAAGAGCCAAAAACGAAAAGGAGGAAAAGAGCCAAAAACGAAAAGGAGGAAAAGAGCCAAAAACGAAAAGGAGGAAAAGAGCCAAAAACGAAAAGGAGGAAAAGAGCCAAAAACGAAAAGGAGGAAAAGAGCCAAAAACGAAAAGGAGGAAAAGAGCCAAAAACGAAAAGGAGGAAAAGAGCCAAAAACGAAAAGGAGGAAAAGAGCCAAAAACGAAAAGGAGGAAAAGAGCCAAAAACGAAAAGGAGGAAAAGAGCCAAAAACGAAAAGGAGGAAAAGAGCCAAAAACGAAAAGGAGGAAAAGAGCCAAAAACGAAAAGGAGGAAAAGAGCCAAAAACGAAAAGGAGGAAAAGAGCCAAAAACGAAAAGGAGGAAAAGAGCCAAAAACGAAAAGGAGGAAAAGAGCCAAAAACGAAAAGGAGGAAAAGAGCCAAAAACGAAAAGGAGGAAAAGAGCCAAAAACGAAAAGGAGGAAAAGAGCCAAAAACGAAAAGGAGGAAAAGAGCCAAAAACGAAAAGGAGGAAAAGAGCCAAAAACGAAAAGGAGGAAAAGAGCCAAAAACGAAAAGGAGGAAAAGAGCCAAAAACGAAAAGGAGGAAAAGAGCCAAAAACGAAAAGGAGGAAAAGAGCCAAAAACGAAAAGGAGGAAAAGAGCCAAAAACGAAAAGGAGGAAAAGAGCCAAAAACGAAAAGGAGGAAAAGAGCCAAAAACGAAAAGGAGGAAAAGAGCCAAAAACGAAAAGGAGGAAAAGAGCGTATCATTATGTAATTTTTTTAATTCAATATTTACAGGCAAATGATCCGAAGAGAACAGCATGTTCTATCGGGATTTATTATGAGCGGACACAATCTTAAAACATACGCTATACAAATTATAGTGTGTTGATAGCAGGCAGAGAAACAATAATGCAAGGACTCCTACAGAAAGTTGTAAAGGAAAGAGAGAAGAAAAGAATAACCATCAAGATAAAATGGTTGACAGCAAGAGGAACAGTCCTAGATACAAACTACTAGTTGGAGATACCAAAAATCAAGCAACTACGAAAATCTGCTAAGTTATTTGTTTGTTTGTTTTTCAACAGAGAACGTAAAATGCGATATCGAAATCCGAAGGAACATTGCAATAGTGAAAATTGACTTCTAAAAGCTAAGCAAAGTATTAAGAAACTGAAAAATTCCATTAGAAACAAAGAAACAAGTACTGAAGTGTAACGTGATACCGGTTCTCCTATATGTCAGAAAATGCTGGCCAATCTCTTCACAGATGAAGAGACTCGAGTTAAAAGAAATGTGGTTCTACGGAAGGATGCTGAGAATACTATGGAGTGAACATGCTAGTAACGAGGAAGTTTTAAGGAAAATCAAACAAAAAGGACATTAATGCTTACAATCAAAAAGGTTTTAAATTTTTTGGACCCAATGTGGAAAAAGAATTTGAAACTAACAGAGCGAAAATCAATGAATCATCTACTAAACGAACTTGTGTAATTGGATGAGAGAATAGGAATTGGTTTATTGATGGATGAGGAGGGATGGTGGAGTAATGGATAGCGACTTGGATTGAGGAATCGGAGAGCAGAGTTCGAATTCCAATCGAATCCATTACATTCACTTACGTGCTAATACCCTTGGAAAAGGTATGAATCTTCTTCCGCCACCAGCTATGGGTAAATAGTAGGAGAGACCGGGTTTTATAACCTTGGATGGCAACTGGTTACCGCAGAAAGAAATGGCAACTTACTGCGGGTAAAATATGCCGTGTCAGTCATGTATCTTTCGAGACATGATTGCCTAAGCGTGTATCACGCATGGCACAAAACTGACTGATTGATGGATTTGTTTTTTTACGGCTTATCAACCTATATATAGGTTATTTTAAACCAGGGCACATTTTTACATCGTAGGAATCTTATGGAGATAATTTTACTGATACAAGTCTTACTAATTAACCGATAGCTAGGAGAAATATACCGATTCATATATTTCTTCAGGGTATTTAATATAAATAACCAGAGTGGAATTGGAACTCTGCTCTCCGATTAGCAATTCCAAGTCATTATCCATTACACCACCCTCGCAACCAAGCTTACAGTACCTGGTATTCCCAAACGATCACCCATACTGGGCTCGACGTTGCTTAACTTCCGTGATCATGTGAGAAGCGGTATTTCAACATTATATGGCTTTAAGCCAGTATAGGGATTGAGAGGAACAGCAAAAGACAAACATTACTAAGCGCTACAAAGGATAAAAGTTGTGGAGAGCTATGATCGCCGACATCCCGAAGGAATAACGTTGCAGAAACGTTGTAGCAACATTTTGTTAGCCGGGTGCAAACGCAAACCGGCTTGCACATGAATAGGTGAAACCCTGCCAACAATCTTTTCGATATAACGATAGACATTGCAACTGTCGAAGCGTCTCGCTATAAAGTCTACTTACAAGAATGGTAAATTTCAGATTCTGTTTGGAGGTTAAAATAAAATCAATATCCCTCAGACATTAATCCTATTGAATAGATGTTAATGCTCATGGATAAGTGATATGCTGCCGAGTATGCTAAAATTTAAAAAAAAAATAGAATTTCGGTTCCCCCCACTAGAGTCTTATTTTCATCGGCAATTGTCTTCTATATAATAAATGCGAATGTTATTGTGTCATACTTTTTCAAGATAAAACTAACTTTCTGTAGTGAAAGAGATAATCAGTTACCCGAAAAAAAGTTCATGTTTTGTGTGCGATCTGCCGAAGAAAAATTACCAAAAAGTAGTTAGCAAAAATCTACTTCAATGACTAGAATCTATGCTAATGTTCTTCCCTCCCCTGAATGGCGTGACCAGTCAGAAAATTCTCTCGGTGAAGAACAGAAGCCGTTGTATCGAAAAGATAGCAGGATATTTCGCCTATTCATGTGCAAGTCGGTTTGGGTTTGCGCATATACTCAGTTAACGAAATGTTGCCACAGTGTGAATGATATTCCAGGAATTTTTAAATAAAACAAAAAATTTTTTTAAAATCTGTTTTTGGCTTATTTATCGGGGTGAGCGCGACCATAGACACCACACATAGAAATAAGGCACCAGATTCACCTACATTTTGGACGATCAAAAAGGTCAATCCAACCGGAGTGCAATGGAAGGTCCTTTATGTGAGAGAATTTTAGTAAATAAATTTTATTTTGGGGGTGAATTAACAGAAAAGATCCACAGCCTCTTACGCGGGGTCAAAACTAAGTTTTATCGAATATAGGACAAGACACAAGAAAAATATCAAATGGGATTTCGTAGTGAATTTTTAATTTTGGCGCTATTACACTTTCGCCCCCACCAAAAAAAGCACAACTAGATAAATTTATACAATGAAATTTTTTTTTTTAAATCTTTTTAAAAAGTTTAATTTCATAAAATAACAGTTGGACTGTCGCAATTATTAATAACTAAATTTAATTTACAAACACTATCAATGGTTTTAAGAAAGCGTCTGTAAATGTGTTTCTGCTGTCAAAAGTTTCTAAAATGAAAGAAGATAAAGAAATAAAATGCATTATTTAAGATTAAAATCCACAAATTATGAAACAAATATTAAGTAAAATGTGAAATCTATTCGTATGTTTTTTGTTTTTTTTTTTTAACTAAAAAAGAACTGAAGACAAAAAAAACATCGTGCGGTTGACAGCATCATGTGGGGGGTGCGAAAGTGTAATGGCGCCTTTATTTTGACTATTTGTAGTTTACGAACAATTTTCTTTTGAGATGTAAATTATTTAAAAAAAAATAAAAAAAAAAAAGTAAAAATGGCGTTACAAAATAGCTTATTCAAACCAATAACTGAAAATGGTTTCCATCGAAAGAAGTCTATAGGATCTTGTTTGAACCTTGAAGACTGGTGCAACAGAATCAAAAAGAAAGCTAAGCTCGGAAGAATGTAGTTAATGTTCTTTTTTCTTTTTACTGAACTTACTCGTGTCAACTTGTCTCAATTACTACGCAATAATCAAGACAATTGAATATTTCAATCATAGCTGTTCTGCAGCGAATGTATACAAACACCAGTAATGGCTGCCCGCAACGCGAATGAATCCGAACTTTTACTGTCGATGACTCCAGCACGGTAGATTTTATCAAGCCAGATTCAAATGAAGCATATACAATTACACATAAATGTAAGTATTTTGGAATTTTTTAATGCGAACTGAGTGTGGGTGCTAAACAGCAAATTAACCAAAAAAAAAAAAAATCTTTGTGAAATGCGTTTCTGTAGAAAAGCCAAATATGAACTTGTTTAGAAAGGTTATCTTCACAGCCACACAATTGTTCATAAAGAAAAATCCACACTTCTCTAGGAAATTTAGGTAAACAGTCTTTCTATTTCCAATTCTTGGCATGATTATCTTTTAACTTATCAGATCTTTTTACCTGAAGTAAATTAATACCGACCGGGATCTAAAAAAAAAAAAAAAACACACAATGTTGTCATTTCAGTTAATTTATCCCCCTTTTTTAAAATTTCAACATGGACATTTTATTTAAAGAAATTTACGTCAATGCTTTCGTTTAAAATATTAAAAAAAATAGTCAGGGAATGATAAATCGTTATTGCAGTTTGTGGGTTTATTTTACTATTACACGAGTCTCATACCCGATTATTATTTTATGTTGGATAAGTATAGTCAACTGGCCAATGTTGATCAAGAAATGGCGGAATTGATCATGGGCACTAGGGAGACGGGTGTAATGATAAAAATTTCCTAAACCTTTTTTTTTTTTTTTTTTTTAATAACCGTGCCTGGTAAACGGTATTAAAGTCCAATGTTCTATGATGTGACGCACACGCCCACAAATTAAATTAAAAGTTTAGTACAGTGTAACCCGGATATAAGAGAGTTGTCGGGACCGGAGAAGAAGTCTCTTATATCCGGGTTTGGTCTTTTTTGTTTAGGTAAGTATGGGAACACTTCATATAACGCTTTTTATGTACAGAACACTAGTTTATTTAACAGTTATAGACATAAAAAACACAGACAAAAATACATTTTCAAGTTTTCTCAAAGCTAACATTTTTAAATCACACACGTAGGCTTCCTTTTTTCAATTTGTCTATTTGGTGCTTAAGTCAAAAAGAAATTCCACCATATTTTTCGTATACATCATATTGTAAAATTGTTTAAAAGATACACTGAAATTATAAAAACATTCATTTACCTTTGATGTCGTCGAAAAAGAATTAGAAAAAATCCATGACTCCAAGAAATAAGTTTTTGTGGTATTTTGTTCCCTCATTCATCTGCTATATAAGAAAGGACAATCTCTAGAAAGGCGTATTTATCTACCCCTGACACCTAGTGGTAACAAAATGACCAAATGTGAATTGGAAATGTTTTTGACTATTCCCTCCTTCTTTCCACGAGAGTTACCTTTTTTTTTTAACACAAGGGAAACAACTACGTTTTAACATTTTGGAACGGTCTGTATACAATCATTTTCTCAGATCAATGTTTAAAATAGCTTCAAACAAATTAATGCTATACATTTTAAAACCAATCACACCTTATAAAATGGGGCTAAATATCAAAGAACGTTACTAATGAACGAAAGCCATATTATTTGGACACTTCCAGTCGCGAAAAATGGTTAGCACATGTAACGAGAAGGGAAAATAATGACATAATGATGATTATGTCTACACTACCAAAAACAAAACGTTTGAGAATTTTTATCAATATTAAAAAGAAATATATTTAGCGGATTTGAGAAGTCTAATTTTAGAAATAAAATTGTTTTAATAAAAACGATTTAATGAATTTCGTCAGTGACAGTAACAGTTAGGTCAATGTTTCCTGTTTGGAAACGGCTATTTTATCAATAGCACTGCTAATTATTTTAAATTTTCGACAAGTTTTTCTTTCATCATATTTCTGTTGTTTTATATGCATTGCTTTCTTTTTTCAGGATATAGGCGACCATGGCTCTCCACCTCCCTCTATCCCTTGCAGCTCTCAACAAGTTCCTTCCCTCTGCTTCCTCCACGTACTGTCATCTACTTGCTTACGTCCGCCAGGTAGGTCACGCGTTGTTTTCCTTGTCTCTAACTCCCTCTCTATTCGACCCGTGAGTATGAGATTATCCAGGCCCTTCTTCCTCATTATGTTTCCCAGAAACTTCAGCTCCCTCTTCCTGATATTAAGTAAAGGTCCACCCTATATAAGCCATGCGGGGGGGTCACTCGGGGTTAAGGATTTAGACTTGACCAGGTTAAGATTGTAGTGATCGGGGAAACATCCTTTCGGAAGTCGGTTTCCTAGAGCAGTGGTTCGCGAGAAGAAGCGGTTCGCGGGAAACTGACTTCTCATCGATGGAATACGGAGGGAATGGGGGTGGTTTATTACAATGGATTGGCGGGTCCTAGCTGTGAAGGTTAGACCTGACGGAACCAATGACTGTAATGTACTTGTCACCCGTATATAATATAATTTTCTATTTCAGATGGCTGACACGAAGATGATGATGGCGTTTATGCAGGCCTTCTCCATGTGTGACAGCATTAAGAAAAGTGAATAAACTGAATCCAGTACATGTACTTTTGTATTAGTATCTGTCTATATTTCTGAGATTAGGTATTATGTACACTATTTACATTATTCGGACTATTGTCCTCATCTTCATCGCCATATTTATTACAACGTTTCGGCCGTTGTACGCTCCGGCCTTCTTCAGGTGGTTGGAATGTTGAACGGAACCCTTTATTTCGTTCACTGGGGTAGACTGTTCTAGTTCCACGTGCCATGTCTGATGGATGTCAGTTATCAGTTATCTCGTGTTAATTCCCCTCTCCAAGTTCTCCACCGCCTTAACCAGGTATTGAACTCACACTTTGAGTCCTGTCAATGGATCTAACCAACGCCTGGAGAGGTGAATTAACAGGAGATAACTGATGACTGACATCTATTAGACATGAAAGACACGAGGAACTAGAACAGTCTACCCCAGTGGGCGAAATTAAGGGTTCAGTTCGACATTCCAACCAACTGAAGAGGGCCGGAGCGTACAACGGCCGAAACGTTGTAATAAATATGGCGACAAAGATGAGGACAATAGTCCGAATAATATAAATAGTGTACATAATACCTGATCTCAGAAATATAAACAGATGTTTATTAAACTTAGCAAGACAATAAATAAAAGAGACTGTGTTGTACTTATCTTCAACGCAAGGTGGTCCCATCTATCTTTAAAAATCTTCAGTTAACTAAAAAACTAGTTCCAGTGGAAAAGAAACATGTCATGACTGTAACATATACTGGACAGAATTACGTCACTTCCTACAATTACCAGTCAAATATTTTTTTTAATACTAATAATAATAATAACAGTCCAGGCAAATTGACCAGAAATAATTGCGAAAAATCATGTTAAAAAGACATCTCTTCTAATTGATGTTGCAGCTGGAGCAGACAAGTAAGACAGCTTAGAAAACGTTTGGGTGTCTAAGCAAATACAAGAACCACGAGAGAGAAATCAGTAGAATGTGGCATCTGGAGATAGCAACATACCTTTTGTTATTGGGGACTTTGGAAATTACACCAAAAGAAGCAAACAAATATGTGGTCCAATTTAAGAGAAAGGTTTTATAAGTTTCAACCGAAAACAGTACTGAGTGCTTGGTCAATGAATGTCAAATGTTTCCTTGTACGGGAACGGCTAATATTACCATTACCAAATATCAAATACCACATCATTTGAAGACTTCCAACAGCAGCAAGAACAAAAATGGATAGCACATGTAACTATGAAGGAAAATAATGATATACAGCTCTCCAATCTTTTGATCAGTAGTAGAGATTTATACTTTGTTTCTTGTTTAGGATTGCATTTCCAGTTCTTTCTAAAGTGTTCTCATTCTATTTCACTCCTAGTAACCTGTTGCGTCTTAGCGGCATTATCGCCAGAAGGAACTATGACAGTGGACTTGATTACCTGTTGTAATTGGGGCTTTGGGAAAGATATCAAAAGGAGAAAAACACATACGTGGATTATAATCTTGGCAACCTAAAATAAACGAAAGAAATCATATTCATGGGTATTTCTCACATGTTACTCTCCTTGCAATGAACTCGGGTACCATGAGGTACCATGCATCGGGAAAAAATCTAATTTTATTTTTCCCCGATACATGGTTCCTCATCCGCATACATCTTTGGATACAAAAATAAACTTGTTTTCTCTTGAAGTCTTTGGTTGAGACTTGGTGGCGGTGGGTGGGGGAAGTTGTACCGCGCAAATCAAAGGATAAAACATCATTATCATCATCATAAAATAACAACAACAACACCGTGAAGATAAAAACAGTTATGCTGCTCATGGTTTCTGATCTTGATTGATTGTAGATGCATGCACATTTATTTTAACCATTTCACCCCAAGAAAGGCAAGTAAGGCTACTAAGATGGAAGAGGTTACTGAGTGTGAATGAATACGAAAGGAAAAAAAAAAACGGTATTACGGCGAGCGAACAATAAAAGGACAATAATTAGGAAGACAGAAGATAACGATTGAGGTTGCATTTAAATTCTTGAAGCTCAAAGTTGACTGAGATTCTAAAAACCGGAAGAGAGTTCCACAATCCACGAGAAGAGACCGTTATAAGGCATTTTTTTTGTCTTGATGAATTAAGAAAGATTATTGTAAATGTATTGGCCAGTACCACGGATTAGCTTGTCATCCGCATCATCCGCATCATCTGAACATGTCTTCTAGGAACTGATGTGGTTCGACTGGAGGATATTAATGTCGGAACATGTGACCAACATGGAAGTTTTAAGGAAAATGTAAACAAAATAATATTTGTGTTCAGAATCAGAAAGAGACTGCCGAGAGAAGAGGGCTTGCCGAATTTGATATATTGAAATATCTAAGGCAAGACGAATCATTTTCCACTCTACAACCCCTTTCCCCACAGACAAAACGTCGCAAGCCTCTCACTGCTCTATCGTTATTTCTAGGGAAAGTGTTCAGATGAACTACATTCCTCAGTTCTACCACTTTTAACCTTCATGGCTAGGGCCCGCCGAGCTACCCTCATTGCAGCGAACCACCCTCATTCCATTCGTATTCAATTGATAAGATGTAAGTTCCACTCGAATCAGCTTCTTCCTGCGTACCGCTGAGACTCTCAAGAGGATACTTCCCCTGTCACTACAATCTTAACTTTTTCGAGTCTACGGTTTACTTTCTTACATATCCGCATAAACTATGTCTCTTACGCTGTAACCCTCTAACTAGAGTGGCTCTCAGGCCTTGTACGGGATGAATATTACTGTAAAAAAAGACTGACGGAGGAAACAGCGAGTTACCTAGGTAACCAGCTTGTGTAAATGAATGGCAGAACAAGGACTGGGAGGGATGGTAAGGAGACAAATATTATAGCTACAAAGGATAGGAAGTTGTGGAGAGCCATGATCACCCCCGCCGTGTATTTAAAAGTAGATGAAGTAGTGTTTTACTGGATATGAACCAAGATATATGCCTAATCTTGATTAGCCTCCAATCGGGATCGAACGCATGCCATCAGCAATGGGATGAATGATTAAAATACCGTGCTTGAAAGAGAATATTTATTAAGCTTATTTCGGCTAGGTAACGTGCGATAACAAATCACTCATAATAATCTGTAAGGCTATCATCCACATACAACTTCGGATACAAAAAAAAAAAAAAAAAAAACTATCATCATAATCAGACTCCCAACTGCTTCTCGGGGGGACCTGGGGACAGACTTTGATCTCTCTTCCTCATGATTCTTTCAGTAGGCTTTCAGATACCGTGGCGGCGCCCATCTTCTCTTCAAGCTCTTCACCGACAACCGAAGGGTCAAGGGGTCGACCTCGGTCCGCACTCTACGCCCGCTGGTTTTGAATTCAGAGTTGTCTATCTCCTAGACCAGTTGCCACCCAAGTCTATAAGACTTAGGCTGTCCTGCTACTCACCTACAGCTTGGTATGGAGTCATACCTTTCCCAAAAATATTAGCATGTAAGTAAATGTAATGAACCTGGCTGGAATCCGAACTCGGGTCTCCGATCCCTCAATCCAAGCCGCTACCCACCGCGCCTCCATGTAAGGCTATAAACAAAGCCCCCAATAATGATCTGTGAAATTAAATGCTAATTATCGTTTTGAAGTGGGCACTTAGAACGCAGCCAACAACACTCAGTATTTCGAAAAAATACACTACAATATTTTTTCGATTATTTTGGGGAATGGATTGACAAATTATGTTCGGATAATTGAAAATTCCGGATAAGTGAAGAATGGAGAAAAATGTAATTTCATGAAAGAAATTTCATATTTATATCAGCAGATAACATTTTCAAATGCTTTGATCAGTCAATTTTTTGTCTGGCTCTGGCTGTCTTGGTGTTTTTTCTGCCGATAACTCCGTAAGCTGGATAAAATCAGATCTATTTGAAAAGATAGCTTATGGTTGAAAACGCAACCAACGTACACTGAAACAGATTCGATGTTTGAAATTCAGCATTGAGACAGTTGAACTTCAACATGGTAATTGTAATTATTGATGTGTTCTTACGGCTTATTTAAAGCCAGAAAACATTTTTAGATTAATTTTGTTTTTTGAATAGGGGAAGATAATGTTTTAGTGATACAAGTCCTACTAATTAACTCATAGCTGGGGGTGGGGGAGAAATGGTGGATTAATGCCGTTCCCGACAGGAATTGGTACTCGGCTCTCCGATTTCCAATTCCGAGCTGTTATCCATTACACCACCCGCCCAGCCAAGCTTACAGCGCCTGGTATAAACAAGCGGTCACCCATCAAGGTACCGAACAGGCTCCACGTTCTTCGGTGATCTGACGAGAAACCGGTGTATCAACGTGATATGACCGTACGTCTTTTATACATATAAGCGTCTGGAAACGGTGTTTCAACGTGATATGGCCGTAATGCTGCCGGAGAGTGCATATTTTTCTCTAATAAGATTTCTCGAATATTCGGGGCGGGAGGAGAAAATAAATAAATATACTGTTTAATAAATAAACGGAGTGCTTACTCATATACGAGTATCCACTAAAAATAATGTTTAAATAATAAAAATCCGTCGGATTAATATATATATATATATATATATATATATATATATATATATTACTGAGTTCGTATATCTCTGTATTCTTTCTTGTTCAATCTCCTTCTTATCCTTTGTCACGTGTCTACAAACTTTTGAGATTAACAAAACTAAAATCTTTCAATCCGTAGATTATTTTTTTTAGGAAGGTGAATATTTTGCTTTTCATCGCAGCGAGAGGAAAAGTTTCACCATCTTTTTTTTTCTTGCTTTTTGTTTTAAATCCTTTGATGCGTCCAAACGCTGGACATAGCGTCTTTCAGAGGATTGACAAGATCAGAAAATATGCTTTGCTTTTCATTTCTATGATTTCTTCAAGATCACAGACACGGGCACTTCAGTTTTGGCTTTGATGGCGGTGGGAGAGTTATCGGACTTGCTTATGAACATTGTGACGACATTTTAGACGTGTCAAAAGATAGGAAACTTTTTTTTCTTCAGATATTCGTCTTTCAGATTTCTTTTCTTTTCTGACTGCTGGCAATTTTCTCTTCATATTAAATTATTTTCCCTCTTTTCTTTCAATTTTACATTTTTTATCCCTTGGTTACTTTCTTTCATTTAATTCACTTACACATAACAGCTCTTTATTTCTATTTCTTTCTTTCTTCCTTACTTATTTTCTCCCTACTTCCATTTTTCCTTCCATTCTTTCTTCTTTTTTCTTTCCTTCCTTCCTTTCTAATACTTTTTCTTTCATTCCTTATCCTTTCTCCTCCATTTTCTTTCCTCTTCCATCTTCCATCTTTTTCCTGTTCCTTTACATCTTTTTTTCGTTTTATTCCGAATTAATTAATTACTTTCTTTCTTCTCCTGACTTTCATTCATTCTCCTCCCTTTTTTTTATTTACCTTCATTCTTTTCTTCTTTCCGTATCGTCTGTCTGTATCTCCTTTCTTCCTTTCTTTTTGTAACTTTTTCCTTTCTTTTTGTAACTTCTTTCTTTCTTTCTGTAACCTCTTTCTTTCCTTCTTTCGGTAACCTCTTTCTTTCTTTCTTTCCTTCTTTCGGTAACCTCTTTCTTTCTTTCTTTCTTTCGGTAACCTCTTTCTTTTTTTCTCTCTCTGTAACCTCTTTCTTTTTTTCTCTCTCTGTAACCTCTTTCTTTTTTTCTCTCTCTGTAACCTCTTTCTTTTTTTCTCTCTCTGTAACCTCTTTCTTTTTTTCTCTCTCTGTAACCTCTTTCTTTTTTTCTCTCTCTGTAACCTCTTTCTTTTTTTCTCTCTCTGTAACCTCTTTCTTTCTGTAACCGCTTTCTTTCTTTCTGTAACCTCTTTCTTTCTGTAACCTCTTTCTTCCTTTCTTTACGTTTTCTTTGCTGATATTGTATCTATCTTTCAGTTGCTCTTTCTATGTTGTTGTCTTTCATTATCCAAATTCTTTCTTTTTTTCTTGTGATTCATCTTTTAATTGCAGAATACGCTATTCACCGGTCACATTAACCAAACTTGTCTTGACATAACATTATTTTATTCTCCGCTGGTAAATTTCCAAATTAAATCCTAATTCAAAATTAATGACGTATGAGTGGGGTAACTATCCTCGGGGGTGAAAATGAAATCGGCGAGTTCAAATTCCAGTCTTTGGGAACACCCATCACCAACAACAACTACGATCTACATATCAGGCGAGACTGGGATCTTTAGCCTTGAATGGCAGTCAGTTTAGGCGAAAGACTTGACGATTTAAAACAGTAGAATGATTACGGGACACCACTATCTTCCCGAAGAATATATGGCAATTCACAGATTATAAAATAAAACCAGCGATGGAAAACCATCTACGTCTTGAAGGGACACGTCATATTAATGTAATAATATACATCTAACAGTTGCCATCACCCCGGGTCAGGGTGGACATTGTAGAACCAGCAATTAAAAGGTGGTTTCTCAAAACCTCCTGATCAGAAGCCCTGCTGTCGGATGTAGTTTGTCGTCTTACCCAGGACGCATCACACTTTGAATTACTCAACCAACGCACTTAACCAAATGAGCATTGGTTGTCAATCTATCTGCACATGTGCAGAGGACTTGTGGCTAACACAATCTTAGACGACTTCGGAACAGTTTTGACTACCTGATTTTACTCATAAGGCGTGGGTCAACTCGTGGGATTTTTTACGGGCACTTCCTAACAGTGCACACCGTATATTCTCAGGCCAAAATTATCAATAAATCACCTACTTCACAAATCGATCCTGGCAAGATTTAAGCCAGACTCTGATGGCTGGAACGTTAACGATTTAACTAGTCGGCCATGCGCCTGTTCAATAATAAAGAGAAGGGTCGGTCGAATCTTCCTTCTATGAGGATCAATGTTTGCCTTGATAATCGAATTTTTTTATAACCAAAAACCAAAGAAAGGCAGTAAAGCCACTAAGACACAAGTGGTTACTAGAAGAATTACAAAACAGAAACGTTATTAAAGAGCGAGAACAATAGAGGAGCAATCAGGGAGATAGTAGATAACGATTGACATTGCATTTAAATTTTTGAAGCATGGAGCCAGAAGAGAAGTCCACGAGCGAGAAGTGCTAGAAAAGAAACTGTTAGTATAGAACATGAGACCTTATTGCCAATCTAGTACTGCGCTTAAATTCATAAAGTCTATGTACCATAACGAAGACCTCATTACTTTATTTGATTAATTATTCTGAATAGTGTCATTGCTTCTTCTGCAAGTAACGGGAGTTGTATTCCCTGAAAGCGGAGCATGTCCTTTGCTGTTGAATAAGAACGATGAAGATTCCGTTCAAAATTTTTGGCGAGATTTCAACCTGGCATTCACGCCACAAACAACGAAAAAAAGGAAAGGTTTAAGCATCATCTCTAAGATTGTTGTGGTTGTTAGCAAGTGGAGACAATCCAAGATGCGAGCGACGAATTCTATACATCAAAATTCAGCAAGTTAACTATCTGGGAAAATATTTTAACGAACGACGGAAAGTGCGACACTGAAATACGAAGGCGCATTGGAATATCCATAGATGTCTTCCAAAAGGTAAACAGAATATTGATAAACAAGAAAATTTATAAACAAGAATATTGATAAACAAGAATATTGATAAACAAGAATATTGATAAACAAGAATATTGATAAACAAGAAAATTTCGTTAAAAAGAAAAAGAGTGCTGAACTGTTCTGTAATATCAATCCTCCTATATGGCAAGGAATGTTGGACAATTTACACACAGATGAAGAGGATACTTGAGGCAACAAGTATGCAGTTCTACAGAATGATGATGAGAATGACATGAGGACTGAACATGTGATAAGCGAGAAAGTTTTAAGGTAGATGGAAGCAAAAAGGTTACTTAGAATCAGAAAAGAACAATTGAATTTTCTGGGACACATAATAAAGAAGGAGGGATTGGAGAATTTGACACTCAAAGGTCATACTGAAGGCAAGAACGACAGAATAAAAAAGAATGTGACTTAAGTAATGAGCTTGTGTAAATGGATAGAGACTGGGAAGGAGAGTGTGTGGACAGACATTGCTTAGAGATAAAAAAAAAGATTAATAGAGGACACACACATAGATAGATAGATAGATAGATAGATAGATAGATAGATAGATAGATAGATTACTCCCATATCACGTTGAAACACCAGTTCTTGTACGATCACCGAAATTAAGCAATGTCGAGCCTGGTCAGTACCTAATGGGTGACCGCTTGGGAATACCAGAGACTGTAAGCTTAGGTGTGCAGGTGATGTAATGCATAATGGCTCGCAAATGTTTATCAGAGAGCCGAGTTCCAATTCCAATGGCTTCGTTATATTCACTTACATGCAAATGCCCTTGGGAAAGGTATAAATTCATCATTATTATGAATCATTATTATCTTTAAAAAAATTAAATCTAAAAATACTTTCTGGCTTTATATAAACTGCACTTGACTGATAAGTCATCGAAAACGAATCAATCAATTAATCAATCGATAATCAGACATAAATGAAGCAGTATTTTCTCGTACAAAGGAGTCCCAGGTTCGAAAAATGCCGGATAGCATATCTGTCTATATCTCTGAGATGAGGTATTATGATTATTTACATTATTCGGAGTGTTATCCTCATGTCCATTGTCATATTCACAACGTTTCAACCGTTGTACGCTCCTGCCTACTTCAGGCGACTGGAATTTCGAATCGAACCCTTTATTTCATCCACCGGGGTAGATTGCTGTTGTTCTACGTGCTATGCCTCTTCCGGGTGTCTCACTTATTTCCCTTTAACTCAACTCTCCAAGGTTTTGGGTTCACCACTGCTGTAGCCTGGTATTGAACTCACAACTCTCTGCGTCTGGTCACTGGATCTAACCAACGTCTTTATCCACTAGGCCATGTATCCATTCCGTCCTTGGTATGACGATAAACTACATCCGCGGCCAGGGTAAGACGATAAGCTACGTCCATCAGGAGGTTCTGAGGAGCGTGGAACCACGCCTTAATTGCTTGTGTTCCCAGGTCCACCCTGATCCGAAGTGGTAGCATCGGTTAGAGTCCCATCTATGTGCAAATAGTTAACCCCGAAACTGAGGCAAAAAGCATTATAAAAGTGTAAAAATAGGTTTTCATACCAGAAATACTTTGTAAGAAACTATTATCAGAAATAATTTTTTTAAGTAAAAAAACTATTACAAGCAATATATATTTTTTTTAAATATTACGAGCAATACGTTTTTTTTTTTGAAAAATATTACCAGCAATACATGTTTTAAAATAATATTACTAGCTATATATTTGAGGACAAAAATATTACCAGAAATAGATTTTGACAAAAATAATTATTATCAGGAAAAAAACGTTGTCGGCATTAAATAACCCATTGAAGTTGATATGACGTAAAACACAACAAACCAAACCAAACCAAAAACCATGTGTCCTTTCTTTATTAAGCATTCTTGAGTGCGAAAGCTGATAGACTCAATACGCCGTGTTTAAGAAAAAGAAAGAATAAAGGAACACGGTATATGAAAGAAATTAAATTGATGGCTGTCAATAGCATTTATTTACAAGGTCTTTAAAGTCTAGGCAAATAGACAAAAATGTATATTTTTAAGAAAATAAAAATTTCAACAATATGTTATTGAATTGGAATAATAACAACATCCTCAATATAATTTCCATAATTTGTGATGCAAAGATTGATATGCTTTGAAAGATTCACGTGGACTCGATGCAAAAACTCCATGTTGCCGTCAATTTTACCATATTCGCTCATTATGCTTTCAAGCAAGTGTGTTGCATCTGTGATTTTCATTGAGTACACCTACTCCTTTAGCATACCCCAGAAAAAGATGTTACTTCTTTCTTCTTTCGACAAAACCATGTTTGATATATAGAGGTAAACATACAACATAGTTAATGAGATTTCCTATGTGTCCAGACTTTAGGGACACCCTGTATAAGATAATCTTATAATAGTAAAAGTCCTTTTCATGCCATGTTCGTTCATTACAGAGGCGACTATGTATCTAAAGATCCAAGATTACTTTTTTCTTTATTATCGATGATTTGTATTGACTTTTATTTGTATTTATCGATGATTTGTATTGACTTTTATTATCGATGATTTGTATTGACTCTTATTTGTATTTATCGATGATTTGTATTGACATATTGGGAAAGTTAGTAAAAAAGCTGCCCGTTGCCTTTTCAATGGTTTTGAATTTAGAGTTTTTTATCTCCTAGACTGGTTGCCAACCAACAATGTGAAAAAAAGCGAACCGAGATCAAATTCCAGCCTAGACTGTTCAGTTCACTTTGCACTATACTATTAGCAAGTTAAAAATCAATCTTTCTAATCTCCACCACCTATATTTTAACTAACGGTGTTATTGTGCTTTTTAAGCCTTGCTTTGCAATCAAGAAGAAAAACTGATATGAATTGCAAAACAATTAGAAACCACTCAACTATCTTCCCCATGAAGCCATGGCAACTCACATCTTTCTTTTCTTTAATAAGAAAAAGACGCTGTGGAGCGCCGTAACCGTCTAGGCCACTGGTGTCGTGTGTCTGATCCACGTTGCATGCACCACGCTTGTAGCTACGTGCTGGGATGAACTAAGTGAATATTTGAAGTATGTAAGATGGCTGAAAATATTTCATCACGAATCCAACGCCTGTTCGGCTTCAGCGCTTACGACATCGTGGAGAGGTTAGTTGGTCACTCGGGTCAGTGCTAAGTGCGTCAAATCAATGGCGCTTATTACAGGCGGCGGCGGGTGGGGATCAAGCGAGTGAAACTAGTTTCTCGCTTTTGGTCTTGGATTGTCTGAAGTTATTGGCTGAGACGCAGCACCAATCAATAGAATGATTTAATAAGTTCCAAAGATTGAGTTATTATTTATAGGAAGGCCTGCGTTTAATTTGAGAGTTTATATGACTTGATACAAAGACAGGCGCTACAGAAGAAGATTTGATTCAAACACAGGGAGAGTTCGTAAGCGATTTTCTTATTCACCATATTTGCCTTCGGTGTTCTTTCTTTCTTTCTTTCTTGCATGCTCATCATAGAGAAATATCTGCGTCTATGACTCAAGTTACTCCAGAGTTCATGATCCTGGGTAGCTGGGTTAAAAGATCCAAGATCATGTTGTGCCTATCTGATTATATTGTTATGCCACAGACTTTACCGGGACCACTGCTTATTATTCCAGCAATAAATCCCTTAAATGAATATTTTGGATAACACTTTTCTTTTTCGTTTGATGTTACCATATAACATAAGAGTTTTACTCTTTACTGGAGGGACGAAAGGGGTCAGATCAGTTGTGTTCAGAAGGATTTGATACTGGTGTCCGCCCAAGATCCAAAAGCCACTCAAGGTAGAAGGTTACTAAATGGGATTGTTATATGGGCGCACAAGGAGGAAGTACATTACTTAAGATAGATAACGGTTAGCCTTAGACTTGAAAGAAGTTAAGATTGTAGTGATCATTACAGAGCACAATCTCAGTAATGCTTTTATCACAACCCAGGAAGTTTCAAGACTTATCAAAAGATAATCAGATAAAAAAAAATGAAAGAATGAAATTGTTGTGGTGTCCTTCCTCTAAAGAGTCTATGTTGGACTCTTCCGCCTACTATTAGTAGGAAAAAAGGCCTTGTAGGAACAGTCGACCAGACTGTTCGTAACTGTCGAACTCTCTGCCTCGGCAGAGAGGAACCCGGACGAGGCTTTGCCGCAGGGCAAAGTTTCGTCCGGGGAGGTAGACAGTCCCTGAACCCGTTTATGCGGTTTCAAAGGGAATATTTTTGGCCGAGCCTACGGGCTCGGAGAACCCACGGTAAACTCGGCCTTGTACCACATATTTCCCTCGTGGGGAGGCTGTTAAATATTAACAGTCGAACAGACTGTTCGTAACTGTCGAACTCTCTGCCTCGGATGGGAGGTACCAGGACGAGAGTTTGCCGAAGGGAGGTAGACAGGCCCCGAACCCGTTTATACGGGTTCTAAGGGAATATTTTAGCCGAGAATACTGGTTCGGAGAATCCACGGTAAACTCGCCCTTGTGCCACATACATGCCTCGTTGCTGTTTAATAGATCTGTTTGGACTGTGCTGTTAAACTCTCTGTTTTTGGCATAGAGGAACCCGGCCGAGGCCTTGCCGAAGGGCAAAGTTTTGTCCGAGAAGAAAACAGACCCTGAATCGGTTTATACGGATTCTAAGGGAATATTATTGGCCGAGCCTACGGGCTCGGAGAACCCTCGGTAAACTCGGCCTTGTGCCACATATATCCCTCGTGGGGGGGCTGTTAAATATTAACAGTCGAATAGATTGAACGCTGATCAACCGACACACACTCACTAGTCGTGTAATACTATTCTGTTGTACTTACTGTTTAATATACGATATATCTGCAACACTTGTTTTATTATTTCTTTAGCTATTAACTTGGTCACAACAAAAATATGTGTGTGTGTCTGCGTGCTTAAATAAAAAAAGATCATTAGTACCTTTTCCGCTAAGCTGGCGTTTCTCGTGATTAAAGAAAAGAATGAAAATCGGCGACTTAAAAACAAAATATTTATTCTGTATCTTTTCTTGGTTCATATCCTTCTTTTTGCAATCCGATGAAGCCTGGAAAGGCAAAACGCGTAAACAAGGTCTAATTTCAATGAAACAGTTTTCCATTTTACATATTTCTTAAAAAATATACATATATTTTTATATTTAAAACTCTGATTATATATACTTATAAATGTCAGTTTGTTCATATCTATCAGAATATACACGAAGTGTTTTGGGGGCGGACTGACAACTTTCGGCGTCTCTCATATATTACTGTTTGCATCAATATCATGCTATTTCTATATACTTAACGAGTTATTTCACTTTATATATGTGACTATCATGTTTTCGCTGAAACACAGTAATTCATTTAGAATTTAAAATATCCAAGTTAGATTTTAACTTGTAAAATTCGGGAATATTCGGAAATACTCGTCAGTATTTGATAACATCATGCAAACAGATTTCATGACGAAAATAAGTTATGAAAATTGATCATGAAATTTAAAATTGAATCTCCGCAAACTTCTCTTACTGGTTCTTCTTCAGGTTGTTTTTTTTGTTGTTTTACGGCATATCAACCTCAATGGGTCATTTAATGCTGACAACGTTATTTTTTCCTGGTAATATTATTTTAAAAAATGTATTGCTGGTAATCGTTTTTTTTTTATTCAAAAAATTTATTTCTGGTAATAATTTTTTACAAAGTATTTCTGATATAAAAATCTATTTTTACACTTTCATAATGCTTTTTACGTCAGTTTCGGGGTTAACTAATTGCCCATAGCTGGGACCCTAGCAGGTGCTACCACACCTGGGAACACCAGCAATTAAGAGGTGGTTCCACGCTCCTCAAAACCTCCTGATCAGAGGCCTTGCTGTTGGACGTAGTTTATCGTCATACCCAGGACGCAGATGTAGTTTATTTTTATACTCGGGACGGTCTTCAGGTTGGGGATTACTCAGTCCTTGTGTTGGTCAAACGGCCACTTTTAAGTTGTTTTTAAGATAGAGACTGGATAGATTCACGCGACACTGAATTCCCTTGGTCGTTTTGACCGTTTTATTGGTTCCTGGGAAGAGGATATGTCTGTGTTAAATGTATGTTATCAATTAGTTCTTGGGGAGTGTGTATGATGTGTGTAAGTGTATCTATTAGTATGGGCGTGTGTGTAAGTGTGAGACCTCAACACCTCCGCAACCATGTCTGTCTTGTGTGGGTAGGGCTTGATTTATAGGTTTATATATTAATTCTATGTTGTTAAATTTGTGATTAAGCCTATATATATATATATATATATATATATATATATATATATATATTCTTTCCTGTCAATCGCGGTGAAAATTTTATGAAATTATTTGGCGAAAGAACTGAGTGCAGCAGGAGCAGATGCGCTCATGCCTTTCTCACAGGTGTTCACGCATGTAGTTTCTGTCGATTGTCTTTCTGCAAAGATAGGCATTAATTACCAGTTTTTAAAAATGGTAAAAGCAACAGAAATTTATTTATCTAGAAAATGTTTTAGCAGAGGATAGAAAATGCGTTACCGAAATCCAAACATATATTCGACAAGCGAAAGAAGCATTCCAAAAGCTGAGAAACAGAAGAATAATATTCTTAGAAACAAAGGATTCCTGGATTGCTATGGGATATATCTTCTTATATGGTAATGAATGCTGGACACTACCCCAACGGAGGAGGAGAATGCTGGAGGCAACAGAAATGCGGCTCTACAGAAGGATACTGAGAATTCTATAGAGTAACAAAATGAACACTTATAATCAGGAAGAGACTGCTGAAATCCCTTGGACACATAATGCGGAACGTTGGCTTAGAAAACTTAACCCTCACAGGGAATAGTGAAGGCAAGCGAGATAAGAGGATGCGGAGAAACACCTGCTTGGATGTTAGGCTTATCAAGGGGAAAAAAGAGAAAAAGAAGAAGTAGAAGAAAAAGAAGTCGTCGTGAGTAAATCTTAATTCTCTTAGATTCTTTCGAATATGAGATCGTCCATTTTGGTTGTAAGTCGTGCATAATGTTACTCACATTACCTCCTTTACTGTTTCTGTGTCTAGTAACATCTGTCACTTTTCGAAACATACATTTCTTTTTATTTATTTATTTATTTAGCTAGTTGGATTTCCGATGAGTTACAGGCATAATAATAAAAAAGAAAAGAAAAGAAAAGAAAAAGAAAGTAAAAAACCTCCCCGCTACCATGCAGGAGAGAGACGGATTTTTCTAGCAGCGGATTTGTTTTGCACTACTTCAGTGAGAGATAAGATCACTACACGATAGGTGTCTCAATCCGTCTTATCCATCCGAGAATAAACTCACAATATATGTTTTGATGCAAAAATCTTTCGCTTGCTTGTCTGCCCCAAATCTCCAAGGAGATTCTTTTTTTGTGCGGTATTAGACAAAGAATCTAACCCTGATTGTCATCATGTTTGTTCTACAGAGCTTCATGCGAAATTATTTGGAGTAAAGAAAAAAGAATTTATTTACAGGAAAACTGTTAATAAAAAAAATAAAAAAATAAATTAAATATTCATCTTTTATATTCATATATGGACACCTACAATATTTATTTTTATTTACATAAATATTATACATCCCCACCATATATATATATATATATACACTACGCACTGTCACTGATATTACATTTAACCCATAAATATAGTACACCTTAAAACTATATATATATATATATATATATATATATATATATATGTGTGTGTATGTATGTATATATAAATAAAAAGAACAGCAAGATATAAAATCCTGTGTTCTTATAGATATTTTTATTTTTACACAATAGTGCTCAATATATATATATATATATATATATATATATATATATATCTATCATCATCATCATCATCATCATCTTCTTATCCCAAGTAAGGCGATAATACCATTGACGCAAAAGGTTACTAGGAGTGACAGAGAATGAGAAGTCTTTAGAAGGAACCGGAAACACAATCCTATTGCTATTATTTTGTTTGGTTCATATAACATCCATGTCGATAACCATTAAGCTACAAGGACATGACTTACTTTCTTTTTTTTTTTTAAATGTCTTCTACTAAATGTTTTTTAATCTTTTCACCTCAAGCAAGGTGCTAATGCCACTAAGACGCAAGAGGTTACTGGGAGCGAAAGAGAATGAACAAACTTTAGAAGGAATCGGAAACCCAATCCTAAACAGAAAAAGAATAAATCTCTATTCCTGTTCAACAGACGTGGAAGTAGTGTGAACCGGGTGATAGGCGAACCTTTATACTTTGTCAGAAGTATACCTAGAAAGTAGAACGTGTACATTTTCTCACCCCTTCGCGCTGAAATTTCAAAGAGTCCACCTTTAGCGATTAAAACTACATAATTATAATGCTCTCAAATGAATGTCATCTGTGATAGTCCAAGGTTGACATATTTTTTATAACAATTTTTTTTTAATCGTTTTACTTCCAAGCCAGGTGATAATGCCACTACGATACAAGGGGTTACTGGGATTGAAAGAGAGTGAGAAGACTTTAGAAGGAACAGGAAACCCAATCCGAAACAGGAACCAAAAGATAAACCTCTGTTTAATATTAAAAAAAAAACACTAAACTAATTGAGTTTCTTTTATCTGGGTTTAAGATAAGACGTTTAGCCCTCTTGACACCATTTGTCGTAAGAATCACTACTAAACCCTTTGAGTTATTCCGCTAGATAGAGAACAGGTTAAAATCGATTTGTGCCAGACCCACTGTCTTCCCAAATGAGCAATGGTGTGAGGAAAAAGATCATTCAGGCCTTAAATAATGCTATCAATATTCATACTCTGGATCCCATCTACAGTCCATTCAAGAACCATCAAAAGAACGGTGAATGTTTAAAAAAAGGGGGAACAGTAACGAGGAAAAATGGACCAGGAAGTTACAACAGGAAGAGGGATCATGATTTCAATTTTAGAGCTAAGGAGATCACTTAGAAAAGATCCAACTCAATTCATAAGACGTTTGGCACCTGAGAGAGGAGTTTCAGCGATGACAGTCTAAAGAGCAGGGAAAAGGGACTTGAAAATGAAGTCGTACGCAAAACATGTGAGGCACCGTGTTACTCCAGGACAGAAATTTAGAAGGTTTCAGAGGGCGAAGATCATTTTGAAAACATCATTTAAATGATCCTGGAATAATATATATATATATATATATATATATATATATATATATATATATATTTTTTGTCATCCACATATATATATATATATAGTGTAACCCGGATATAAGAGATATTTTCTCTGGTCCCAAATTAGAGCCATACTTACCTAAACAAAATAGACGAAACCCGGATATAAGAAAAAATCCGGAGACTTCTTCTCCGGTCCCGACAACTCTCTTATATCCGGGTTACACTATATATATATATATATATATATATATATATATATATATATATATATATATATATTTATTTGAACTTCATTTCAGTCCTTCCTGAGCTTCCGATCCTTAGTCATGATTAGTTAATGATGAACGTGTGTCATTTTCGTTTATGGTCGATTTCGTCACGATTCTTCTGTTAAGCTTAGGGAGTAAATAGACATTCTTATTGCTCAAAGTAGCGACCGATGTTGTTATAAAATCCTCGAAGAATTCCAGTAAGATATCTTTAATCATTTCTAAGATACAACGGTTCACAGCTAAATCTAACAATTGAACAATTTTTGCTGTCATACCCGATATATATATATATATATATATATATATATATATATATATACCTGTTAGCGTCCGTATATGTCTATTTGCATCTGCATGATGAAAAGTTGTACTCATTGACTGCCATGAATAACCATGAGAACTGAAAAGATCTTAGAAGTTTCACGCATTCTCCATCAGCGCTTTGACGAAGCAAAGCTGAATGGTATTAAACTTGACACTCGAAGCAACTCCTTTTCCGTCTGTAGGAGATAGAAACATGTGCTAATTTTGTCTGCTCTGTCTTGAGATGCGACGCCCACTCACACCGCTCGTTGCTCGGGCTGTAATTTAACTCGCTTTGTCGTCTGGATATTCTTGGACAGATTCATTGTTAAGGATGGGTCTTCATCTGGATGTTTGTAATTGGACTTCTGTTGAATCGCTACTTTTACTAATTGCACACATGAAAGTTGTCCAGTCAAAGACAACGTGCCATTTTTACTTTAGAGAGGAATGACTTCCAAGAACGTAATGTAAAAAAAAAAACCCCGAAAAAACATATATATTTTTGAATGCACAAAATTACGCGCTTCTTATAAACGTAGACAAGATATTTTTAAAAAAATGTGTCCTTTCCAGATGTAGGTTGTACATAAATTTCTTTTCTTTGTTATATATAAATTGCCATGACTATGTTTTTTTTTCTTTCAGAATTAATGTTCTGGGGTAACGGTAATATTAACCGTTTCCGTACAAGGAAACATTTGCCATTCATTGACTGAGTAGTTTTGGCTTCGGTCGAAATATATAAAATATTTCTCTTAAAACAATTTTTCAGGAAAATAGTTTTTTCATGTTTAGAAGCTGTTATCGCTCATTCCAAACTCAAAATAGCCTTATTTGATCGAAACATTCAAATGGATGTCATATACAGCGCAAGACACGTTCATAAATATCTAAATTCTCAGCTCTATATAACCGCTTTCTCAGATCGTGTTATGGTAATTTACCCACGCACGCATGGACTCTCCCAGCTATAAATAGGAGCAGGTACTGTCTTTTTGAGAGGGAAGTTTCCAGCAGTTAGCTCCGACAGTTGGACCGAACATTCTTGCTGTAACACTCTCGTTTGTATATGTTTGTATTACTGTTTCTGTTAATATATTTGTTTAGCTCAATTCCTCTCTTAGGTGTCTTTATTTCTGGCCCTAACAAGGCCACAACAGATCGATAACCAAAAATGGCTTGAAGCCATAGACTGGACCCCATTAATCACAAAGCACTGTACCAAATAACAGATATCACATGACCTGTAGATTACCATCAGCAGCAACTATGAAAATAGATAGCACATGTAACTCCAGGGGAAATAAAAGGATATAATCAAGATTGATCTTCTACACTATTACAAACAAAAAGTAAGGGTGATTTTCTAAGCATAGCTTAGATGTGGCACAAGACTGAATCAATCAGAGCGGTTCTAGCTTACTATTTAGTTGTAACTGATCTAGCGAGACAAGTTTGCTAATCATTATATAACATTGATGTGCCTAAATGAATTTTTAAGCCATGTTTAGATGTGGTTATATATATATATATATATATATATATATATATATATATATATATTGAACGATAAAAATTATTAAAAAAATTAATTAAAACCTTCAGACATACTGGGTTGTAGATTAATATTCTTATGTTTTTTCTTATTATTATTTCATTTAGATTCCTCGACTAGTTTCGGCCAACATGGCCATCATCAGGAGAGAAAAAAGTGTTTCTGCTTGCTGGTGGCAGTAAACTACAGAAATGAATGTCTTGATGGAGAAAATGAACTTTTGTCTGTAGTTTTCATTTGTTTTTTTATCTTTTTAACATGAGTTTATTAACATTCCTTGTGTTGGTCAAACAGTCTCTTTTAAGTTGTCATTTGAGACATTGGCATTTCTTTCCTTCTTTATATATATATATATATATATATATATATATATATATAAAGAAGGAAAGAAATAATATATATATAGAGAGAGAGAAAATGGTTCGACATCGAAAAACATAAGGAAAATATATATATATATATATATATATATATATATATATATATATATATATAATGAAGGAAAGAAATAATGGTTATATATATATATATATATATATATATATATATATGAAGAATAATGGATTTATTTTTAATCCGACCTTTTATTACTTCAAAAGTTATTTTAAGTGGATAATCATGTTTGAATAGACAACGCATTTTTTTAAACAGTCTGTCTTACATGCGCACACGAGAGAACCTTTTCTTCATTAAATGTAACTTTATTAAAGTTTTTGTCTGGGGCGCAGATCAATAAATGTGTTGCTCACTATTTTGAGAAAAAGGTTTTGTCAACTTAAAAACGGGGATCCACTAAAATAACGCTTGAAATGATAGACATATTTGCATGCATCTTCCAACATTTTGTTAGAATAACGTGATGACTTTGCATCTAAAGTCTATCTCTAATACCTTAGTTATTTGAATTTTTGATGCACAATGTGGCTACCTTCCTATATTAAGTGTCCTATGTAGATAGATAGAATATTAGACAGATACAAATTGAGATGGAGAAATAAAGAAACGGGTTTCATATAAATAATCAAAATTTTACAGGGGGAACTAAGTGAAAACAGATAAATATGAACAGAATTGAAGAGAGGGAACTTCATAAATCAAGACAAATAAAATGATATAGATTTTTTGCGAGAAAAATGAAAGATAGGTCAGTTCAGCAATAAGTGCATAGCTTAAAAATGAAATCTATTTTACGCAAGGAATATTTATTTTTCAATATATTTCTTTTCCTTGTCAATACATATTTAGCCAAACGTTTCATCATAAATCACATAGATCAAATATTACACCAGAACCAGTTCAAATTAAAAATAATCTAATAACTGTTTTCGGCTACAGACTTACTGACATACTCACTTACATGGATAAATAGATAGATGAATCGATAGAATAAATAGAAATATAGAGATAGATAGGTAGATAGATCAGGAACAAACTGAAATAGATAATGGACAAATTAAGATACATAGATAAGGGAAACTGAAATAGATAATGGAAACTTAGATAGATAGAGGAAACTGAAACAGATAGATAAGGGAAAATTGCAAAAGATAGATAGACAAGGGAAAACTGAAATATATAAGGAACAAATTATAATAGATAGATAAGGGAAAATTGAAACATGATAGATAAGGGAAAATTGAAACAGATGATGGATAACGGAAAATTGAGACAGGTGATAGATAAGGAACAAATTATAATAGATAGATAAGGGAAAATTGAAACAGATGATAGATAAGGAACAAATTATAATAGATAGATAAGGGAAAATTGAAACAGATGATAGATAAGGAACAAATTATAATAGATAAGGGAAAATTGAAACAGATGATAGATAAGGAACAAATTATAATAGATAGATAAGGGAAAATTGAAACAGATGATAGATAAGGAACAAATTATAATAGATAGATAAGGGAAAATTGAAACATGATAGATAAGGAACAAATTATAATAGATAGATAAGGGAAAATTGAAACATGATAGATAAGGAACAAATTATAATAGATAAGGGAAAATTGAAACAGATGATAGATAAGGAACAAATTATAATAGATAGATAAGGGAAAATTGAAACAGATGATAGATAAGGAACAAATTATAATAGATAGATAAGGGGAAATTGAAACATGATATATAAGGAACAAATTATAATAGATAGATAAGGGAAAATTGAAACATGATAGATAAGGAACAAATTATAATAGATAGATAAGGGAAAATTGAAACAGATGATAGATAAGGAACAAATTATAATAGATAGATAAGGGAAAATTAAAACAGATGATAGATAAGGAACAAATTATAATAGATAGATAAGGGAAAATTGAAACAGATGATAGATAAGGAACAAATTATAATAGATAGATAAGGGAAAATTGAAACAGATGATAGATAAGGAACAAATTATAATAGATAGATAAGGGAAAATTGAAACAGATGATAGATAAGGAACAAATTATAATAGATAGATAAGGGGAAATTGAAACAGATGATAGATAAGGAACAAATTCTAATAGATAGATGTGGCTAAGTAACAGATTGAAATAGAGAGATAGATAACGTGAGAAAATAGCAGATTGAGAGAAATGAATATGCATTGATCACGTATGCCAATTTCGATTTTGTAGGCTCAGTAACGATAAGAGATATTCGCAGATAAACAAACGATCGGCATAGATAGCATATGTAAGTTATGCTAATCGGATCAATTAGTGGCAAAAAGAGATCAAAGCGCCGTGTTGAGATGACCTGATTAGACAAGAACCCGTCCCCCTTTAACCTTTTGGCCTGCTTTGACTTCCTCGTCACACAGAATGTAGCGAACAAGCGAATAATTCTAAGACGCATACCTAACGTTGTGACATCACGAGCGAACGTGCAAGTTTCCTTGGAAACAGGATACAGTAGAGAACTTAAAAAAAAAAAAAACTACTAAAAATTTAACAAAAATGTCTAATTTCACTAAAGGTTATTTCTCGACAATTTTCGCGCCAATTTTCTGTCAGACTTGAAGTGGCTTTGCTGGCGAAAGTAAAATTATAATTACGAGAGGTGAGAAAAGAAAGAAGAAACAGAGAGAGAGAGAGAGCAGTGCAATAAATAGAGAAGGGTTTATTAGACAGACTGAGGAGGAAGAGAGGAAAATGAGAAGGTGTTGGCCACCTAACTCAGTTCTGCTCACCTTTTTTCGCCTAATTACACACCTAGTCACAGCGTTCTCACCCGCCACCTCCGTTTTCATTCAGCTGTAGACACAGGACAAGTGCTGTCTCTGGCTTCGCCTATTTATAACACCAAAGCCAACTCTTCTGTTCCAGCCAGAAATATTATTATTTATTCTCGTTATTTCTCTTTCACACTATTTTTCCCATCTCTAAATACTTCGGTCGCTCCTGCTTCATTCGATAACCTTTGTAGTGGACCCCCGGGAGCGGACACGATATAAAATGGCCTGTGCGCCCCAATAAGGCTAGTCACAAGAGGCCCACTAACATTTTAAAATAAAAAGACGTGAAATCTGACCGGTCGACAACAAAATGACAAACTTACAATTAATACAAAATTTATTTACATCATATATAAAAGTAGTGTTTCGATTAAAGGAACATGAACAAACAATTAATCAAATAAATGGTAACCGGAAGTAATAAAGACCATATTGCCGAAAGTAAGGATCCTAAGTAGCCGGAAGTAGTAAGACCAAGATTGCCGGAAGTAAGAGTGGACAGGAAAGTTTCCAACTAGCGTCCAGTTGGTAGAACAAAAATAAATGGCCTGTAACTCAATACAGAACCCGTCCAGGTCCCCTGGTTACAAAGACCAGGGTGCCTGGTTTTCGTCCCCTACTTCATTCGAGATTTACCTTCATCTCCCACTGAGCCAATGTCGGTTTTTAACCTGGGGACCTGAATGTTTCTAATCAGGCCGCTGGTCATAGCTTGTCTAAGCTAGTCATAGCCGGTCATACCACCGTTACGGAACAAGACCGAAGATTCTGTCCACGCGAAGGGGGAGGCAGGGGGTGGTGGTGAGAGAAGGCCTCCGGCACGAAACAGACACTACAACGGCAGCATATACTCCGACGTGAAGTTCCTGCTACGCACTTACCCCCGATTTACTTGACTCCCCCACCACTGAATCAGGTTGTGACACAAGGTCAGATCTCGTCTAAGCTAGTCGTAGCCTTGATACCATCAGCGTCAGGAACGGACCCCGTGCCAGGTAAGTAGATATTTACTTCACCGCCCAGTGAGTCAGGTCGTGACACAAGGTCATTTTTTAACGTGGGGACTCGAATGTTTTCACTCGGGCAGCTGGTCCAAGCTGGTCTTAGCTGGTCATAGCTTGTCTAAGCTAGTCATAGCTGGTCTTGGCTTGTCATAGCTGGTCCAAGCTGGTGAGAGCCGGACCAAGCTAGTCGTAGCCGTGAAACCACCAGCACAGGGACAGTTCCCTGGGGCAGATAAGTAGATATTTACTTGACAACCCATTGAGTCATGTTGTGACAGAAAGTCGGTTTTTAATGTGGAGACTAGAGTGGTTTCACTCGAGTCACTGGTTCAAGCTGGTCTTAGCTTGTCCTAGCTGAACTAAGCTAGTCATAGCTGGTCCAAGCTTGTCAGATCCGGCCTAAGCTAGTCGCAGCCGTGATACTACCAGTGCAGGGACGGATCCCCAAACCAGGTAAGTAGAGATTTACTTGATACCCGCCCCACTGAGTCAGGTTGTGACACAAGGTCAGTTTTTAACGTGGGGACCCGAGTGTTTTCACTCAGGCTGTTGGTCCGAGCTGGTCTTAGTTGGTCATAGCTTGTCCACGCGAGTCATAGCTGGGCTTGCCTTGTCACATCTGGTCAAAGATGGTCGGAGCCGCTCCAGGCTTGTTGTAGCAGTGATACTACCTGCGCAGGGATGAATCCCTACACCAGGTAAGTAGAGATTTACTTGACCCCCACTGAGTAAAGTTGTGACACAAGGTCAGTTTTTAACGTTTTCACTCGGGCCGCTGGTCTTAGCAGGTCATAGCTTGTCCAAGCTGGTCTAAGCTATTCATAGCTGGTCTTAGCTGGTCATAGCTTGTCCAAGCTGGTCAGAGCTTGTCTTAGCTATACATAGCTGGTCTTAGCTTGTCCAAGCTGGTCATAGCTGTTCTTGGCTTGTCATAGCTGGTCGAGGCCAGAGCCGGTCCAAGCTAGTCATAGCCGAGATACCACCAGCACAGGGACAGAGTCCTGGGGCAAGTAGTAGGTATTTAATTAACCCCCATGCAGCCAGTTTGTGACACAAGGTCGGTTTATAACGTGGGGACCCGACTGTTTTCACTCGGGCCGCTGGTCTTAGCTGGTCATAGCTTGTCCAAGCTGGTCTAAGCTAGTCTTGGCTTGTAATAGCTGGTCCAGGCCAGAGCCGGTCAAGCTAGTCGTAGCCGTGATACTACCAACGCAGAGACAAATCCCTACACAAGGTAAGTAGGTATTTACTTGAACCCCCCACTGAGTCATGTTGTGACACAAGTTCGATTTTTAACGTGTGGACCAGAGTGTTTTCACTCGGGCCGCTGGTCTAAGCTGGTCTTAGCTGGTCATAGCTTGTCCAAGATGGTCAGAGCTGGTCAAAGCTAGTCATAGCTGGTCCAGGCAAAAGCCGGTCCAAGCTAGTCATAACCGTGATACCACCAGCGCAGGGACGAAGCCATGGGGCAGGTAAGTAGGTATTTACTTGACACCCCACTGAGTCAGATTGTGACACAAGGTCGGTTTTTAACGTGGGGACCCGAGCGTTTTCACTCGGGCCGCTGGTTTAAGCTGGTCATAGCTTGTCCAAGCTGGTCAGAGGTGTTCTAAGCCAGTCATAGCTGGTCATAGCTTGTCCAGGCAAAGCCGGTCCAAGCTAGTCATAGCCGTGATACCACCAGCATAGGGACGAAGCCCTGGGGCATGTAAGTATCTGCTACTCCTTCATCCTCTTGTATCGGTGAACATTTGCCGGGTTATATGACAAGCGTGTTTAATAACAACTCCAGGGTTTGCTAAGTACTTAGAATCTAAAGAAAATAAATCCCTAGTTGCTATGAAATTTAAAAGGTATTATAGAATATTCCCTCAGAGTATTTAAATTATGCTAGTGGTAATCAAACGACTAAAAAGAAATTAGGTTGATTATAAATCTAAATAGACTTTTTAACAGGATTGAGGAAAGTATCTGTTTCTCTTACGTATGTAAAATGTGACATTTTAACGTAAGAGCAGCTGACGGACGTCATATCACAGAGTCAAGTATAACATCAAATCCATGAAAGTTTCGATTTCAGTACCTCAGTCCATCTAGTGTTAAATGTATCGGTACATTGTTCATATTTAAAGAGCGTAGAATAAGTCATTCGCGCGGAAATTAGAATCAGGGAGTCGAGTTTAAAACTCTCCTTGGTCTGCTGCATTCCGTTTCACACTAATGTATTTGGGAAAAGCCTGAATCCATCTCTTCTCGCTCGACCGCCCGCTATGGATTAAATAGGAGGAGAGACTAGGCTTAATAGTTTGGGCCAAGAGCCAGTCAAAGAGAAATACTCTTTTGATTTCTAAACTGTGGAAAAAGCAAGGGAAACGACTACACTGCCTGTCCTAATAAATGATGGCGATTTGCAGATAAAAAAAATAAATGAATCTGATGAAACCCATGGGGTCGCTTACGTCCTGAAGAGGCATTGCATTAAAAGAAAAAATGCTGATTTGCTGGATGCTTCATATTTTATAGGGACGAAAAGTGAAATCAGCGACCCTAGTTCAAATCCCAGTTTCGTATGTTGCGTACACTTCACGCTAATGATCTGGAGAAGTGGGGTTAATCCCACCCTTCTCCCTCCAGCCCTAGGCTAAAAAGCAGCGGAAACGTGTCTCACTAACCTCGAGTGTAAGTTAAACTTAGACTTTCTTCCCTATTTACACTACAATGTAACCCGGATATAAGAGAAACCCGGATATAAGAGTGACTTTCTCTGGTGCCAAAAAATGAGAGTCTGTGTTAATGTATATATAATAGACTAAACCCGGATATAAGAGACTTCAGGTGAGATATACGTTGGAGTCTCGAACCGAACCCTTTATTTCGTCTACGCGTGCCATACCATTTTTACTTTCAGTTAATTCCCTTTCGTAACTCAAGTTTCCAAGTTTTTTTGTTCCCACTGCTGTGGGCAGGCGTTGAATTCACAACTCGATGGGTCAAGTCAATTTTTGGATTACTCAACCAACGCTTTTATTCACCGGGCTTGTAAAGAAACCTGAGGCGTACAACGGCCGAAACGTTGTGAATATGGCACAGATGAACACAACAGTTCGAGCGATGTAAATAGTGTAAATGTTTACAATATCTCATCTCAGAAATCTAGACAGATGTAGAAGGAAATCTGTATTCGTAACTGTGGAGAGGGCAACAGGAAAGTACTTCATTATCTTTCTAAGAATTCGTAGCAAATCGTTTCCCCCTGATATGAATTGGAAGTATTATATCAAATCAATTACGATGTCTGATGCTAGGAAAGTTGGTTCATGCTAGACGATTTTTCTCAACAGATTCTTTCTTGCTCCTTTACACATCTACCAGTTGTCCATACATTGAATATTGTTGCTACATCTGGTCTGGCGCCTCTGATATGTAGCTAGAGATTTTTGGAAAAAAATCCAAAGAAGAATCTACAATATTATCGGCCTCGACCTGGCATATCAGCTTCAGTTACTTTCCCACCGCCCGAGCATAGTTGTCATGTGCCTTTTTTATAAATATGTTTATGGTAATTGTTCTGATAATGGTAATATTAGCCGTTTTCCTACAAGAAAATATTTGGCATTTATTGACCGAGCAGCCAATACTGTTTTTGGTTGAAATTTATAAAATCTTTCGTTGAAAACACTTTTCTTTTAGGAAAACAAGTTTCTCGTGTCCATTAGCTTTTATCACTCTTTCCAGTATTGATGGGGGTTTCCTTCCTAACTTTTTGTTTGAAGTGGTGTGGAATGTTACTTTCCTCTTTGATATACTAGACCTCATGAATTTAAGTACTAGATTGGAAGCCAGGTTTCATTATTTTACTGCTGAAATTTAACCGTAAGTTCTATGCTAACAGGTTCTTCCCTCGCATTTCTCGTCTGTCGAACACACTTCCGGTTTCTTGCTTTCTTGTCAACCACAATGAACCCTGTTTTTTTTATTGTCCTTTCTCCTCAATAACATTTTTTTTCTTAGATTTTTTCACTCTCGGTAAACCTCTACGTCTTAGTGGCTTTATCGTCTTGCTTGGGATGAAATGATAAAAATGTCACATATTTAAGAAATCTAAAATGTGTACTTCAGCGATCGCCTATAATTATGCACAAACGTACCTGTTGATATTTAATACTGGAACCAGAGGCAGTGCCAAAATATAATAAAGAAATGAAATCTGGTAAGAGTTATGACATTAAAAAAGTGGGTGTTCATGGAACAAATATGGTATTTAGTGACTGCATTGTTAAACGTTATTATACAAGGACGGCAAAAAATATTGTAGCACTAGAAATATGTAAATTCTGCCAAATATACTTAGATGATGATTTATTCGCTCTGATGCCCTTGGGAAAGGCATCAATCCATTTCTTCTCCCTGCCCACCAATTATGTTTTAAATAGAAGGGTAGACTATGCTCTGTAGCCCTGGAATGCAGAGAGTCTAAGAGAAGGAAAATTCTGTATTCATCGTTGAGAAGGCAACGAGAAATCACTCCACTATTCCCCGCTTAAACCAAGAAGGTGGGGTAATTAATACATACTGAAGAAAAGAGTGACTACGATCGTCTACGTCCTGAAAGAATGACATGGCATATGATATTTGACAGTAGAACAAACGAGAGTCTATATATATAACGAACAACGCTGAAGCATTGCACTGCAAATATCGTGTCCCAGAATATAAAGGCATCATTTTCGATAGTGACAGTTTTCGTGTTAAGACATCGATTACTTGTTGGCATTTAACATTTGAACGGCTGGCAGGCTTTATTGCTTCGAAAGGAAGAAAATGTCCATATTGATACAGTTAACAATTCAAGACAAAAAACACTTTCCATAGAAGATGAACACTTCTCCCACAGATAATGACCGGCTTTTGACGCACGCAATTTCAGTGAAAATCGTCTTTATAAAGATCCCCGCTCTCGAGCACGAATACACTTAAAAAAAAAATTTAAAAAAATAAATAAATAAAATAAAACAAGCTACGAGCTTTATTTCTTTATTATAGATGAGCACATTAATTCTGAATTAAAAATACAAGATTAACAGGAATACATTTGCGTTCATTCTTCACGCTTAGTAAGGAATAAAACTATATTTTGAATTGATTCAATAAACTTCGCCTCTTCAACTTGTGCAAGTAATTGTAATATATTCAGCGTCGTGACATGATCAAAATTGCCATGGTTGCTGTAATCGGAGGACGAATCTCCTGTGATTTAAAGAGGACACAGCATGTCGACTTGGCCATCTAATTATGAGGGAGATTATTACTACTATTACCTCACATTTAACACCGAATTTTCTTTATTAATAATGTTAATTTTGAAAGATCTATTGAAAAATTACATCTTGGTCGATTATAACAAAAGAAATCGTTTAAGAAATGCTAAAATCAATAGAAAGATATTAACATTTATGAAAAATAGATGACAAAGGTTCAATCAGTTTACAAAAATAGAGAATAAAAAAGTTATGATAAATCAATAGGGTTAGATAGATAGATAGATAGATAGATAGTTGAGTAACCTGTTTTTAGAATAAATGATTTTATAAGCATCGGGATTTACAGACAGATACAGAGAAAGGAAAATGTAATATAACAGTATAAACGCAGTGGCGACGAAAACCTGCCTGTTTTGGGGAAAAAAGTATTGATTAGAGACTGACTATAGGAACACGTGATAAGGGTACAATTATCTTTGCCACGAAGCAAATTGATATAATTCAACATTAGATAGATAGATAGATACAAGAGAAATAGATATGAATAAAATAAAAACAGTGACATGTAGTAAAAAAAATAGAAAGGTGTGATCCGGAAGACAGGGAGATAGATATGAAAAGCGACAGACCTGTGTAGAGAATTAGATAGATAGATAGATATGAATAGAATTAGATAGATATGAATAGAATTAGATAGATATGAATAGAATTAGATAGATATGAATAGATATGGATAGATAGATATGGATAGAATTAGATAGATATGAATAGAATTAGATGGATAGATAGATATGAATAGAATTAGATGGATAGATAGATATGGATAGAATTAGATGGATAGATAGATATGGATAGAATTAGATAGATATGGATAGAATTAGATAGATATGGATAGAATTAGATATGGATAGAATTAGATAGATAGATGTGAATAGAATTAGATGGATAGATAGATGTGAATAGAATTAGATAGATGTGAATAGAATTAGATAGATATGAATAGAATTAGATAGATATGAATAGAATTAGATAGATAGATATGAATAGAATTAGATAGATAGATATGAATAGAATTAGATAGATAGATATGAATAGAATTAGATAGATAGATATGAATAGAATTAGACAGATAGATATGAATAGAATTAGATAGATAGATATGAATAGAATTAGATAGATAGATATGAATAGAATTAGATAGATAGATATGAATAGAATTAGATAGATAGATATGAATAGAATTAGATAGATAGATATGAATAGAATTAGATAGATAGATATGAATAGAATTAGATAGATAGATATGAATAGAATTAGATAGATATGAATAGAATTAGATAGATATGAATAGAATTAGATAGATATGAATAGAATTAGATAGATATGAATAGAATTAGATAGATATGAATAGAATTAGATAGATATGAATAGAATTAGATAGATATGAATAGAATTAGATAGATAATGTAGGAGAAATAAACACAATGATAGAAATTGTGATACAGACAGTGAGAGATATGAGAGATAGGCCCGAGGAGCTGGGATGGATATGTATAGTTTGAGATAGAGATGGACAGACTGCAATATATAGATAGATAGAAATTGAAAGAGGTGAACAAGATAGGTAGATATGAACAAAACAAAATAGACAGATATGAACAAATCAAGATGCAATCAGATAGATAGATAGATAGATAGATAGATAGATAGATAGATAATGAACAAATCCAGAAGTAGACAGGCAGATACATAGATAGAAATTGAGTGAGATGAACAAAATGGATAGATAGATATGAACAAACTAAGAAGCAGGCAGGTATATAGATACAAAGTTGAATACACATTTGACGATACAAAGAACAATATGAGCCGATTGAGATCTGGATAACAAATGCATGCAAACAGCAACAGAAAGCTAGCGAGCGAGCTACATAAATATGAACATTATAAATATATATATAAACAGATATAGATAAGAACATATTCACGAAGAAGATGAGATAGCTAGATACGATTAATATGAAAATGAATTGTATATATCCAGCGATATAAATATCTGTACTTAAACAAAGACACCTTGCTGGCTCGCGAGATATATAGGAATAGATAAATGAGATACGAGCAGGCTGTGATAGATTGGAGAAGGCTCTGACAGATCGGAGCAGAGATGGAAACACACACACACACACACACATATATATATATATATATATATATATATATATATATATATATATATATATGAGAGAGAGAGAAATATGACCGTAGACAAATACGAAGAGGGAGAAATAAATAAATACTGAATAGACGGGGAGATGCAAATAGACAGTCGCGTGTCCAGATAATATGCTGGGGTAGGCAAATGACATTGTTAGGCTTGTAGACGAAAATGAATAATTTTAATTTATACAATACATGAATAGGACCTACAATCTGTTGTTAACTGGGGCAAGGAATGGATTGTTACTTTTAACTTCTCCAGAACGAAACTACTCTCTTTTAATCGTCTGAGAGAACCCTTTTTAACTTGCATCAGCTCGGCTTATATTAACCTCCAGGAGAGTGACTCGTTGAGCCTTCTCGGTCTAACGTTTTCTGCCGACAAGAAGGGAAAAGCATATACTGAATCCATTGCTAGGTTTGCAGCTAGGAAAGTTGGTTCACTGTGTCGTGTCAGAATATATCTTACATATTTATAAATCTACTATTCGGCCATGTTTTGAATATTGCTGCAACATATGGTCTGATTCACTTGCTATATATTTAGAGATCCATGATAAAATCCAAAGAAGAATCTGCAGTGTCACTGGTTCTGACAAAATCCCGATTCCAGTCACTTTCTGTTGGAACCTAGCGAAGGTTACTGAATAGAATAATCACACGAAGGTTGGTAATGAACGGTAATACTTAGGACAAGAACAACATGTATAGGATTCGACAGCGGCGCGTAGAAGTAGTCAACTACGATAAGCGAGTCATGTGAATTCCACAATGAATCTCCAACTGCAGGCTATCTACCAACCGCCCCACGCGGTCAGATGTGGCACAAAGCCGAATTTAATGTCGGTTATCCGAGCTTGTAGGCTCGGATGGTTCGCCACTGTGTACATAGTTGTAAAGGTCTGAACAGGTGGAACAAATGAATGTAGTTTGTCAGAACATTTTCCACTGAAACGGCGATCGAATAGCAATAGGACTGAAACATTTTGTCTGCTGGAAAGGAGTTTTAAAGCGGAAAATAATTACTCACCCACAGGGCTGCGTAAACGCTTTCGAATTCTGTCGAGGCTGAAAACAGAAGCTTGAACGGCACCATCCCATAAATAGCAACATTAATTATTCTATATTTGGTCTAATCTCAAAGGATTACAGATAGAGTCAGGAACATTTGTATCCGTATAAGATGACAATCATTTTGCTACGCATTCTATATATATATATATATATATATATATATATATATATATACGCATACAAACAGAGAAGGCGCGATGGGTAAATTGTTGCAATTTGATATTTTTAATTTCGCGCATGAGTGTTGTTTGTTTTTGATTTTGTCGACGGTACAGTAGAGTAGGCTCAGTTGAGAACCGTCTGTGAAAAATAGAACGCCATGACACAATTCACCCTGCCAGAAATTTGGAAGATCCAATACGAAAATTTCAGAGTGTTTGGGTCTGGATCTGAGAAGAGTGCAGAGGATTCGGGAAAAGTCGGATGAGTCTAATTGTGATTACGAAGGTACGGCAGCTCGGAAAACTCACTGTGAACGTTCTGATAAGAAATGAACTCCAAAATTTATTCGGTAAGGGCCTTAGACTCAACACGGAGGCCTACATCAAGTGTGCCTTGAGGAGGTAGTGCTGTTCTGTGGCTGCTGGATGTCCCTATGTCTGGCAACAGGTTTATGCACCATGCCACACGAGCAGGAGAAGCTAATCAGCTCTTACATTTGACTACCTAACCCCCAGACTGATTATTATGTGTGGGGCGCCGTTGAGTGAGAGACCAATAAAACTTGTAACACCAAAGATGAACTGAAGGCAAGGATTATGGCAGCATTCACCAACTTAAACAAGGACACCACCCAGAAGAGTTGCAGAAGATTCCGATGTTGTTTGGATGCCGTGGTTGAAGTCAATGACAATTTTATTGAATTAATTTACTCTTTCGTATTTATAGATATTTTGGTGAATAGATCTGTTAAAATGAGATGTTAGTGTTATTTTCATTTTGGGGTAAAATTTATCCATCACACTCTGTGTGTGTGTGTGCGCGCGCACACAGCCTTATCCCGTTGAAACACCGGTTCTCATTAGATCACCGAAGTTAAGAGTGAGCTTGGCCAGTCCCTAGGTAGATGACCGCTTGGATGTGCGGATGGTGTAATGGCCAACGGCTCAGAATTGGAAATCGGGGAGCCGAGTTCCAATTCCTGTTGGGTTCTGTATATTCACTTATATATTCTGCAGTTAAATAACATGCAAAGTTTGATAAGTCGTAAAAACAAACACACACATATATATGTTTATGTGTGTGTGTGTTTGTAACTGAATCTTCATATCTTTATGAATATTTATTATTCTTACCTTTATCTGACACATGGTTATATTAAAGAGACTCATATATATATATATATATATATATATATATATATATATATATAAAAGCTTACCTTATTCTATCGGATGTGCAGGTGGTGTAGTAATTAAAATAGTTCGGAAATGAGAAATCGGAGACTCGATTTCGAAATAAAATTGAGTTCGTTACGCGCAAGTATCCTTGCGAAAAGCTTAAAAGCCCCCAACTCTTGGGTTAAATAGTAGAACATGTATCAGGAAAATCATTGTTATTCTCAAAAAAAAAATTGTTATGATAATATTCACAAGCAAAAAAAAAAGAAGGTTTTTCTTACAATGCAAAATATATTTCGGTTATAAATAACCCACAAAGTGTTGATAAACCGTAAAAAAATCAATGCCTTAGTCTGTCAACGGGCCAAATTAATCCGAGCTCCAATGTAGATCGGACACACTATCCGATTAAATGATCTGTGAGACGAGTCACTTAATTTCAAGCGGCTTTCCTAGATATTTCATAATTTTAGTTTATCCTGGCATAGGCCCATAGAAGTGAAGCATCCACAGATGGAGCTTCCGAAAGAACTAAAAGATGTGCGTGTGTGTGACGATTTCCTTGCTACGGTTTTCTATCAGTTTTCTTCAACACGCACACAAAATCTCGTGGAAAAAATGTGTTTTTTTTTTATGTAGCCTTTGTGCAATATCATTGCCTTCAGGTAGATCACCAAAAGATCTAAGCATGAGATCTTTTTTTTTTAATTTGCCTCTCTTGTTATGTAGAGAGATTCCAAAAGAAAAGAAAAAAAAAGAAATAGAAAGAAAAAAATAATCTCCCTTCGTAAAACAAATTACTACCCGGGGGAAAAGAACATCTCAGAAATCCTGATAGGCCCTTCCACCGAGAAAACTTTTCAAGATGTTCGGCTGTGTCAGTCTGTTTAATAAGGTTGAGACTTGCACAAAAGGGGGAGAGAGAAGAAAGAAAGAGGGAGAAAGACAAGCTAGAGTGAGAGAGAAGTGATAAAGGGAAGAGAGAGGAAAATAGGAGAGAGGGAGGAAAATAGGAGAGAGGGAGGAAAATAGGAGAGAGGGAGGAAAATAGGAGAGAGGGAGGAAAATAGGAGAGAGGGAGGAAAATAGGAGAGAGGGAGGAAAATAGGAGAGAGGGAGGAAAATAGGAGAGAGGGAGGAAAATAGGAGAGAGGGAGGAAAATAGGAGAGAGGGAGGAAGGGTGGAGGGGGAAACATGGAGAGAAAGTGTCAGAGGGAGACAAAGAAAGAAATTGTGGTAGAGGGAGACGAAGAGAGAAAGTAAGGTAGAGGGAGACGAAGAGAGAAAGTAGAGTAGAGGGAGACGAAGAGAGAAAGTAGAGTAGAGGGAGACGAAGAGAGAAAGTAGAGTAGAGGGACACGAAGAGAGAAAGTAGAGTAGAGGGACACGAAGAGAGAAAGTAGAGTAGAGGGACACGAAGAGAGAACGTAGAGTAGAGGGAGACGAAGAGAGAACGTAGAGTAGAGGGAGACGAAGAGAGAACGTAGAGTAGAGGGAGACGAAGAGAGAAAGTAGAGTAGAGGGAGACGAAGAGAGAACGTAGAGTAGAGGGACACGAAGAGAGAACGTAGAGTAGAGGGACACGAAGAGAGAACGTAGAGTAGAGGGAGACGAAGAGAGAACGTAGAGTAAAGGGAGACGAAGAGAGAAAGTAGAGTAGAGGGAGACGAAGAGAGAACGTAGAGTAGAGGGAGACGAAGAGAGAACGTAGAGTAGAGGGAGACGAAGAGAGAACGTAGAGTAGAGGGACACGAAGAGAGAACGTAGAGTAGAGGGAGACGAAGAGAGAACGTAGAGTAGAGGGAGACGAAGAGAGAACGTAGAGTAGAGGGAGACGAAGAGAGAAAGTAGAGTAGAGGGAGACGAAGAGAGAACGTAGAGTAGAGGGACACGAAGAGAGAACGTAGAGTAGAGGGAGACGAAGAGAGAACGTAGAATAGAGGGAGACGAAGAGAGGAAGTGGAATAGAGTGAAATAAAGAGGGGTAGAGGAGGATGTAGAGGAAAAAGAGAATTAGAAAAAGAGGAAGAGATAGATAAAAAGGAAGAGGGCGAGAGAGAGAGGGGAGATAAAGAGAAAGAGGGAAGAAAAATGATGGAAAGAGTGTGAAGTAAAGATGATAGGAAGCAAAAGAGAGAGAAAGAGTGAGAAGAACAAAGGGCATAAAGAGCGAGAGAGAGAGGGTGACTAATGGCAGAGAGAAAGAGGACAAAAGAGATGGAAAAGGGAGAGAAAAAAAGAAAGAAAGAAAAGGGATAGGAGATGAAGAGAGCAAAAAATCAATTAGGACGAAATTAAAACCGACACCACGAAGACGCAATTACATTGGCTTCTTTTGTTGCGCTGTTCGAAGGCAAACCATTAAAGTATTTTTATTACCAAAAAATCCAACCGACGAATTTGAAATATGAAAATGTCTAAAGAATACTTTTTCTTTATACATGATCATGAAATATTTGGACGAGCACCTTTATCGTCATACCCAGAACTAAAAAAAGATAAACTAGATTCGGCAGCAAGACCCCTGATCGGGAGATTGGAGGTTTCGAGGAGCGTGGAACCACCTCTTAATTGACCTGATTCCGGGAGGTAGCACCTGTCAGGGGGTCCCAGCTAAGGGTAAACAGTGAACTCGCAAACAAAAATCAACAGTACATTTTATAGCAAAATGACCAACAAGATATATTTTTAGTGTAAAATTACCAGCAATATATTTTTTCTAAAAATATATATTTGTAGTAAAATTACCAGCAATATATTTTAAAATCTACAAACTATATATTTAAACAACGTACCTTTTACGCTAAAAGTATAAAATTGTGATCAAAATATTTTAGATTTCGGCATTAAATAACTCATAGAGGTGTTGATGTGCCGCTAAACAAAATCAACAAACAAACATGCATAGGCAAAAAAACTGAGTATCCTCTACCATCTATTCAACTGTGAAAGCAGAATGACATTTCTTATTATTTCAAAGCTACTGAAAAAATTAAATTTCGGTATTAAATGACCCATAAGGAGTTGATATGCCGTTAAACAAACAAATCATTAAATGAGTCTTTCTCGTGGCTTTTACCATGTCGTTTTCACCCTTGGGTTCATATATTTTTTTCTTCTTTGTTTTTTTTTAATCATTTCACCCCAGGCAAGGGGATAATGCCATTAGGATGCAGAGGGTTAAAGAAAGTGAAAGAGAATGAGTAGATTTTAGTGAAGAGAAGCGAGGAAAATCACAATAAAGGAACAGGGTTCAGGAAGACAGAAGGTGGCGATTGAGGTCGCATTAACATTTCTGTAGGTTGTAGTTGGCAGGTAAGCAAGAAACGGGAATCAAGTTCTAATGGTGAGAAGTGCGAGAAAAATAGCGAGAATATAGAACAGACGGTTGTATGCTGAGACCTAGTTGCCAATCTAGTTGTACGCTTAAATTCGCGCAGACGAGACACTAAAAGGGCAAAGCTCATCAGACCAATTGCCGCGGAAGTATTTGTAAAGCCAGAAAGAAGCAATGTCATGTCGGTGAGAAAGTGACTGAAGTTGAGATGTCAGATCAGGATCGATTACATTACAGACCCTTCTTTGAATTTTGTCAAGAATCTCCAGATATATGGTAGGAGCACCAGACTTGATATGGCAGCATTATTCAATGCACAGACGAATAGTAGGTGCAAGAAAAATTCTGACGCTAAGAATTGTCTGGCACGGCAGCATGAACCAACTTTCCTAGTAGTAGACCAAGGAATTGAGTCAATATATTTGCTCCACTTCATGTCGCTCGCTTTCTTAATATTACCTTAAACTATGAGAGGAAGTGATATCATAAGTTTTTTTGCGAAGCTGAATCAACCCACAACAAAGACGAGAAAGGTTTTTAAATATAAAAATATTTTAACTTTTTATTTTTTCGTATTTTTACGAGTAAATCTTCCTCAGCGTGTATGAGTGTTAAGGTTTCTTGCTTGTAGTTGTTTGTTAAGATACAAAGAAATGTAATTTCTTATCACGTACTTGTTAGAAAAAAGAGGCAATAGAGAAAGTCAGGAGGAAAGTGTAAGTGTCACGTAGCTTGAAGAGGAAGATAAATGAATGAGTAAGGGAATATCTGTTAAGTTGTGTGCATCATAAACTGTTGCCGTCATTATCTTCTCACTGTTGTGTCTGGTCTAGAAACTTTGTTCATAGATCCTGCAAAGGGATCGCGAATTATGTTTTTTTTGTCGGCGGAAAAACGACCTGTTGGTTAAGAAGTGTAAAATATTTATTTTCAAAGGATCAATTAGTTTATGAACCAGAAGAATGCACGAATACTCTGACTCAGAAACATGTTCTTTGTCATTTGATGATTGACTGTTTTAGTATTTATTTCCGTCTTAGCGCCACAAATTCATGAATTACCCGAGCCAGCATCCTTATCTCAGTTGCTTTTTGTTGTAACCTAGAAAAGGTTACTGGATGAGGAATAACCAAAACGGAGGTTGGAAATTAAATGGTAATCTTTATAACACCAACAAAATACAATACTCGCCAGCGGCGTGAAGTAGGTAAACCACAGCTAGTGGTGGACTACTTAGACGACATATTACCTCCACTTACAATAGTGTCCAAAGTATTTATGAGGATTGGGACATACCCATCAGTGTTCATCTGTACTGTATATAATAACACTTTTTATCATATCATTTCGGCTTGTAGTGTTAGGGGTATCGAATTTCTGGTTAAATACTACGCCAAAATTCAGCTTCTTCATCAGAAAATAAAACATCATCATAAGGAAATGCATTAGATGCTTAAATGATGCAGTGGTGATAGACAAGTTGGAATACTCCGATAAATTAGCAAGCCTAGCTGGGGATGATAGATATATCAAAGTGAAAAGGGATCTAACTGAGAGGAACCTGTCACAGATGCTCAATAACAAGCACTAGTTCAGACCGAATCAACGGTTAACTCAGTGTTACACCACTCTGCCCCATGTATACGGGAGAAAATAAGACGAGATATCCTGAGACATGGTCATCGGAACGATAACATTCTACCCCTATAGATTATATACAGTGTTCAGTTCTGAAGGTTATCCGGGTCGCCCAGCACCGGATGAAGATCGTAGCGCAAAACGAACGAAATGTTGTGATAATAATAATCTATCCACGTATATTAAATAAAAAAAAAATAGTACGAACACTCTTGGAAGTTGTCCGGATCAACAAAAACCTGGAGATGGGTATAATATAATGAATATCATTGGATATAAGGCATAATGATAATGACAGTATAATTGTATTGTTTTAAGTTATGAATGTAGACATTATAAATATCCTTGGCTGAAACATTTGTGATAGAAACTAGCGTAACGTTGGATATAGTATCCCAGAGCAGAAAAACTAGATAATGGTAGAGGATATATGCTATTTCTCGATTCAGCACAAAACATCCTGTGTGCCATTATTCTTTGGGGGGAGGGGTAAGCCTGTGTAAATAAATATTGATTTTCAAGATCTCCCACTTTATAAAATATTGGCATAAAATCTTCCTAAATCTTCTGATCGATTTGGCCTTCTGCTAGACTAGAATTGTCTTTATAAATATATCGAGTAGAATAAGTCGAAAACGTTGAGGCAAACAGGAAACACTCAGTTTTCAAATAGAACGCCGAATACAAATGGACGAATCCTCGGCAGTGGTGTTATGAAAATGTCAAACAACATTGAAAAGGTGACTGTTTAGACAAGCCATTTTCTCTCGGATTGAAAGTAAATTTGCAGTCGGAGTACGTAAACATTACTGCGCCGTTATGACGTCCCAATGGCTGTTTATCCAATAGTGACCGTATTGCAAAAACACTTTCTTTATTGTTAAGATGCTACTGTTCAAATGGGAAAGATTGCAATGAGCAAATATTAAAAAAAATGTACATAAATTAAGTTCATCACCTTTAAAAAGAACTTCTTTGACAGCACGTGCACCCAACACACAGAGACGAAGGATTCCTACTGTACGAGTTTCGTTCTCCAAAAGGAATCTTTCAAACTAAATAATGTATCGACGGAAGCATATATATATATATATCGGGTGTAACACAAAGTTTGTCCAAATCTTATAACTGCATGGGATGATTGTCCATTCCACAAAATGTTTAATATATATATATATATATATATATATATATATAAAAATAAAAACACTAAACTAATTGTGTATCTTATTTTCCAGATAAGATGTTTAGCCATCTTGACACTATTTGTCGTAAGAATAACTGAAAAACACTTTGAGTTATTCAGCTAGAAAAAGAACAGATTAAAATCTTTTTTTTTCTGTCAGCCCCAGTATGTCTTCCCAACTGAGCAATGATAAGAGGGAAAACATCATTCAGGCTTTCATTCATATTCTAAGCTTCCATTTTCAAAGTTCATTCAAGAACCATCAAGAGAACGGTGAACAATTTTAAAAAAGAGGAAACAGTAGAGAGGAAAACTGGATCAGGAGGTCACAACAGCAAGAGAGATAATCATTTCAACTTAGAGCTAAATACATTGTTACTGTATCTAATAGTGTTATAAAAATCTCGGAGAATTCTAATATCTTTAATCATTTCTAAGATACATCGGCTCAAAGTTTAATGTAACAACTGGACAATTTTGCTGTTACACGATTTAGAAAGTTTTGCTGTGACATCCGGTATATATACCTATATATGTTCTGATC
>OZ038483.1:75697293-75727293 GCA_964036315.1 Acanthosepion esculentum
ATATTATAAGTGGACACTGAAGTCAACACACAGATGCGGCGGTCCGTTTCATGTTAAACGCACTTTAACCCACCAATATAGCCTACCTTATTATATATATATATATATATATATATATATATATATATATATATATATATATATATATATGTATGTATGTATGTATGTATTCACAAGCACACGAAATCCATCGCTAATGATTCTGAAAAAAAATGTTCTGATTTCCTTACTGCTCCTTAAAGAATCAGACTTTTCCTGACCTGCTTTACCGTTACAAGAGTAAGTTTAGAACAAAATTGTGTATTTCTGTCATATCAGGACTGGTTCTTCCCAGACATTATCTTCCAGTCTTGATAGAGTTCAAAAAATATTTACGCGATCTTCTAAAGGATGAGTCATATTCCACTCTACATCGCGCCAAAACACAGCGTCACAGACCTATCCCTACTCTATGGCTATTTCTATGTCAAAATTTCTGGTTATGCTTTACCTTTTAGTTCCACCAGTTCATAATTTTACAACTAGGACTCGCGATTATATGTCCACGGATTTAATCCCATTCACATTCCTTCAGTATTCCATTCGGAAGGTGAAAGTTCCATTCAGACACATATTTAAACCCCACCCCCGAGATCTCATGCTCTGTGGAAGAAATTCCCGCGTGGATGCTTCCATGAAAACTACAACAATCCAAGTCAAGAGTTGGAACGACTCATTTCAAAATACAAACTATCATCATAAAAAAATTTAGAATCAGTCAACCGTGCTTAAGTTCTATCTTTGCTCGTTGCTTTCACTTCGTATTAATACCCTTGGAAAAGGTATAAATACATTTCTTCCGTCTCCCCACAGGTATGGATTAAATAGCAGAGTAGATTGGATTTTTTAAAACTCATGGTGGTAGTGTGAGAGAAACATGATGAACACGAAATCATAGAAAAAGCAACAAGAAACCGCGAAACTATCTTTACCAATATGCCATGACAATGCACAGATAGTAAAGAACTGGAATCTATCGGAAGGCATGATCACTCATACCCTGAACTCAGATGACATTAAAAAGTTGTAAAAATTAATGTGCTAGCCAGTGGTTCCCAAACTTTTCTCGCGGCCGCATTTTCCGAATGAAAATTTGCTCGCGCTTCGCCAAAGGGGAAGCCCCGGTGAAAAGGTGCAAGCAGACCTATAGCAAAGAAGGTCCAGAGAGAGGGATAAAGGGAGATAACCGAAGTCAGAAGATTATCACTGATAACCGTCTCGTCCAGTTTGCGGAGCCTAGTTACCATATACTTAATACTTGATATAAGGCAAAAATATCACAGTGATAAAATCAGTCAATAATTATTCATAACTATTTATGGTGGAAACTCATGCCTGCATTTACAAATAATCCATAGTCATATTTTAAATGTTGAAATCATATTTATTTTTAGCATATGAATTTTTTGAAATTGTTTCTAAATCTTTCATTGTCTTTCAATCATTCCGCCCGACGTGCTACCCTTTTCCGCCGCACCTGTGAGGCACGCCGCACCTTTTGAGAACTACTGAGCTAGTGGCATTAAAATTCATTATTTTACGGTGAAACGTCTGGATTCATAAAATTTTGATAATATTTTTAACCCTTAAAAGATAATGACAAATTTACCACAGTGTATATATATATATATATATATATATATATATATATATATATATGAACATATAATGGAGTTCTGACCAAGGAGTCCTTTCAAAAAAAAAAAAAATCTCGTATTTGGGAAAACTGGAAATATTATAGCATCACGTGACAAAAAATAGCCTGACCAATACCATGACATGGGAACCAGAACTTTGAACCACTGATAACGTAAACGCTATCTCTCAACTTTTACCATTCTTTGAATGTGACCAAATTGGTCGAAAATACTTGGTGCATTATACACAATTTTCCACCCCGCCTCAAACGAATTATTTGACATTATATTATTTTTCAGTTAGCTACATCACTTTGAACCGCTCAACAAACAAACTTTCCGGTGCCGATTCGACTTCTCTGGTCACAGTATCTTTGCTGTTTTAACCATTGGATATCGCTAACTTTGCTACGCCATTACGCCTGTTTCAAGACAATCACACAGGATTTGAAGCCAGATTGGTTGCCAATCAAGGCTTCAGAACCCAGTCATCTCTGCTATTTAATCCAATAGCAAATAGCGTGGACAGAGTTGAACTTATCAGTCAGTCACTTAAAAGCCATACATAATATACGCTTGGGTGATCATGCCGCTTTCGATTCATGACTGACTGGGCAAAAGATTTTCCCGCGGTAGGCAGCGGAAAGAAACTCCTACTGTGGGAAAATCTTTTTCATTTTCTTTCTGCGGTAGACTGGTTAACCACTCTGTCCTACTATACAGCCCTTAGCTGGGCGTTGGAGAGATACCCAAGGGTATTTACGCGTAAATGAATATAACGTATTCCACTGGAATTCGAACTCAGCTCTCCCATTTCATATTCCGAGCAGTTATCCATGATGCCACAACGTAAAAAATTATAAGTGAACCAGAATTTGAACTCAGTTGATTAATCTCATATCCCACACCAATAACCGCTACACTACACAGATACAAAATCTGAGACTACGGCTATAGCAATAATAATGAGTTTCCATCTAGTAAACAACCTATGTTGTTCGCTGTACCCAAAGGTTAAAAGTTCCATTTTGCATTGTAATCGTAATTCAACAGTGAACAGAGTAATAAATATGGCGACAAAGATGAGGACAATAGTCCGAATAATGTAAATAGTGTACATAATACCTCATCTCAGAAATATAGATAGATACTGAACAGAGTGAAGTCATTGTTTTTTTATTGCATGTCAAATCATAGACACTCAACGTAGCTGATTTTCTTTATTTTTTCTTTGTAATCATTTCACCCCAAGCGTGGCAATAAGGCTACTAAGGCACAAAAGGTTACTGAATGTGAAAGGATATGAGAAAGAAATTAAGAAAAGAGAAGAATAAAAGAACAAGAATTCTGAAGAAAATTCGATTTAAATTTTTGAAGATCAAACTTGACTGGAAAGCAAGAAGCTAGAAGAGAGTTCCACAAACAAAAAATGCAAAAGAAGAAAATTTTAGCATAGAACTTGCGATTACATCTAGCCATTTCAACTATGAAATTATGAGGCCTTGCCGCCAATCTAGTACTGCGCTTAAAGTCGAGGTACCATAGAGGAAAGTTCATCAGAACAATAATGAAAGTATGAAAAACTTTAAAGAAAAGGAACAGGGAGCATACATTACGACAACGGGAAATTGACTGAAGCCGAGATTCTAGGTTAGAACGAATAACATCACAGATTCTGCTTTCAGTTTTATGAAGAATCTAAATTCGTAGCCAAAGCACCAGGCCAGATGTGGTGGCAATATTCAAAGAATGAACAAATGGTAGACGTATAAATAACAAGAACATTTGATCGTGTTTGTAGGTTAGTTACAGAATGTGATCAGCGGCTGAGAAATTTTATCTAAATATCTGATTAACGATCTAGAGTTCAATATTGATTTTCGTCGAAATTTACAAACACCGAAAGGGAAATATGTGAAAATGAGTAAGTCTAGTTAAATACACGGAATGTAATTTCGCTTGAAATGGAGAGGAATGCAGATTTTTATCAGTTTCAAATCGACGCAATTAACTGCTTGTTGATTGGACACCAATACTTCCCATCTTTCTGATTGGCTAGCATTTATTTAGTTACTGATTGGTTATAAAAGATTAACGAAATTCAATTTCTTGCAAGTTATCATACTACTTTCGTACTGAATTTATGATCCAATTTTCCAGCAAGGTAAGTTTACGTGCTCCACTGATAATTTGTAACCCATTTCTCTCTCTCTTTATTATATATATATATATATATATATATATATATATATATATTTCCAAGAAGATAGAATCCAGGTAGAACTCAATGTCCAGAACAAAGCAAGAATATAATATAAAAGGCTCAAACATTAATATTCCATGGTTATAATTTATTACACTGGAATCGTAATCACGATCAAATTCATCAGACCTACAAATTCGTGATTACGATTCCAATGTAATAAATTATAACCATGGAATATTAGTGGTTGAGCCTTATATATATATATATATATATATATATATAAAGATGGCTAAACGTCTTATCTAAAAACCTGGAAAAAAGAAACTCAATTAGTCTAGTGTTTTTAGTTGTTAAACATTTTGTGGGATGGAAAATTATGTTGAAACGCTATTTGGACAATTTTGGTGTTACACCCGACATATATATATATATATATATATATATATATATATATATATATATATATAAGGCTCAACCACTAATATTCCATGGTTATAATTTATTACATTGGAATCGTAATCACGAATTTGTAGGTCTGATGAATTTGATTGTGATTACGATTCCAGTGTAATAAATTATAACCATGGAATATTAGTGGTATATATATATATATATATATATGCCGGGTGTAACACCAAAATTATCCAAATAGCGTGTCAACATAATTTTCCATCCCACAAAATGTTTAACAACTAAAAAACACTAGACTAATTGAGTTTCTTTTTTCCCATGTTTTTAGATAAGACGTTTAGTCATCTTCTTACCATTTGTCGCAAGAATCAATGAAAAACACTGAATAAAGCGTTTTTTGTCAGTCCCACTATGTCTTCGCAACTGAGCAATGGTAAGAGGAAAAAGATCATTCAGGCCTTCAATAATGGTACCAATATTCATACTCTGGCTTCCATCTTCAAAGTCCATTCAAGAACCATCAAGAGAACGGTGAATAAGATTTAAAAAGAAGAACAGTAGAGAGGAAAACAGGATCAGAAGGTCACAACAGGAAAAGGGATCATCATTTCAACTTAGAGCTAAAGATATCAATTAGAAAAGATCCAACTCAATCCATAAGACGTTTGGCATGTGAGAGAGGAGTTTCAACTATGACAGTCGAAAAAGCAGTGAAAAAAAGACTCGAAAATGAAATTGTACGTGAAATCTGTCAGGCACCTTGTTACTCAAAGGACAGAAAGTTAGAACATTGGAGATGGCGAAAATCATCTTGAATAAGTTGGAAAATGATCCTTCAATTATATATATATATATATATATATATATATATAAAAGTGAACATGGAATTCAACACTTGGAGGTGACAGTTTCTTTCAGGCCTGACGATTGCATCTAGCAGAATTGTCGCTTCCAAGTGTTGACTTTTATGTTCACTTTTATATTTACACACGCTCTATCTCTGATATTGAGTATTTTGTCCCATAAATATAGCACATGTTAAGACTATATTTCTTCATATATATATATATATATATATATATATATGTGTGTGTGTGTGTGTGTGTGTGTGTATATATATATATATGTATATATTTGAACTTAATTTCAATACTTCATGAGCTTCTGATCCTTAACCATGATTAATTAATGGTGAACGTTATATGTATATAACTATACATTATTATTGCTCAAAGTAGAGTTCAACAGTGTTATAAAAACCTCGGAGAATTCCAGTAAGATATCTTTAATCATTTCTAAGGTACAACGGTTCAAATCTTAATTTAATAATTGAAAATTTTTACTGTCACACGATTTGGACAATTTTGCTGTTACACCCTATATATACGGAGTTATTCAAAAAGAAAGAGCAGCTTTCGAAACATTTATAAAAACAAATGCTAAGAGACAAATACACATTCAACGCATTAATTACTAGATATGAAAGATTCATAGTTATTAAAATAAATGAAAGTTTTCTTTCAATGCTTATTTTGTTCGTAATGAGTTGAATCTGTATCTGCCTCTTCTTAAATTTTCGAAATCTGCTGTCTTTGTGAACAACAACAATATATATATATATATATATATATATATATATATATATATATATATATATATATATATATATATATATATATATATATATGATAAAGTTAATTGGTAATCTGTATGGATAATTACAGGGAGGATATAAATGCCGAGAGCTCAATGTAATAACAGTGCAAATGATAATTAATTAGTAAATCGGAGACTTACCATGACTTTCTGAAGTCTCCGATTCATCAATTATATATTGTTTGTGAATTTAGGCAGAAAATGTTATTTAAAGTAAATACTATTAAAAACAATAGATATTGTGTCGATTAATTTTAATGATCGACTTTTCCATATAAAAAATAATCCCTTTCAGGCAAGGAGGAAATTCTGTCCGAAGTGCATTCCGGAAGAAAAGAAGAGGAAATATGGTCCTCCCTTTCGATTTTCTTATTTCATCATCAGGACAGGGAGGAGCGATTGGAAATACAGGGTGTGATGGGTAAATTGTCGCCATTTTATAATTTCGCGCATGCGTCTTGTTTTTGATTTTGTCGACTGCACAGTTGGGTTAGTTGGGTACCGACTGTTAGAAAAAGAGCACCATGACGCAATTCACTCCGCCAGAAATTTGGAAACGGTAATGCTGTACTGCTTGGCATTGGCACCGAAAGCTCCAATACGAATATTTCAGAGTGTTTTGGGTGTCAATTCAGAGCATTCGGAAGGAGTTGGATGAGCTCGGTTTCGTTAAAGTTACTAGAACAAGGAATGTGATATTTATGTTCAGAATTATATCAGAAAAAATCAATGCAAATACAAAAGGAGGTATACCAGTTTTATAGATTACGCAAAATCGTTTCATCTCGTACGTCACGAAGAACTGTTTGAACTGCTAGAAAAGCTTGATTTATTTGGAAGAATATTAGAATAATCCAGAGAAATGCATAGGATAGAAAATCGGCTCGGATTGTGGAATCGGATCGGAGAGCAGAATTCGAATTCCATTCAAGTTCATTACATTCACTTAACCTTAGCAAAGGTATGAATGCCTCTTCTCTCCCTAGCTATGTATAAAATAGCAGGGCAGATTGAATCCTATAGTTAGTTGTCAATCAGCCTAAAAGAAGGAATACTCTGAATTCAAAACAGCCTGGAAAGGGTTGTTCTCAGTCCGGCCGTCTTGCGCGGAAACACCACTGCTGCTGCAGTAGATGTTCTGCCCCTACGACCCTAAAGGGTTACAGAGATTCGTGACAAAACTGACAATTGTGTGATTTTAATGAAATTTTCAGGACATTCAAGAATTAATAAAATTATTTTTTAAATGTTTATTTTTTTTTAGAAGATCTTTGTAAAAATATTTTTATTACTCTGTAACCCCCACTTATTTAATTTTATGAAATTTCGAGAAAAAACTTTTTTTACAGGTCTTAATTCTTATATTAGTTACGGATGTAAGTAGGAGGAGAATTTAAATCAGGAAATTTTTTTTAGTAAAACATAACTCCCTTGTTCCAAAAAATCTACACTGAATCGTAAAATAAAAAAATGAAATAAAAGTAAGACCTTATTTAATTGGAAAATTTTTAATTGTTTTTCTGTATAAAATATATTATGGACATTATTGTCACAAGGAAAGGAAATTCGATGTATAATGTATTTTTACAAGAATTGTTTTCATTTTTTTAATTATTTAGAATAATTGATGAAATGTAAAATCTTTTAAAATTCTGCATTATTTTAAAGCGATATTATTATTAATATTGTTATTAAGACAGAATTTACTCATAACAAATAGAAGAACTCACTACAATTGAACGATTTCCAATATTTTAAAAAGAATATTTTATATATATATATATATAATGTAAATCTATTTAAACTCGGTGGGTGAAAAAAACTGGGTAGCACAATATTCAAATAAATTGGTATCCGAGGAAAATGGAAAAAAAAGAAAGCACTAGAAACCTCCGTATAGGGTGAAAGAAATCGTCCAGTACCTTAAATCTCTGGTACAAAGAAAAAAAACACCAGCGAGTAATACTTAAACGAAGAGTGCTCAATACTCTAAGTAGAGAAAAAATAAAATAAATAAATCCTAATGATCCAGGTACTACCCTGATGATCCCATGTGGTGAAACCTAGGCAGGCTGTACCTGCCTCATTAAGATTTATTTATTATATATTTAAAAAGAATATTTTGTGTGTATAAACGTGCCGATTTTTGTAAATACAGACGTCTACACACCACATTATCAGAAAATAAGAGCAGTAACTATAGTAAAGTTAAAATTTATTAGTAATTTTCTAACATTTCCTCAACAAGCATTTTATACTATAAAGCCAAAGTACCTAAAATTCAATAAAATATTGGATTGCTAAAATATTTTCTTAAATTTTAAAGATTACCGTGTAGTAAGTGTGTGTGTGTGTGTGTGTGTGTGTGTGTGTGTGTGTGTGTGTAAAAGGCGCTGGCGTTATATTTAAGTAATTGTTACAGTTATGTCTCCCTTACAGAAAATTCCAAAACATAAATGTATCGATAAAAATGTGAACACCTCATAAAAACAGCCACCTCCGTGTTAAAAAAAGTGCATTACTCCGATATTTAAACTAAAAGTAATATTTGTTTCAAATCAGATTAATTAAACAAATCAGTTAATCTTCCTCAAATAAAGTTTCGGCAAAGTATATTTTATTTTTGACTGCGTTTTTAATAACTAGCTCAAAAGCCGAACTCCGTGCTGACTTTTAAATTAGCTTCTGTGGAGGCCTAATTAGGCCGCATCCCAAAATCTAAAGGGATCTCTGGTCTAGCTTAGAAAACAGAAATGATAATTTTGAAGAAATAACTTTGAATTCTTCAATTCACTCCATGGAACTTCGAAACTTCACATCACGAAACCTCTCACTTGAACACTGATTCGTTGGCATTTTGAAGAAATAAAATTAATTTCCTCAATTCATAAAGTTTTTGAGATATTTTAAACTGAATTTAAAACAAAACTTTTAAATTTGCAAAGTTTTGTGTTACTTTAAAACTCAGTATAAATTAAAAACTTTTAAAATCACTAATTTTTTTTTCAGTTGTTATAAAAATTTTAATTTTTAACTATTCCTTCCCCATTCAGACACAAATCCCAATGCTGGATGTTCAAGCACCAGATGAAGGGCAGATTTTTCAAACCCGGGATCATCCTGATTCCAAAAAGGTATAATATGTTTATGTAGAGTAAGTATGGTCCAACTTAGAGTGATTTAAGACACACGGACGGACAGACAGAATTTTCCGTTTATTATTTAGAAGATTAATAGAAAAGAATTACTTTGTTTGGACAGGTTTGTCAATATGGTCGATTTTAGCGTTCTTACTGATAAAAAAACCCTCAATCCAATCAATTTAAATTCAGTTTGAAATGAAACAAAGTATTTTGGGATTGGATATATTACATCTAATTTATTAACTTGAAATTAAAACTAAAATATAAGCTTCAAGAAAGATTTGTCTTTTTTTCGGAATGCATTTAAAACCTTCGGTATCGCTTTTCTTTCGAGGTACCTATATATAACTATCTGTCAATGTCGGCTTTAAAAAAAAATCGATTAAAAAAGCCTTATATACGCAGCAGACGTCGTGATGAAATTAACCTCTTATTTGTTTGTTTCCAAGTCTACCTTTTAGGGATGACGCACAACAGTTTCCATCATGAATACGACAGCCGTTAAACGAGACATATGAGTTTTATTGGATGATTGTTTTTCCTCGTAATGAACAGTCGTCAGCTCACCTTTCGTCACTTCTCTGTTGTCAAATGATTTCCCAGAAAAAGCCGAAGGCCGATCTCTATAAATAGTCGCGACTCTCGTCCACCTACACACAGAGTCTCAAACATCCGCTCTGTCAGTTTATACTGAAAGCGTTATTGTTGATAATGGAATCGCGTTGGGAAACCAGCAATTCTATTATTATCTTTTTAATGGTTCAGAAGTTTGCTGTAAAGGAAAACAAATGGGAAATAATAAGAAGAGTAAAATGCAAGGAGAACATAGAAGAGGGGTGGGGAGAAAAAGAATGGTATTCGTTAAAAGAGAACCTAATGGAGCAAGGGAAGAGAAAAAAAAGATGAAAGAAGATTGATAATAGTGCAGCTCGGAAAGTTAGAGGTAAAAACAGAGCAAGAGAAAGTAAAGAAAGAAGAGGGGGTAAGGTTAAAGAGGAAGAGGGGGGTAAGGTTAAAGAGGAAGAGGGGGGTAAGGTTAAAGAGGAAGAGGGGGGTAAGGTTAAAGAGGAAGAGGGGGAAAAGGAATGATATGAGATGAAGACGAAACAAGAAATGGGAAAAATAGAAGCCGAAGAACATAGAAAATGGAGAAGAGAAGATAAAGATGAAAGAAGGGGAAGAAGAATAGTGCAGTTCAAGGAAGGAAATGAAAATAGGAAAGGGTGGGAGGAGAGGACGAAACAGAAAGAAGAGGAGGTGTCCGAGAGATGGAAACATGAGAGGAGTGGGTGGAAAGAAAGATATATGAGAAGGGGAGGAGGATAGAGCGAATAAGAGAAGGGGAGGAGGATAGAGCGAATAAGAGAAGGGGAGGAGGATAGAGCGAATAAGAGAAGGGGAGGAGGATAGAGCGAATAAGAGAAGGGGAGGAGGATAGAGCGAATAAGAGAAGGGGAGGAGGATAGAGCGAATAAGAGAAGGGGAGGAGGATAGAGCGAATAAGAGAAGGGGAGGAGGATAGAGCGAATAAGAGAAGGGGAGGAGGATAGAGCGAATAAGAGAAGGGGAGGAGGATAGAGCGAATAAGAGAAGGGGAGGAGGATAGAGCGAATAAGAGAAGGGGAGGAGGATAGAGCGAATAAGAGAAGGGGAGGAGGATAGAGCGAATAAGAGAAGGGGAGGAGGAGGAGACAGAAGGAGGCGCGGGTGGAGAGAAAGACATAAGAGGAAGGAAGACGAGAGTATGAGTCAGTGAAGGAGATAAAAACATGAGAGGAGAGAAAGAGGAAAGAGAAGAGGACGGTCAGACGAGAGATGAAAGTGTGGGAGGAGTGGGCGGAGAGAAAGATGAAAGAGAAAAGAGAACAAGAGTACGACACTGAGAAGGGGATAAGAACAGTGGGAGAGAGTAATATGAAAGAGGGAGAATACGGTAAGAGGAGGAGATGAGAACAGGAGGAGGCATAAGGTAGAAAGAGAAAAATGAAAAAGAATAGAAAATTGGAGGGACAGATGTTGACGCAAAAACAGGAGGCGATTTTTGATTCGTAGATGAAAAGGGGGAGAAAATCATGGAAGAGGAGGAAGTAGAAAGAAAGAAAGAAAGAGTAGAAGCGATAAAAGTGGTTGTGTAGGAGAGTATATTGGATAATGATGTATGCACTGGAGGATATGGAGACAAAAAGAAGCGGAGGAGACAATAACGATGAGTAAGTAGGAGCAAAAGTGAAAACGGAGTGGGATTTAGAAGAAGAAAGAATGTTTGGAGGATGAGGTGATGAAAGAAAGAAAGAACAGATAAAGTAAAAAGAGAGGAAACAGTGAATATTAAGATGGCAGCAATAAAGGTATTGAAAAAGTAGAAAAAGCAAAAGAAATGTAGAGAGGGAAAAAGGGAAGAATTAGAATAGCTCAAACAAAGAGGAAAATATGAAAAAAAGAGAATAAAAAGAGAATAAAAAAGAGAAAAAAAAGAGAATAAAAAAGAGAAAAAAAAGAGAATAAAAAAGAGAAAAAAAAAGAGAATAAAAAAGAGAAAAAAAAGAGAATAAAAAAGAGAAAAAAAAGAGAATAAAAAAGAGAAAAAAAAGAGAATAAAAAAGAGAAAAAAAAGAGAATAAAAAAGAGAAAAAGAATAAAAAAGAGAAAAAGAGAATAAAAAAGAGAATAAAAAAGAGAATAATAAAGAGAATAATAAAGAGAATAAAAAAGAGAATAAAAAAGAGAATAAAAAAGAGAATAAAAAAGAGAATAAAAAAGAATAAAAAGAGAATAAAAAAGAGAATAAAAAAGAGAATAAAAAAGAGAATAAAAAAGAGAATAAAAAAGAGAATAAAAAAGAGAATAAAAAAGAGAATAAAAAAGAGAATAAAAAAGAGAATAAAAAAGAGAATAAAAAAGAGAATAAAAAAGAGAATAAAAAAGAGAATAAAAAAGAGAATAAAAAAGAGAATAAAAAAGAGAAAAACAAAATAAAAAAGAGAAAAACAAAATAAAAAAGAGAAAAACAGAATAAAAAAGAGAGAGTTGGAAGAATAAACATAAGGTATAAGAGAAGATGAAGAAAAAAGAAAATTTAGGAGTAATGAAAAGAGACCATGTTCGAGGGGATCAAAACGCCAACGGGGAGTTGAAGGAGGAATCAGATATGAAATGAAATGGATGAAAAAGGAGAAGAAAAAAAGAGTAGAAAAGAAGACAAAAAAAAATGTCATGAAAAATGAAGAGGGAGAAAAAGAGAAGAAAAACAGGGCGTATAGTAACAGTTGAGAAGACGACCAAGGAGGAAGAAAAAAATAGAAGAAAAAAAGGCGGGATACTTAAAGGGAGAGCATAAATTAGAGAAAGAAGATGGAAAAAAGAGAGAGGGGGAGAGAACGTGGTGTACTGAAGAAGTGGAGGCGAAGCGGGAAGAAAAAACTCGAAGATAGTGATTAAAGAAGATCTTCACTCAAGGGTCCCACCTTATTCATCGACAGCATTTTAGATTATTTACACTTGAGGGAGAATGAGTGAGAACATGCAAGTATATCTTTAGTAATCAGGTCCCGTAAGATCAGCTTATAGAGGAAACGCATTCAATACAGTATCTGTTCTCAAATTAAAAATATATCCAGGAGAATAATAGCTTTTCAAACACCTGCATTTGACTTGGAAAGGCATATTTCCAGCCTTCAGCGACAAGAATTTGAACATCGAAATTAAAAGCTAGCATTCGTTAGAATTTGGAAGATTGGCGTTACAAAATGAATAAAAAAAATACGCCCAAAATCCTCGAGTCTGAAATTCCGACATGAACCATTACTTCTAATTTATAATATTATATTAAAATTCTGAGATGACTCGATGCCATTATTCTACGGGTTGATTCAACGAATATCTCCATCCTTGTTGTTTTTATCATTCAGTCCGGTCATGTGTCATACCGGATACAAGCTTAGGTGATCATGTATCTTTCGATATATAACTGCAATTTCTTCCTGCGGTAGACCAGTTGTCATCCAAGTCTATAGAACCCGGCCTGTCCTGCTATTTATCCATAGCTGGGAGGAGAAGAAAAGGATTCATACCTTTCTCAAGGGTATTAGCACGTAAGTGAATGTAATGGATTCGAGTTGAATTCGAACTCGGCTCTCCGATTCCTAAATCCGAGACTTTCCATTTATTCGCCTGTACTGAGGCTGATTTGAATAACATTGACTTATATAATGTCTGACATTCTGAGATGAGCCATTGTCATTAGTCTATGAGTTATTTGAACGGATATCCCCATCCTTGTTGTTTTTATCATTACTTTCCCTTTATTCGTTTGTACAGAGGCTGACTTGCATAACATTGGTTTAAATATTGTCTGAAATTGTCATTATTCTGTGCGATATTTGAACGAATATCTCTATCATTGTGATTTTTGTCACTACTCTTCCACTGATTTGTACTTCTCGTTTTCTGAGATTTATAATTTTTCAGCTAGTATTTTTTTCTTCTCATAAATAATTATAAATCTGGACATTAAAGATTCTTCTTAAAAGCGTGACTTTTTGATTATCATTGCCTAAATGCTTTCCTCGAGATTGAGTACAGATAAATTAGAAACTGATCTGAAATTGGGATGAATTTAGCACCGACCCTGAATCGATCATAAAAAAATCAGAGAGCAGAAAAAATAAATATTAAAAAATTCAGTTACCTCGGTGTATGGATCAGTTATAACAAGATTAGTATAGGAGATGAGGGAATTTATACTCCATATCGACTCAGAGTTGCCAATTAGTCGTTTAGCCTCGAATCATGAATAGTTGAATGAAGCCAGTATCGTCGGAAAAGTGTTTAAAACATCAATTTAATCGGTTCATAGTCGAATGTCACGTGTAGAGGTTAAATAAAGAAAAAAAAAAGAAAGAAAAAATATATATTCCTAATTTTTTTTTAACGGTAAGATATTGCTTGAAGCATTCCATGTACAATGGTACAGTGCATCTTTTTCACCAAATGGATAGCGGTTCGGATTGAGGAATCGGAGAGCCGAGTTCGAATTCCAGTCGAATCCATTACATTCATTTACATGCTAATACCCTTGAGAAAGGTATGAATACATTTCTTATCTCCCCCACCCACCCAATTATGGGTAAATAGTAGGACAGGCCGGGTTGTCTTGGATGGCAACTGGTCTACTGCAGAAGGAAATGGCAACCTACTGCGGGAAAAAAATCTGCCTCATCAGTCATGTATCGAAAGATACACGATCGCCTAAGCGTGTATCACGCATGACACAACTGACTGAATGACCCCAAATCACCACGCAACTTCATTGTCATACACAGGACTATACAGTGTAGCGCAGATAAATCATGAAAAATTTAATGGGTAATAAAAAAAGCGTTTTTCATATAACAAATTAATATATTTCAATGAAATGTTATACGTAGTTGGGCATATATATAAGCTAAAAAAGAGCAGGCCTTGGCGACGGCATCTCAGTACATGTAGGATATGGTACCCTTGATGGCTGCCTTGAAAGCCTCCTTGGTGTTGTATAGCCTGCTCTTCATTTCCTACACAAGATAGTGGTGAAGATTGCAGTCTGGAGATGCGTAGAGGATAAGTCGGACGACCAGTGGAAGGGCGAGTAAGCGGCCCCTCTTGCGCACATAAGTTTTATAATTCATGTCCTTGTTAAATCCATTGCATTCACTTACGTGCTAACACCCTTGGGAAAGGTATGAATACTCTTCTCCCTACCGCCAGCTATGGGTAAATAGCAGGATAGACCAGGTTACCTTGGATGGCAACTGGTCAACCGGAGAAAGAAATGGCAACCTACTGCAGAAAAAAATCTGCCTCGTCAGTCATGTATTGAAAGATACATGATCGCCTAAGCATGTATCATGCATGGCACATAACTGACTGGCTGAGTGAGTGATAAATTGCTACTATTTTCCAAATCATGTTTGGAAAATAGTAGTCAAGCCTCGGGATTTATTGATCAAATTAAAAAAAGGTAATGTAGTAATTTATATAATTACATCAATAGATCTGGGCTAATGATATCTAAACACTTGTTAAGTCATCTTATGTGCGCTTCATTTTATACCAAAGAAATTGTTCTGATGATCTTTCATCTGTGGTACCTGGACTTTAAGCGTGGTACTAGATTGGTGGAGGAGGCATGGTGGAATAATGGATTAAGGAATCGGAGTGCCGAGTTCAAATTCCAGTCGAATTCATTACGTTCACTTACGTGATAATACCCTTTGGAAAGGTGTGAACCCTCTTCTTCTCTCCCCACTCCCAGCTATGAGTAAATAGCAGGACAGACCGGATTCTATAGACTTGGATGACAACTGATCTACCGGGAAAAAAAAATCTGCCTCGTCAGTCATGTATCGAAAGATACATGATCGCCTAAGCATGTATTATGCATGGCACATCACTGACTAATGGATTAAGGAATCGGAGTGCCGAGTTCAAATCCCAGTTGAATTCATTACGTTCACTTACGTGATAATATCCTTGGGAAAGGTATGAACCCTCTTCTTCTCTGCCCACTCCCAGCTATGAGTAAATAGCAGGACAGACCGGATTCTATAGACTTGGATGACAACTGATCTACCGGGAAAAAATCTGCCTCGTCAGTCATGTATCGAAAGATGCATGATCGCCTAAGCGTATATCACGCATGGCACCTAACTGACTGACTGTCACCATTTTTGCCTCTTTTCTCTTCGAGAAATATGACCGCCGACACAGTACTGTCTTTAGCTTGTTCATCTAACCGTATTTGCAAGCAAATCATGGTGACTGTTCTCATGAGTTCTCCTCCTTGGTACCTCGACTGCATGAATTTAAGCGTACTACTAGATTGGTTACTAGGCCTCATCGTTTTACCATTGAACTAGCTATGTTTCTAATTTTTCTTTCCTCTCCTGTGGAACTCCCTCCCGGTTTCATGCTACACAGACACCTACAATCTTCAGGAATTTAAATGCAATGTCAATCGCCATCTTCTGTCTTCCTGAACCCTGTTCTTTTATTGTCTTCTAAATGTAAGGCAAAAACTGAAATCCCCCACCCAACCATAAACTGCTACTTTTTTTGACAGACTCCCGTGTGGATGCTTCGCTGAACGCAACAATCTTAACCTTCTTGTCAATCGTTATCTGTTTTCCTTATCCTCATAATCCTCATTTCCTACCACCACCGCTTTGACTCCTACCACCTTCATAATAACTATTTTAACAGTAACCCTCTACATTGAGCGAATCTCGAGCTTTGTACTGAGTGAATTTTAGTATAGAAAACTATATCAAGGCGCCTGTCAGAAGATAAGCATAGACTCTTGAAATAACGTTGTACTGTAATTTTGGTAAGCTTCATTTGCTGACGTTGAAGCACAGCTTTTCGTGACTAATTAAAACAGTCTTGAAGTCTTCATCGTTTCCTGACTAGTAACTATCTTGCATGAAATGAAGTGTCTGTCCCAATCTTGTGACAGGGCTTTAAACGAAGCTGTTACCCAAGTATAAGTCGAACCACAGATATTGCTTTCATTCCAAGTAATCCCTGGTGTCTTAATGGCATTACGCTCTTGCTTGGGGGTGAAATAATTAAAAAAAGTATTTATATAAAACATATGCTTGGTACCATCTCCTTTTTCTTTATCTGTTTCATTTTCTTGGTCATTTGGTCTTGTTAAACCAATGTTCTTATTGAAAAAATAACAGGAAATAACTTCTGAAGCTCATTGGATGTGATGTATGTTTGAAGAAGGCCAAAGACTACAGCAGTTGAAACATTCTAATAGAATTAAACAAATTAAATTAATTAAAAAATTAAAATTAAAAAAAAAAAATCTGCCTCTTCAGTTATGTATCGAAAGATGCATGATCGCCTAAGCGTATATCACGCATGACATAACTCACTGATTGTTAAAATTTTTGCCTCTTTTCTCTTCGGAAAATATGCACGCAAACACAGTACTGTCATTAGCCTGTTCATCTAACCTTATCTGCAAGCAAATCATGGCGACTCTTCTCATCAGCTCTCCTCCTTGGTACCTCAACTGTATGAATTTAAGCGTACTATTAGATTGGCAATTAGGTGTCATTGTTTCATTGTTGAATTAGCTAGATGTAACTGTAAGTTCTATTCTAATAGTTTATTTTCTTTTTTGCACTTCATGCCAATTGAACTCTCTTCTAGTTTCTCATTTCCCCTGTCACCTCACTCAGTCAGTTATGCGCCATGAATGATACACGCTTAGGCAATCATGTATCTTTCAATAAATAACTGACGAGACAGATTTTTTCCTGCAGTAGGTTGCCATTTCTTTCTGTTGTAGACCAGTTGCTATCCAAGGCTAAAGAACCCGGTTTGTCATGCTATTTACCTATAGCTGATTCATATCTTTCCCAAGGGTATTAGCATGTAAGTGAATGTAATGGATTCTACTGGAATTCGAACTCGGCTCTCCATTACTGCACCGTGCCCCCTGAAGTCAGTTATGTGCCATGCGTGATACACGCTTAGGCAATCATGTATCTTTCAATAAATAACTGACGAGGCAGATTTTTTTCCTGCAGTAGGTTGCCATTTCTTTCTGTTGTAGACCAGTTGCTATCCAAGGCTAAAGAACCCGGTTTGTCATGCTATTTACCTATAGCTGATTCATATCTTTCCCAAGGGTATTAGCATGTAAGTGAATGTAATGGATTCTACTGGAATTCGAACTCGGCTCTCCATTACTGCATCGTGCCCCCTGAAGTCAGTTATGTGCCATGCGTGATACACGCTTAGGCAATCATGTATCTTTCAATAAATAACTGACGAGGCAGATTTTTTTCCCGCAGTAGGTTGCCATTTCTTTCTGTTGTAGACCAGTTGCCATCCAAGGCTATAGAACCCGGATTTTTTTCTGCTATTTACCCATTACGATGTAATTGATTCGACTGGAATTCGAATTTGGCTCTCCGATTCCTCAAACCGAGCCGCTATCCATTACTCCAGCGTACCACCTTCAAAAAATTAAAAAGTATCGAATCTTGAATCTACTACTGCGACTATTTCGAGCAAACCAGTTTCTTTCACTACCTCCCATGATCTTCGCTAGTTCTTCTCTCCTCGAACAGGCATGCGACGTGGCTTCCCTATTTCTTATTTATAAATATTTTCATGGCAGTTTTAATGAGCTTTTCTCCTTTATACCTCAACCACATGAAATTATGTGTACTACTAGATTGGCTACTAAATCTCATCGTTTTACTGTTGAAATAGCTGATGTTACCGTAAGTTCTATTCTAACAGTTTCTTTTCTTGCAGTTCTCAGCTCTGGAACTCTCTCCTGGTTTTTTGCTTCCATGTCACCTAAAATCTTCAAAAATCTAAATGCAACATCAATCGCCATCTTCTGTGTTTCCGAAACCTGTTATTTATTCTTCTTTCTCATCACTAAAATATTATCATTCTCTTTCCTTGTCAGTAACCCCTTGGTTTCTTAGTAGCATTTTCGACTTAAGGCGAAGTGATTTTAAAAAATCAGAATTCGAACTCTGGTTTATCCATTTTGATTTCTCCGCCACTGGGTGAAGCAGTCTACTCAACTCCCTGGGCAAGAGGTCGAACCTTTAATATTCAGATCGAGGGAGGAATTTTGTTCCCGGACTGACCGACTGATTCGAATTTCATACTGAAATTCATTCCTTATATATCCCCCCCCCGACCCTCGAACAAATCTATGTATGATGCTCATCTGCCGGGATCGTCGTTAAAATATATCCGCGTCTAACAAAACAAAAATCAAGTATACGAAGCTAATTTCTAATCGGCAGCAGACACTGGTATCTATCTGCTACGGTTTTATTTTATGACTGGAATCAATTAATATTTGTCGTAACTATGACTTACAATCAAATTATCTGATTCCCAACGGAGACTTTTATTTCCTCATCCAATATTTCATAAAAGAAAGATGAAGCGAGCGGCTTTAAAGAAAGAAACTAACGCCAAGGAAATGGTCTTGTAAAGAAAAAAGAAACGTGAGTTTTCCCACCCATTCAGCGGAACTACGAAGTGTCCAATTCAAGAGAAAATCTGCTTAGAGTTAACTTTTAGAAAATCCTTAAAACTGATCTAACTTTTAGGTACTGAATTGGATTTTCCAAAACGTGAAAAACATTGAGTAGTGCGTGCAACAATAATATTGACATCAATATTGCAGAAAATCAATATTGCGACAGTGAATCTCACCACAGTTTCGGACAGTCGATTTTCTTTCGTTGCAGTTTCCTATTATAAAAAGTACAATGCACTGCAGTAGTAAAATAACTTTCAATGCATTTTATTGCCAAAATAATTTCAATGCATTCCGATAGTAAAATAACTTTTAATGCAGTCCTATAATAAAATAATTGTTCATGTATTTTTAGAGTAAAATGTTTTTGAATGCATTTTAGCAGAAAAATAATTTTAATATATTCCTACAGTAAACTAATTCTCAATGCATTTCATTAATAAAATGCCTTAATACATTCCTATAGTAAAATAATTTAACACATGTGAGACTCTTCGTTATGGCACAAACGTATTATAGTCTAATATATTAGTGATGGTGACCGGAGTTGATTGAGACGGATTCAGGCGTCATGCGTGAATAGGTTAATACAACTCTGCTTTGGTTTGCTTCCCCATTTCGGGTTGCGTTATACTATAGGTATTGAACACTTGGTTCTCAAGTTCTGTATAGATAACATTCATTTTTTGTGTTTTCTCTTTACTTTTCATTTGCCATATATATATATATATATATATATATATATATATAATACAGTAAATAAACATTAAAATCGTGTGTGTTGAAAAGTGCTCAATATCAAGCTAGAAAAATCAAACCTGTAAAGCGAATTAATGTCCTAAAATAATAAAACGCTGAATGGAACACTACGGCCGTTTCGACCGCCAAGGTGTCATCACGTCGTTAACTCATCGAAATATATATATATATGATAAAAATACAGTTTTAAGGTATGTTATATTATTGGCTAAAGTTCTCAATATCAGAGATAGAGCGTATGTAAATATAAATGTGGGCATTGAAGTCAAAACACAGCGGCGACAAACCGTTTCACACAATCGTCAGGCCATGTGCGTTGTGTTTTGACTTGGAGATTAAAATATGCTAGTCAAGCCTACCCATAATGCATTGTGAGTAGGTCTATTGTATTAATCTAACGTTTACTTGGGTGGTCAGTAAAGGATATGTTCCGAATTATTCTACGAAATATTGAGTGGAAATAATTGTGGATCCAGATGCTTTTTGAGGATATTTTATGGTGCTGTTAATTTTTTTAATTCATAATTCGTTTTTTTTTAATCTTCGTTGTTTCTGGTTGAAATTCGCTAGAAACATAAAGTAAATATTCAGCATGAAGCTTTGCTGATTTAGGTTGCAGATTCCTAAATGAATACAGTACGTATATAATATAATACTACAATGGTTCGATATGCTAATCCAGACATTCGTATAGTACATATCTAATACTAGTCCGGACTGCAGATGCATACAGCACGATTCTAGTATAGATTTTCGTTAGTTCAAGTTGCAAATTAGTCAAATGATACAGTACATATCAAATATAAAGCTTCATTGGTTCAGATTGCATATCCTTAGATGCGTACAGTACGTATGTAATATGAAGTTTGTGGGTGATTCACTGACATCACAGCAGCAGAAATTAGCCTTTTGTTCATGGAGCTAAAAACCATACTTGACAGGAAATAAAACGTAAGCAAATAACAAGAAAGGTATGGTAAATTGTATGTTAATTTTATACAATTTATTTATAATTTTGTGTGTATTGGTGTGCGTATTTTTAGGTTACAATTGTTTTATGGTACATGTGATAACAAGGAGGATTTACTCCGTAGTATAACAAGCCGTATCTCAGCGGGAAGTTACACACGTGTTGCCCGTACTAAGGTTCGTAGCGAAGAGATTGAATTTAATGTCTTTTAGAGGGAAGTATTTCCGGCATGAACAGATATTATTGTATGCTATGAGTATTTTCATTATTTTTTATTATTATTTATTTTATACAATGTTTTTATGTTATTGATTTATTTTATTTATAATTCTCTTTATTATTATTATTTTATATTTTTTTTATTTATAATGATAATAATATTCCTACAAGCTTCATTGATTAAGGTTGCAGACCCCAGGTGCATACACTTCTCTTCTAATATGAATCTTCGTGAGTTCGGGTTGCAAATCACAGACGCATCGTAGAGTAAGCAAACAACGGATTTAAAACTTGAACAATGACTTTGCAAATACGTAATTGTTCTGTGACTGATGTGTCATGGTAAATCAAGTTTCGCTTGCAAGACATTCATGAACATCCGTAAATATCTCTTGGTGTTTTTCAGCCTGTCTGTGAATAAGCAATCTCAAGTATAACACAGTTCGATGAAGATAGCCAATACAGGTCACGTTCCCAGTATCAAGCGTTGTTGCGTCGAGTTGGCAATCACTGTCATATTGTATAGAGTGTTGAGCCAAGACAAAATATGACAGGTTGAAAACTTAATAACTGTAATTGCTTTTCAGCTTTCAAGTTCGCGCTAAAAGTCTGACACGAGATACGTCGAAAAATTAAAGTTCGGTTTTAAGATTCGTTTACAGAGCAGTGTTAGACGGTAGTATAAGTCGAACACTGGTATCGTCCGTTACCAGTTATCTTTTGTTTGTATACAGTAAACAGGTTTCTCTTCCTCTGTGTTTGACAAAAAACGCTACATACATTCCTTTGTAATACACAGAACGGAGAAACTTGAGTAAATCCACTACTCTTCAAATCCTACTTTAATGTGGCTACTTTCCATATTTATATGCAGGAGAAGTCCATTGTCACAGTAATAGGGGAGAGCAGGAGGGTAATTACGCAGATCCAAGACTCTACAACACATTCCTATATATATATATATATATATATATATATATATATATATATATATATATATATATATATATAAGGCAGGATTTAGTTCTTTTTTCGTAACAGATTTAATGTTTAGTATAGAGCTTAGAAAAAATTCGCAGTGTGAGATAGGAAAGAAGTAAGGTATGTAGCAACATCAGCATGGCAAAGGGCACTCCTTTAAAGGAAAGGAAGGGCAAAAATATTTTAAGTCAAGTGATAGCGATTGCTGTATGAGTCGTACGATTTTTGAATTAAGCACGGGCAACGCCGGGCCATGCTGCTAGTATAAATATAAAAATGTAAAAGTGAACATTGATGTCAACACTCAGAGGCGATATATATATATATATATATATATATATATATATATATATATATATATGTGTGTGTGTGTGTGTGTGTGTGTGTGTGTGTGTGTATTTGCGTATGAGGCGACCATTAAACATTAACAATTATCCACCAATATAGGCAGTCGTCTAATACAACAGTTATAAAAAGCTAATCTTAAATCATGTGGTGTATCGGCACTAGTAAGTAGGTTAGTATACTTGCACCATGAATCGCGGTAGGCTAACAATTTCCTCGGTATCGGTAGTTATATCGATGTAAATATTTCTAGTTGAAACAATTCATATTATAATGCGGTTCTACAGTTATAAATCTAATAAAATTACTTTCACTTCTTGATTTCACATTAAAATACAATATTCAAGAGACGAATACACAGCAATTTACAAAAGAACCGCTGATCAACACGTACAATTAACAAGTAACGTAAACAAATCTTTCGTTCTTGATTTGCAGAGATATGTCTGCGTTCACACCAATCATTATTTCTCAGAGTAGTGTTAAATAACAGCATTTAGGATAACATACAATCTACGGGGTGATTGAAAAGTAACTCCCCATTTTAAAATACTTAAAATTTATTTATTAACTATAATTTTTACAAGAAATGGATATGAGAGAAAAGCGTTTAGCATGAGGTTTTATTTAAATTCGACATGGGCACCAGATTTCACTACCAGCTTCTCGAGCCGCCCGGGAATCGCATCAACTGATTTCACCAGGAACTCTTGTGGTATGGAAGACATAACATCTTGTATTCGTCCTTCTTCCAAAGTCTTGGTTTCGTAGACTTTCTCCTTTGACTAACCCCAAAGAAAAAAGTCACGGGGTATTAAGTCAGGATTCCTGGCTGGCCACTCATACATAAAATAGGGTTTTACTTTTCAATCACCCTGTATATTTCTACTTAAAATTCATTATTATTGTGGCGTTAAATACGAACAAAATTTCGTATAACATGCAATGTTTATTTTTCAATAGCATACATTATACGGTATTCCTTTTGCGCTGTTGAACAAGAAAATATTCAAGATGCTATAAAATCTTCATTTCTCATTACAGAATACGTAATTTTTGTTTTCAGTCTTACGAGCCGTAAGAATGAAATCGTTATTGTTATTTTCATAAAGATTCGTGTTAATAGTTTATATTATTTTTATTCCTTTTGATTTGAAAACAATAAAGGTAAGCAAAACAACATTTTTAATAACATCAGCTTTATTTTACACTCGAAGGAATCATTACAAGAGGCCTAACTGCTACTGGCGGCCTAGGTTAGATTACGTTTTCGGTCGTCTTATACTACGGATATCAGATAAAATTACGAAAATTTACCTAGATCTTGAGTCTCGACAAATAGATAAGTCGCCTTATACATGCAAACATACGGTATTCGAAGTGTTAAGTATTTATTAATCCGATATCGTGAGTGTTTATGACGAACTGAGAGTTATATGTCATCATTTGCTTTCATTCCAATTCTAGAATGGTTGTTTTGACACAAGGTCACAACATGTAGTACTGCACGCACATAAGTCTGCGGTGCCAGAAATTCTTGTGACACTTTCCTTTTTTCGGACGTCTCAGTTGTCCTATCTTCTTTAAGTGCTATGGGGAAGAGCTTTTTGGGAAGTGGGAGCGGATCCTTGGAAATGGACTTTGGTTAATTTTTACTTGGCTATACATTTGTACAATTACAGATTGTAATCTAAGAGGAACCAGACAAGGATGAGTCTTCTCACCGGACTTATTCAACCTTTACAGTGAAGTGATCTCAAGAAAATTAAAGTCCTCTCAGGATTCATTATTGGCGGCCAGGTCATGACACGGTGTTGATATCAAACAGAAAGGTAACTACAGGACTTCCTATAGAAGGTAGTAAAGGAAAGTAGAAAGAAAGGACTATACATCAATATATAGGGGTCGCCTTATACGTGAAAATATACGATATATATATGTTGATGGATTTGTTATTTTACAGCTTACTAACCTTTTGTAGGTTATTTAAAGCCAGAACACACTTTTTTATAGATTGTAAGAATTTTGGATGTTAATAATGACTTACTGACACAAGTTACAATAATTAACCAATCGCTGGTGGTGGGGGGGGGAGTAAATTCATACATACCCCCAGTGGTATTTGCGGGTGAGTAAACGTAACAAATTTGAGTAGAACTGGAACTCGAATATCCGATTTCTCATTCCGTGCTTTTATCCATTGCACCACCTGCACATCCAAGTTTACAGCACCTGGTATTCCCAAGCGTTCACCCATCTGTGTACTGAGCAGGCTCCACGTTGCTTAACTTCGACGATCTGATGAGAACCGGTGTATCAACGTGGTACAGCCGTCATGCGTTTACTTCCTGGCTTCTGTGCTCCTGTGTTTTTAATTTTTGAAATATATCCTTAATTTAAATGTGTATTAAAAATCTGGCTATAGTCGTATATTTCATTGTTTTATAAATAGTCGTAAGCCGCACTTTTTCATACCACCAATATTCTTAAAAACATACATTTAGTGAATGTAAGAACTAAACATTTACTGATGACGTAATCTAATAGTATACATTCACTTTCCCCTTTCATCTTATTTATCGCGCAATTAATATGCAAGAACAGACCCAAATTTTAATACATTCAAATTAACTTAACATTTAAAAAATTAAATACACAGACACTATGATGTAAACACGTGACGCTCCCAAAAAGTGATACTTATATACGTAGATCCTAACACACGAATACAATAATATATATATATGAAAAAAAAAAGGTATGCTATTTTTATATAAGAATAAAGTGTCGCTGCTGACACTTGACTTTGAACATAGATCGACAGTGAGCAAACACAGGCGGTGCCATTATTGAATTAAGTAGACCACGTGGACATAGAGTAAACGCATATATGGGAAGTCGCGTGACGTCCCGAGGATCGCATTTCTATTCTATCCTATATTACTATACAGATCTGAATTCCCATCTATCCTCTATTACTATACGGACCGCCCTTCTCTACTCTATCCACTATACTATTTCTTTTTTCGGATCACTATATGGGATTACTATTCGAACGAGTATTATCGAACAAGTACTATTAGTGCGAGTGTTATTCGAAGGCGTCTGACACCAGCATTGTTCAACGGCGTACTATAGTTGAATCTGCGATTACAAAGTCTCTGCTACAACAAGCATTACGAAAGTAACAACAAGAATTCGTCGACATCCCAAAAATGGCAACGAGTGTTCGCTGACATCCCAAAAATGGCAACGAGTGTTCGCTGACATCCCAAAAGTATATTTATAGGTTAAAGTGCACTATCAGAGATAGAGCGTATGTAAATATAAAGTGGACGCTGAGGTCAAAACCAAGCAGCGACTGTTTCATACTTGAAAGCAATCTTTAATCTCGACTATTTATATATGCTGGTTAATGGTGCATTATGGATAGCAAGGCCTATTGTATTATTCTAACGGTTTTGAGTTGGCGGTAATGGTTATATTTCAAATTATTCTTGCGGTTATTGAGTAAAAATAATTGTAGACCCGAATGCAGTTTCTAGTTTTTTTGTTTTTTTTTCTGTTTTAAAGGGAAAAAAAAAAACGAAATAAAAAATTAAAATAATATAGACTTCGAAATAGACATAAAAACACACGTAAAAGAAGTAGATTTCCTAGACATCAAACTCAACATGAGTAAAGGTACATATTAACCATATAGAAAACACAACGACAAACCAGTTTACATACACACATCTTTCAACCTCCCGCCAGAATAAGGAAGCAAATCCCACCATCAATTAACTGCAGTATAATTCTTTCAATGAAACCATCTTTAAGAAGCTAGATAAGATCATGAAGTAGACTTAAAAGATAGTGGGTTTCCAGCAAAACACACATTCGCACCACACAGTAAAAAAAGCAAACAGAAAAAAATATCATACGGTTTAATTCACCGTATAATAAAAATGTGTAAACAAACGTAGTAAAATATTCATACACAACATCTACCACCAAGTACTCTCTACAAGATATTAAACAGAAACACAGTAAAAATCAGCTACATTTGAACAGAGGACAGGACACAAATAATATAAATTCACAAATCAAATACACCTGCAACTGGAGAGCAAAGAACGAATGTTTTTTAAATGGCAATTGCTTGCGAAACAATATAATATAGCAAGTTACTGTAAAATCAGCAGATAATGAAGAAAATATATATAGGTGTAAATGAATGACCCTGGAAACAGATAAAATACGCACGCAAAACATCCATTACAAATAGTAAATACGCGAATATAATAAAGCATTCTAATCATATATGGGAAATTAAAAAAAAAGAAATTACACAAAAATATCATGAAAAATAAAGAAAACAGCATCAGCCTAGAACAATAAATAAAAAAATGTAAACTCTGCCTTAAGGAGAAAATAGATTTAATCATCTTCCCTCATCAACACAAATTACTAAACAAACAGTCAGAACTTATCTCAAAATGCAGATACGAATACAAATTTCTACTACGTTACATAAAAATAAAAAACAAAAACCGAATACCTTGTAAAATATAACCATGAAAAATGCAAATATACACATGATATACAACGCAGGTATCGTAATATATTTTAGACAATGTTAACATTTTAAATTAAACAAATAAGTTAACCAACCACCGAAAAAAAAAAAAAACCCCAAGAAAATAGGAAAATAAATAAATAACAATTCAAAATAAATAAAGTAAATAAAAATTTTTTTTTAACAAAGTATGAATGGAAATATAAACACAATTAAATGTAGTAAGCTGCTCCGATATCCCCACATCTACTAAATGTTCACCTTGTATTCTCGGGTATAAGGCGATCTCGCCTATTTATGTACCGGAGAAATGGGCAAAAATGCAATCCGAACTCCGTGTATAAGCAGCGGCAGATGTTGCGGCTTTGTAAATTCCCATTAGAGGAGAATTTTTTAATGACGTTTTAACATTTTGATATCTAAAAGTTTTTTTAATGTGTCATTTATATTGTAGTCTGCGTCTGTATAATTAAAAATCGATTAGAATATTTAATAAAGGAAAATGCATTCGGAAACATGATTGTAGAAATGGAAACGTAAGTAGTGTAAGTAATAAAAATATTCAGAAAAATGCTTCTAAAATCTAAGTGAAACAGTGTTTCAGTGAAAAGGCAATTAATTCAGATGATTTGGCACATGTTTTTCTTTCAAGGACACATGGCACGGCGGATAAAGGCGTTAGTTAGATCCAGTGACAGGACCAAAAGAGTGTGAGTTCAATACCCGGCTAAGGCAGTGGAGAACTTTCAGAGTAAAAATAAACAGGAGATAACTGACATCCATTAAACATAGCACGTGCAACTAGAACAGTCTACCCCAGTGAGCGAAATAAAGGGTTCAGTTCGACATTCCAATCACCTGAAGAAGGCCGGAGTGTACAACGGCCGAAACGTTGTAATAAATATGGCGACAAAGAGGAGGACAATAGTCCGAATAATGTAAATAATGTTTTTATTTTATTTTACAAAAATGCTGGGGAAAATCGGTAAAATACAGACTTCCAATATCAGACCCAGTCAGTTATGTGCCATACATGATACAAACTTGAGCGATTATGTTTCTTACGATTCATGACTGATTAGGCAGTATATTGCCATACAATTCTGCGATAGATTAATTGCCAACAAAGGCTATAGGCCAGTATGTCCTACTATTAAACACACAGTTGGAGGGATAGCGACTAGTTCATATCTTTCTCAAGGTTATTTGCCCGTAACTGATTGTAATGAACCGGACTGGATTTCGAACTCGGCTCTTCAATTTCTCATTAGCCTCCCATTTTATCATCAATTGCTCTAGGAGAACGACCTTGTGCCAAACCAGATTTGGCAAAACAAATACCGTAGCATCGATCATACAAACGTTAGCGTGATTGTTACACTGGTGATTATAGAAGGAGATCTGAGCATTTCCTGATGTCTGTGGTAAAGAAACCATGAGCTGTATTTCGCGCAGCGTCGAGGTGCAATTAATTTCGGAAAGGGAAGCGGTAAGACATGCGTTGGCGGCAAGCTTGCGAGCGTGCTGTAGAGATAAATAATCGAGAAGGTGTTTTGCGCGTTTAGTTACACCGCTAGTCGGGTTTGGAACGGACTCAACAAACGCAGAAATAACGGAAAATCCACGCCCACGTGAAAGTGGGAGATCAAAGCGAAAGATGGGCGAAATTCTCACTCTTGTAAAACTACGTAGGGTGGTCTAATGAAGGAAGTAGAAGAAGCGTCTGCTGTACGAACAGCGTTTGGAACAGAAGATCGCCGTTTGAAACGATCAAAAAGTACATAAGATGAAAGAAGTTGCACACATGTTTAAAAAAAAAAAAAATTCGTAAGCGTTCACCGAGAAGACTAGATATTACACTATATGGGGAAACAGGACTCCGCTTCTTCTATGTGCTGTGTGGGTAATCATAGTTTTCCACAACTTTCTATCCTTCGTATCTCTTTCGATCATCGAGCATCAGCAGCGTTCAGCCTGGTCAGTAACTAAGGACATCTGGTACTGTAAGCGACGCCCTATAATCCAAAATATGTTTAGGCTTTAAATAACCAACAAAGGGTTGATAAGACGTAAAAAAGCAATCAATCGACTTGTAGCTCTTAGCAATGTTTGTATTCTGCTGTATACAACTGCTTTCTAAGAGCAATGGTTAAAAAATGGCTTCGGGCGAGTGTAGCATGAGGGTCTTGTCAAAGACCATACCTAATGAACATTGTGAACTGGCGCTACAGAATCACAAACAAAGAACTGTACTAAATAACAAAAACCGCACCACTTGAGGAATATCAATGGCAGCAACGACTAAAATGGACATGCAATTCGAAGAGAAAATAATTACATAATCAAGATGCACGGTGGATTAATGGATAGCGGCTCGGATTTAGGAATCGGAGAGCCGAGTTCGAATTCCAGTCGGATTCATTACATTTACTTATGTGCTAATACCCTTGGAGAAGGTATGAATCCTCTCCTTCTCCCCCCAGCTATGGGTAAATAGCAGGACAGACATGGCTCTATAGCCTTCAATGGCAACTGGTCTACCGCAGAAAGAGATGGAAACCCAATGCGGGAAAAAAATCTGCCTCGTCAGTCATGTATCGAAAGATACATGATCGCCTAAGCGTGTATCCCGCATGGCACATAACTGACTGACGTGCTAATAGCCTGGGGAAAGGTATAAATCCACTTCTCCCATCTATGAGTAAATAGCAGGACAGACCTGGCTCTATAGCCTTGGATCGCAGAAAGAAATGGCAACCCACTGCAGGAAAAAATTTGTCAGTCATGTATCGAAAGATATTTGATCACCTAAGCGTATCACTCATGGTACATAACTGACTGAATCAAGATGCTGACATTCCACACTTCTACAAGTAAAATGTTAGGAAGAAAAAAAAACCCTCAGTGCTGGAAAGAGCGATAACAGCTACTGGACTTGAGAACCTTGTTTTCCTGGAAAATTGTTTTAAGATAAAGATTTTAAAAATTTCAACCGACAGTAGTACTG
>OZ038483.1:75732293-75742293 GCA_964036315.1 Acanthosepion esculentum
TTGGTTCAGCGGCTTATCAATCAGTATGGGATATTTTTGCCGAAATCTAAATATTTTGTGTGCAGTTTATTTATTTAGATAATAATAATTTTAGTGATAAAAGACTTACTAATTAACCCATAGCTTGAGGGAGAAGAGGTGAATGCATAACTTTCCCAATGGTATTTGCGCGTAAGTGAATATAACGAACAAAAATGGGGTACCTCTCCGTAGTGTAATGGTTAGAAAGCTTGTTTTGCTAGATCAATTACGATTGAGTAGTGAGTTCGATCCTCCTTGGGTGCCCCATACTTTCGGCCTTGTGTCACATTTAAGTCGCGCTTAGAAAATCACTATAACGAACCTAACTGGAATTCGAACCTGGCAGTCTGATTAACAATTCCGAGCCACTAGCCATTACACGACCAGCACTTCGGAGCTTACAACACCTGGCATTTCCAAGCGGTCACCAATCTTGTTACTGACTTGGCTCGAAGTTGCTTAACTTCGGTGACCGTGCCATTCATTTGAGGCAAAAATGGAAGAAATACTGCTAGCCTACGGTATAACAATTGAAACAACTTAAACCATTATGAAGCTCTACAAAATTACATATTCAATGGTCCGATCTCCAGATGGACTTACAGATTCTTTTGCATTTGTTGAAGGAGTACTAGTAGATGACACATTATATTTTTCACCCTTAACTTGAGTGACGGTCTCAGAACTTCTTCGATGCCATTAAAGACAATGAATTCATACTACAGAGTAATAGATAACCTGCCAGGAAAATCTCAAATGCAGATTACACTGATATTTTAGTGCTAATTTCCGATCTAATAAGGCAAGCAGAAAATCATTCGTCTCACCATAGTCTTGAACATTCCGCTAAAGATTTCAGTCTCCATGTACACTCAGACAAAGCAGAATACATAAGCTTAAATCAAAACGAAACAATCAAAACAGAATCTGACACACCTCGCAACTAGGTAGAAGAATTTATTTATCTTGTTAGTCAAATCTCCAGCTGCGAAAATGACGTAAACACTTGCGTTGGTAAAGCCTGGTGTACTGTCAACAAGTTATGCCTTAGTGTGGCGGTATGGACTTCCAGACAAAATGAAATTTAAAAATTAGACTTTTCAAGGCCACTGTTATCGCTCTTTCTAGTATTGATGGTAGCTTCCTTCCTGACCTTTTTCTTAAGGTAGTGTGGAAAGTCATGTTGTTTATACTATTTTCACTTTTACTTGATGTGGTTTCCCTTATTTGGTAAATTGGTGAATCTGTAGTGTCAGTCTAACTACCCCCAAAGCAACCTGTCCTGGGTTCAATTTCGTGTAAACAAAACGTGAATTTTCCAAATATGTCCACATAAGGCAGCAATTTGCAAAGACTTAAACCATTTCTTCTTGCATTATGTTTAGATAAGTTAATAGAAAAGCATTCTACACAGAAATAACACATTCGCATTGAGACTAATGTATACAGTTAATGAATACACACGCATTCTTTGTGGAAGACGAACTCTAAGTGCAAAAATGAAAACAAATAACAAAAGAAGCAACAAAATCAAATCCCATTCGGCATTTACGACATTATTTTTTAATGTCATCTTGCAGCCTTTAGCGCTTCTGTTACAGTTCCGATTCAATGTTGAAGCTGTTGAATTTGACTGTCTTTGTGATCTTGTAGTGCGAAATGATTGTCTTCTCTATGACTTACAAATGATTTATTCGTTTGAAGTTCTTTCTAATCGGGCAGTAGCACCTGTTATGGTCTCAGCTATCGGAAAATAGTGACCCCTAAACAAAAATAAAACAATATGAAAGTATAAAAATACATTTTAAAGTAAAAATATCAGCACTACATTTTTTATGAAAAAAAAATTAATAATATACACTGAAAATAAAATTACAAAAACACCTATTTAAAGTAATATGAGCAGTAGTACATTTTATAATAGAATTACCAACAATACATTTTATAGCACAATGACCAACAATACCGTCGAGGGCATGACGATAAACTACGTCCAACAGCAAGGCCTCTGATCAGGAGTGTTTGAGGAGCGTGGAACCACTTCTTAATTGCTGGTGTTCCCAGGTCCACCCTGACCCGGGGTGGTAGCACTTGTTAGGGTCCCAGCTATGGGTAAATAGTTAGCCCCAAAACTGGGCTCAAAATACTATGAAAGTGTAAAAATAGGTCTTAATACCAGAAAAAAATTTTTTTAAAAATTATTACCAGCAGTAAATTTTTTGAAGAAAATTTCTTACCAGCAATCCTTTTTTGAAAAAAATATTACCAGCTATACATTTTTGGAAAATAATATTACCAGAAATAGATTTTTTGAAGGAAAAATATTACTAACAATAAACATTTTGTCGACATTAAATAACTCATTGTGGCTGATATACCGTAAACCAAACCAAAAATACATTTTATAACAAAATGACCAACAATAAATTTTATCTGTAGTTGAATGCATACAAATGCGCTCAAAATATTTAGATTTCGGCATTAAATAACCCATAGAAGTGTTGATATGCCGTTAAACAAAATCAACCAACCAATCTTTTATAATCAATGATCAGCGAAAACGGAATTATATACAGGGTGCTTCAAAAGTCACCTCGGTATTTAAAAATGACGTAAAATTCAAGTTTTTTCATACATTTTTTTTTTCAGCTAATTACCCATGGAAAAAAAAGAACCAAATTACAATCAAATCGAAATGAGTTTTGTCACGCTCAGTTCAATATGTTCATTAGCCAGTCTCTGAAATTAGATTGAGTAATTTAAGCATTGTCATTGTCAGCTGCAACTTCTGCACAAATTGTACAGGTGCAAATCATCTCTTAATCTGCAATGCAAGGAAATCGGAGACCTCTTTAAATGTTCAGAGGATTTGCGAATCAGTGATTCTGGTCCTTGTTCAACTGTATTGAACGTCTTCATACAATCTGTATGTCTTCCATATTGTGACAAGTCACCTATATCACCATATTAGCTAAAATGTTGAATCAGTCAATTAATAATGAAATTTAATAGTGATTTTCTGGCATGGAAATGCCGATAGTATTATCTTTTGGCACAAAATGAAGAACTCTTTAAATCCAAAATAAAATTTCACGATTTTGGTTCTTTGTTCTATTGTGGATTTTTCCAAGTTCAATTTCCCTGTACCACCTTTCGCCGCCACGCATCCGGTGGTGTAACCATATTTAGTAGTCCGGTTTAGGGTCTTAGGGGGACGCTTTAATTACGGGCTCACTCTGCGCTGGTCAATGCTGACGGTGGTCCAATCTGGTCGTTGGTCGTTTCGACCCACACTATCTCTGCCCACGTTGTGTTCTTGATCTGAGCGCTGTAGAAGATCGAATGCGGTCGTAGTTTCGCAGCGCTGGTCAAGCCGTAGTGGGTGCTATAATAAGGAAAAATATCTTCACGACGAAAAAAATAAGACAAGAGATTCGTGGGCTTAATCTTAATTGGTTTATATAGCATGTGGTACAACAAAAATTAAACCTTTCCCGCATCAATCACTAGCGACACTTGGCATTTTCTAAACTTCTGGAAGGTTGTATTCAAAGTCTTGGAATAAGGAATCCTGGTTGACAGCTAGTGTGGATTCCAGAGGCACTCAATGCGGGATCTCAGCTTAAAGTCTATGAGCTCCCCAAAGTCATCTGCTTATATGCAATTCGGCCCCAAACTGGCGTGGAGCCGAAGGGTTCTTGGGATTCTTTAATTTCACATTAATTCTAATAAGGGCTTTCTTTATTCTCTATCTCTGCTTTCTTAATCAGATTTTGATTTTTCAAATTTGAAAAATTATCCACCTTCTAAGGGAGTTGTCACTGGGATTGCTTTTAGCTTAACTCCAACCTAATTCATTTTACATCTCTCACCACTACTCTGCCCCTTCCTCCTTTCTTCTTGGTATTCTAACTCTGCCCACTTCTCATGGCATATAACTGTCTTTGTGACAAATCTAATTTTTAAAATGCGTAAGGCGTGGTTCATTCTCCTCATTAATTTCAGTTCTCTGATTCCTTTCGCACAAACCAGAACAACTTCTTAGCATGACATGATTGATCTTCATAACTTCAATCTTAAGAAAAAGGGGTTGTTCCTTGTTTTTGTTTTCGTCAATGAAAATATAATTTTCATCTGCTTCTTTTCCCGCTAATAATGTATTTTCCTAATTTCCCCGGAAAGAGATAAACTTATTTCCCAATCTGTTTTCGTCAAGGGAAACATATTTGTTTACCTAATTTCTCAACAAAGAGACTGTTTTCCATCCCTGGGCCGGTCGCCGTCTCAGCGGAGACACAAGCTAGATCACCTGCCTATTACGACGGATCGATTTTCATAATCTTAACCTTCACAGCGGGTTCATTTTCTGTTTCCATTTCTCGATTCTGTTTCGCTTATAAAAATATAATTCTCATCTGCTTTTCTGTTCGTTAGTAACATGTGTTTTCCTAATTTCCCAATAAAGAGATAAAATTGTTTCCCAAATGTTTTCCTCTGCATATACTAGACTCTCGATAGATAAGAAAAATAAACTTTAGGAGAGAAGAAATCCATTTTGATAGCAAAAATGGGTTCCGAAAGTCACCCAAAGTATTAAGAAACGGACAAAAAATGGAAAGAGTACTGGACTGTTATGTAATAGTACGTAATATCAATCCCTCTATATGGCAGTGAATACTGGACAATGTCCCCACTGATGAAGAAGAGACTTGAAGCAACAGCAATGTTGTTCTACAGAAGGATGCTGAGAATACCATGAATCAAACTTGTGAGTAGCAACGAAGTTTTAGAGAAAATGGATACAAAAAGGAAACTTATACTTAACATCAGGAAGAGACAACTGAAAATTTTAGGGCGTAATATAAGGAAAGAAGGCTGGGAAAATTTGATATTCACAGGAACAATTGAGGGCAGGAGGAACAGAGGAAAACAGTGCATAAGCTATGATCCTGAGTAGATGGATGGCGGAAGGAAGTTTAGGAAAGATAAAAAGACAACATTTATTAAGAGCTACAAAGGTCAGGAAATTGTGGAGAGCCATGGCCATCAACGTCCTAAAGAGACACGGCACATAGAAAGCGAAAAATATTTTAATTTCGTTCGTCAATAATTTTTTCTTTTTTAGATTCTTTTCCATATATGGGTACGAGCTGCTCAGTATTCGCTCTCCAGTCTCGAAAGCATCTCCACGCTCTTTCCGGATGATGAATTATTTTCCACCATACAACCCCTTTCTCACAGACGAAAAGTGTTCAGACTTCATTCCTTAGATCCACTAGTTTCCCGCTTCACCTCTAAGAGCCGCCATGCCACGCACATCGCAGCGAACCACCCTCATTCCCTTCGTATTTCACTAGTGAGATGTTAGTTCCGCTCGAGCAGATTCTTCCCACGTACCGATGCGTTGTGCAACCGACTCCCCAAGAAAATACTTCCCCGATTACTATAATCTTAACCTGTTCAAATCTAGGGCCAACTATTATCTTCCTCTAACATCCCCATAAATTGTACTTCATACTCTGTAACCATTTACCTCGAGTGTTTCTTATTTTTTATAAGTTGATTCGTTTTCTAAGGTTTATCAACCATTTGCAGGTTATTTAAACCATAATATATCTTTAGACTGTAAAATTTTTTTGAGATAGTAATGATTTATTAATACAAATTTTACTAATTAACCCATAGCTGAAAGAAGCGTATTTGTGCGTAAGCGAATGCAAAGAAACCAACGGGAATTGGAACTCGATTGGCTCTCCGATTAACAATTCCACTATACCACCCACACATCCAAAATTACGGAAACTGGTATTAAAAAGCGGTCACCAATCATTAACCTCGACGTTTCTTAACTTCGGTGATCGTACGGGAACCGGTGTTTCAACGTGATATGGCCGTAAGCAGATTGGCTCTTGAGTTTTGTACAGGGTAAAGATTATTGTAAAAAAATCCAGTTTTCTTCTTTCTAGAAATCATTGTAATTACATTTCGCGTGGAATGTTTTAATTGCAATAACTTTTGTTATTTTGCTAATGAAGATGCAAATAACGTGCGTATTTGATAAATTGTTTGTTTCGTTTTAAAAGAATTGAAACTTGTTTCTTTTATTCAAATCTGAAAATAAAAGAAAGATGTTTAAATTATTTGCATTTTCTTTTTACTTTGTTAAGCTTGATGCCAAATATGTTATAGTGAAAGGCTTCATTAGGGCTGCTTTCCGTTGCTAGATTGTTAGCAAGCTCGTCTTGTATACGTCACAAGTAGTAGTGCGTTCAAGCCTTAGTCTGGCTTAAGGCCACAGTAATTGATCTTGAACCAGATTCCTCCCTTATTACCATTAGAGTCGCCTGTTGAGCACAAGAAAACAACCTCAGGGTGTTAGGCGTTTCTGTAGTGCTTTCTATAACTAGTTTTTTTTTTATATCAGCCTCAAAACGAACCGGTTTCGAATTCAGACTTGTCCTTCTCCTAGACTGGTTACCAACCATGACTAGAAAGCCCAATTTACCATAGCTAGGAAAAGAGATGGATTTATACCATTCTCAAGGTTATTTTTGCGAAAGTGAACGCAGCAAACTCGACCAGAATTGGAACTCGGCACGCCGACTCCATCTTCGGTGCTGATAACCGCTACGCTAGTCACACATCTTGAGCCGGATTAAGAAAATCAAGATTTCGATTTTCGTTTGGTGGATTAGGTAGTTGCCTACTCACTACCTACGCTAGTGTTTGGTGTTTGAAGTAAAAAGCAGGATATACTCTCAACTTAGAAAATTGGCGCATTACACTCTTCCTACCGTTATTTGCTACACTTGTCGTTGTTCCCTGAGAAAGTAAGCATCGAAACACGCTTCATTACTCCCGCATTCGGAACAGGCTGGCCTGCCTGGTTATTTAAATAGTTTTTTCTTAACCTGTCCCACTCTCATCACAATTACTAAGGCACGAAATTTTCAGACCAATTCTTTAATTCTGTAGGCCAGGGGTTCTCAACCGGGGGTGGGGATTTCAGGTGTGGGTGGGGAAATCTTTTACATTTACGTGTTCTTTTTTTGTTTTGTTTTTTTACAGAATTTTGTTTATTGAATGACAATACTCTGGCATTCTATTGAACTTTTTGTTTATTGAATTATGCTTCAGTTTATTTATTTAATAATTAGTTATGAATTAAAACAAATTACTGTACATGTATTCAAGTTTAAAAATCCCTCAACATTTTCCATTGCTATTAAATTTGTAAAACTCCCCAATAAAAATAATCCATGTAAATGTATATGTATTAATGTGGAAAAGAATGAAGATTTTCAATAATATATGAATATTATTTGGAATGCACCTTTTTCAATAATATATGCATATTATTTGGAATGCACCTTTTTCAATAATATATGCATATTATTTGGAATGCACCTTTTTCAATAATATATGCACATTATTTGGAATGCACCTTTTTCAATAATATATGCACATTATTTGGAATGCACCTTTTTCAATAATATATGCACATTATTTGGAATGCACCTTTTTCAATAATATATGCACATTATTTGGAATGCACCTTTTTCAATAATATATGCACATTATTTGGAATGCACCTTTTTCAATAATATATGCACATTATTTGGAATGCACCTTTTTCAATAATATATGCATATTATTTGGAATGCACCTTTTTCAATAATATATGCATATTATTTGGAATGCACCTTTTTCAATAATATATGCACATTATTTGGAATGCACCTTTTTCAATAATATATGCACATTATTTGGAATGCACCTTTTTCAATAATATATGCACATTATTTGGAATGCACCTTTTTCAATAATATATGCATATTATTTGGAATGCACCTTTTTCAATAATATATGCACATTATTTGGAATGCACCTTTTTCAATAATATATGCATATTATTTGGAATGCACCTTTTTCAATAATATATGCACATTATTTGGAATGCACCTTTTTCAATAATATATGCATATTATTTGGAATGCACCTTTTTCAATAATATATGCATATTATTTGGAATGCACCTTTTTCAATAATATATGCATATTATTTGGAATGCACCTTTTTGAGTTGGACAATCTTGAGAAGGGGGAGAATGACATTATGACTTATGGCGAAAAGGTTGAGGACAACTGCTTTAGGCTATTGTCCTGTGGGACGCCGATCGATAAAAAACCTAAAGAAGGCCGGAGGGAAAAACGGCCGAAACGTTGTGATTGTAACAAAGATGAGGAGATTAGTCCAGTTATAAATAATCTAAATACCTCTTCATCCACCAGAAGAGAATGCTTTTCATCGACAAAACGACTTCACTCATTTTGCAGGCTTAATTTACCGTATTTGACGGTGTATAAGACGCACCACAGCAAGAAAAAATTAGTAAAATTATTAGTAAATTGTACAACCTAGGCTATATTTATGAGGTATTAGTTTGGTTAAACAAGGAATGATTACAATTAAACGAAAAATAATAGGAAAAAAGAACACGAGCCTATAAAAACTTTATTATATCCTTTATATGATGTGTACAACCTGCGTCTTGTAAACGTCTTAGTGGGATAATTAGGATATAAAAATTCTGTTAGTTTTTATACCAATGCAACCGGAAGTTATCGCAAGAAAAATATTAATGAAACAAATATATGTTACAAATATATAATTTAAAGTTATTGCATATAATTTTAGTGAAACTAAGTGCTAATATTAAACGTGATGAAATTAATATAAGAATATTATCAATAACACATTTAATCTGCATAATAGCCTTTTAAATAATGATAATAAATGTATGAAAGTTACTGTAAAGTCTAAGCTAATAGGAGTTGCCAGGTCGCTAATTTCGGTCGACTATCGCGAATTTTAAACCTACATATGACATCTAAGACGCAGAGGAATTTTAAAAAATATTTTTAGTAAAAATATGTGCGCCTTAATTACCGCCATATATCTGATTAATTATAGGTCAATGCAGACATCCTGTTTTGAGACCGCCATTTTTAAATCAATATTTCTCTTGACCCAATACAAAAGCGAAGAAACACTCAGTGCAGATGTTTACTGAATAAAGTTGTTGTATGAATGCAAGTGGAGGCAAGGAGTGCAAATTATGGGGATGTGTAGGAAATATAACAATTGACACTAAAACCGAAGTAGGAAAGATTGTACCGGTCGAGGAAGGATCCTCTCGGGAGACAAAATAGCGGCTCTTAGGAAGAAGCTGTAGAATAGGTCATCTTTCTTACTAATGGAATACAAAGGGAATGGGTATGATTCGTTCTTGTGTACAGGACATCCTTGATTTTGTCGATAAAGGTCAGGACTAGTGGAACGAAGTAAAGGAACTCGTCAGAACATTTTATTTCTTAATTCTTGATTCAGTTCATCCCAAGCAAGGCGATAATGCCACTAAGACGCAAAGGGGTACTGAATGAGAAGGGAAAAAAAACTTTAGAAGAAACTGACAACTAAATCCTAAACAGGAAACAAGGGCTAAACCTCAACTCCTGTTCAAAAGACTATTGAGGGGGTTGAACCGGATAATAGGCGAAGCTATGGAGAAAATATGAACGATAGAGTAGCACATGGCTAGCAATATTTCGTCTGTGGGAAAGGGGTCATAGAGTGGAAAATTATTAATCACCCACAGGGCTGGATAAGACGCAAAACTCGACTCGTAGATCAATGTAGTGACTTCAATCTTCATTGAGAGATTTACAAACGTCGTCTTGTACCGCGATTATGTAAGCGTAGTAAACTGCCACATAATACGTTTGCTTTTTTTTTTTTTTTTTTTGTTGCAGTAAAATGTAATCCACGCGCTCTTTTTTATTAGCCTTGTGCCGAACTGGGTTAACTTATGCTAATGTCAGAAGATACATTCAGCTAAAATAAGGTAAGACAACCGAAGAGGAACGAACAGACCAAAAGTTAATAACAAGCACAATTCAGAAGTGACGTGAAATCCTAA
>OZ038483.1:75747293-75759793 GCA_964036315.1 Acanthosepion esculentum
CGACGGCTCCGGAGTTGATGTTGCCACCGAAAGAAATCACATTTACGTACAATAGACGTGTTGTCTGGTGAAAGTGTTTTTGTTACATGCCGTGAACTCATTCATTTTTTCCCGAGTGGAAAACGACACAAACCTAGCGCAGATCGATGGGCGGGTAAACAAAAAAAAAAAAACTTGTTTTGAACGAATTGGTTTAAGCCAACAATCTATGAGGAAAGATTTAGAAGACACCAAGATAGATGTGCGTGACCGTTATCGGCGCAGTTCTTCCAAATATGATGCGTTCAATTTTTGAACTATTGCTCTTAGGAAAAGCAAGAACTCATCTCTTTTTGGGTGGTGGCAAATTTAGGAGAAAGACTACTTTCAAGAGTTCAACGGAAATGCACTCCATCATTCTCCCTAAGAAATCATGGCGATTAACAGATAATAAAGAAAAGCAAGCTGTGGAGAGACATGATCGCCTACGTCTTGAAGATGAGTGGTATTAAAAGCATATGCTGACAGGATGAAAGGTAAAGAGAGGAAAAGAACTGAGAGAGAGAGAGAGAAAAGAAATGAAGAGAGAAAGAAATAAAGGAAGAGAAAAGGAGAGAAATAAAAGAAGAAAAAGAGTGAAAGAAAGAGGAAGGAGGAAAGGAAAGGAGAAGGAAAGGGAAGAAAAGAGAAAGGGAAAAGAAAAGAGAAAGGGAAGAGAAAAGAGAAAGGGAAGAGAAAAGAGAAAGGGAAGAGAAAAGAGAAAGGGAAGAGAAAAGAGAAAGGGAAGAGAAAAGAGAAAGGGAAGAGAAAGAGGAGACGGAAAGGGAAGGGAAAGGGGAGACGGAAAGGGATGGGAAAGGGGAGACGGAAAGGGAAGGGAAGAGAGAGAAAAAATAAAGGGAAGAGAGAGAGAGAAAAGGGAAGAGAGAGAGAGAAAAGGGAAGAGAGAGAGAAAAGGGAAGAGAGAGAGAAAAGGGAAGAGAGAGAGAAAAGGGAAGAGAGAGAGAAAAGGGAAGAGAGAGAGAGAAAGAAAAGGGAAGTGGAGAGAGAGTGAAAGGGAAGGGGAGAGAGAAGAAAGGGAAGGGGAGAGAGAAGAAAGGGAAGGGGAGAGAGAAGAAAGGGAAGGGGAGAGAGAAGAAAGGGAAGGGGAGAGAGAGAAAAGGAAGAGAAAGGAAAGGTAAGAGATAAAGAGAAAGGTCTTAAAGAAAATCTCTGAATTCAAAATCAACCTAGAGAGGGCTGGGCTCTCGAACTAGCCCAGGAAACACCACGCAGCAGCACATGTGATGCCGCTACGATCCTAGAGGTTTAAGGGTTAAAAAGAAAAAAAAAACAAAACAAATTCCATAAGGTTGGCTGAATTATTAAATCTGTATCAGATATGTATTCGGAATATTGTATTAAAAGACAGGTTTTTATATTTGTCAATGATATGTTCATTTGATTCTGGTGAGAAATTTATTTCTTCATTCGATATCAGTAGTTTGTTTATTTGTGTTCCACTTCTGGAAACAAATCTGTTATGATACTCTGTATTGGAGTTTTCTTTCTCCAACCTCGTATTCCGGAAGCCGTATTCATTGAGCTGATTAAATTTAAACTTTGCCACAATGTCTGTTGATTTCGGCTTCGATAATGCGATGCTTATACGGACTGACTGAATTTCAATAGGCAGCCCATTAGCTCCTGCGATAGCTAATATATTTGTGGTGTTCTCTGAGTAAAGGTCGCAGGTGCTAGCCGACCGAACTGCTATGTACCTTATCTAGATGACACCTTTAACAGCGAGTTGAAAACGGAAACGTTTCATGATTTTTTTAAAAATAGTTTACCTCCGGTGAAAAGGAAAGGGATGGTGTTCTATCGTTTTTGGATAATTCTAAGTTTGTTACATCTGTTACCCACTGGGACATGTTTTGTCCCAGATTACGTAAAAATAATCTTATAAAGACTTTATTCTATCGTGATTTAATGATCTGTTCTTCGAGTAAGATTTTTTTCAATCGAAGTAAGGCAGTAAAGCCAGTGAGACACGAGTGGGCTACTTGGTGTGGTAAAGTTAGAAAACTGAAAAATACTAAGGAACGAGAACAACAGAAGAGTAATCAGGATGACAGCAGATAACGACTGACATTGTATTTAAATTTTTATAGATCAAAGTTCGCTGGAAAACATGGAGCCGGAAGAGAGTTTCAAAAGCGAGAAGTGCGAGAAAAGAAACTGTTGGCATAGAACTTACGGCTACATCTAGCCATCTCAACTGTAAATTGATGAGATCTCGACGTCAGTCTAGTACTGCGCTTAAATTTTAAAAGTCTAGGTACCGTAGCGAAGAGCTCATCCAAACAATTACCATGAAAGTATTTACAGAAAAGGCACAGGGAAACGACTTTACGGCAGTGAGAAAGTGACTGAAGCCGAGACGTCAGGTCAGGACCAATAATATTGCTGATTCTTCTTTGGATTTTATCAAGAAAGTCTAAATATATAGCAAGAGCATTGGACCATATGTGGTAGCAATATTCTAAGCATGGACGAATGTTAGACTTATAGATATGTAAGATTGACATAGCAATGGATTCAATATAGTCTTTCCACTTTATGTCAGCCGAGAACGTTAGCACGCGAAGACGCAACGAGGAATCAGAATGTATTAAGATAGTATTCTTCGATAATGGCTACTCTGTGGATGTAGTGAAATCTTGAATCAGTGTTTAGATTACATAAACCAAATTGTTTTGTTTCCCGAAAATGGACCCGTAAATCATCGATTGACCCGGATTGGTGTGAGAGGTTGGCGGGAGAGGATCAATAGTTGCATCTACTGCAAGGAATGTTGGGTCAATGTGTCGGGCCAGACATTTTTTTTCTTGTCAGAATCCATCTTGCAGATTTAATAATCTACCATTCGTCAGTACATTGAATAATACTGTCGTGTCTTGTCTGGTGTTCCTGCTATTCATCTCGAGGTTCTTGACAAAAATCGAAAGTTTGATCTGCAATGCAATCAATTCTGACCCGGCATCTCGATTTTAGCTACTTTGTCACCAACGTGACCTGGCTTCTTTCTATCTTTTCATGCTATCTGCTCTTACGACCTTTTATTGCCTGGTGCTGCGAATACATGAATTTAAGCATACATCTATCCCACCCTTTTATTGTTGAAATAGCTAAATACAACCGCCACTTCTATTCCAACAGTTTCTTTTCTCGCACTTCCTGACTGTTGAACTCCTTCCCGTTTACTCACTTCCCTGATATCTACAATCTTGAAAAATCTAAATGCAACCTCAATCGCCATATTTTGTCTCCTTGAATCCCGTTCATCTTTTGTCCTTTCCTCAATCCCTCCTATAGTCAATCGTTGCTTTCAATTTCACTCCCTGTAAGCCCGTGCTTACTAGTGGCATTTACTCCTTGCTTGTGGTGAAATGATTTAAAATCCCTGTCTCAGATGATTATATATTTCTTTTATTTTCAGCAACCCTTCGTACACAGAGACACATATTTCTTCTTGTACAATTCAAATACAGGATAAAGTCTACTCCCAAATCGACCAATTTCAGCAGATTTTAAAAAGTTCTCAGTGCCTAGTCCGTAGAACAATATTCGTAACTATTATCTTAAAATGACATAAAAACCTTACCACATCTTAGATCTTCAGGCTGGTTTGGTTATATATATATATATATATATATATATATATATATATATATATATATATATGAATTGGGATCAAATATAGATGAAATATAGAATGGAATCCGACAGAATAAGATAAAGAACATATAGAAAACGTTTATCAATCTAATATGTTTCACTTTCGTTAAAGCTTTCTCAGACGAAGCTTTAATAAAAGTGAAAGTGAAAGTAATATCCTGAAATTTTTTATTCACAATTTTTCATTACTGCGATTGTTTTTTTTGTTTTTTTTTGGCGACGAAATTTTTTTTACGATAACAATTTTTATAACTTGGAAACAAATCAGGGAATAATCGAAATTAATTGCGACATCCAGTGAAACCCATGAAATAAAAATAATTCTTTGTACGAAAATTAAGCACCTACTTACATCAAATTGGATTTTTATTTAAGTGGCGGCAGAAGAATTATCGTTGAACCTTTAAAAGGTAATCTTAAATATTAATGCATTACTTAAATGCAGGGATTAATTTTGAGTTCTTCAATATTTTATTGTTGTCTATCGCATCTAATCCCCCCCCTGCCTATTATGATGAAGGCCTAGTCAAGAGCTCTCCGCAGAATCTAGTTTAAATTCCGACCGATAGGGGGGCTTTTAAGTTAGTGTATATATACAGGGTGTTCATAAAGTTCGTGTGTACTTTAAAAAAAATTATAACTTTATTTGTATTTGCGATAGAAATAATTTTTAAAAAGGATTAGAAAGAAGTAAATCTATATTTTTTAAGGTTTTATTGAAATTTTATTTAAGTTTCCACATGTCCTCCCATCATTAGCAATAGACAGGGTAATACGATTTTGCAGTTCACGGAAAACATTTGCCAACTGATTTACAGTAATGCCTGAAATCACATTAGTTATTTTAGCTATACTTAAAACTAGGTACATTAAACTTTATAACATTTTTACAGGTTATTTCTATCGCAAATACAAATAAAGTTATAATTTTTTTAAAGTGCACATGAACTTTATGGACACCCTATATTTCATTAATATTATCAGAGTTATGCATTTTGTTTAAGATATTATTATCGTGTATGTACTTGTTGAGAATCTGGAAAACAAAATATTAAAACAATTCCCTTAGAAACAAAGAAATGAGTGATGAATTTTTTGTAGTATTAAATTTGTTGTATAGTAAGGAATGTTGGACACACTCCTTACAAATGAAGAAGAAACGTGCTTCTACTTGACGATTACTTGAGTATATCGTGGACGAAATAACTCGCTTAATGATATTCTACATTCAGGTGATGTGCGAACCCACTACACAATAGTAATGGCCAACGAGCTCGCTAACAAGGCGTCTAAATATTTACTCCCGTTACGTTAGTTTGGTACAAGAACACAATTATAAGGCATCCGATTACCAATAAAATCACTTCTCAGGAGTAACTACCAACTAGACTTGCTCGTTCAACACTCCATGACGTCGAGTTACTCCTTGTGTATTGCGGACGAGACATATCGCAAAAAATTTCTTGATTCTTGAGTTTACTAATTCTGAAGTGTCATGTCTCGTGTCTATCGGAGCGAAGGAAACCGTGAGTTGCCGTTCCAAAAGTCAAAGGGAAACAACGAAGAGCCTATCAAATATCGCGCCGCATGTGATTATCGTCAGGGGACAGTAATCCAACAATAGCATTAAAAAAGTAATGGTTACGTCCATTAAGAATGTTCTGAGGATGATGTAAATAAACAGCGAAATATAAACTAATTATCTTGCAAATCAAATATTACTAGCATAGAAATACTTTATGTATTAACTTCATCATCTATATTAAATATAGTGCTTTTAGTTGAGGCTTAAAATATTGGAAAACGGACATTTCACATGAGAGCAGGTGTTGTAAGAAATTAATGCGATAAGGAAAACGGTGTTTGGCTAAAGATGGTTTACTCTAAAAATATCTATCTTTAACAAAGTGTTGTTTGGAAAAACGAAGTAACAAGTAATGTAGAATTTAAAAAGAAATTATTTAAAACAAAGTTTAAAAAACATGCAAAACCGCATATACTAAAGTTATTTTGTATATTTTTGTTAAGTGTTGGCTTTTGAACGAGAAAAAAAAATGTATTTTTAAGGAATAAAAGATAGTCTCTCAGTTCCAGGTTGGCAATGTCGACTGTGAATTTGTTGGAATTATTTATGATTTAAAATAGTTAAGAGAGGTAGTTTACTTTAACGACATATTAATCCTAGTTGGATTATTGAATACTAAATATCTGTTAGGGTACAAAAGTCACTATGTATTAATAGATAAGCAGATATAGGTACGCTTTGCACTAAAGACACTAAAATGTACACTTCGGTCCGATTTACACTCGAGTCCAAAAATGGTACACTTCGGTCCGATTTACACTCGAGTCCAAAAATGGTACACTTCGGTCCGATTTACACTCGAGTCCAAAAATGGTACACTTCGGTCCGATTTACACTCGAGTCCAAAAATGGTACACTTCGGTCCGATTTACACTCGAGTCCAAAAATGGTACACTTCGGTCCGATTTACACTCGAGTCAAAAAAATGGTACACTTCGGTCCGATTTACACTCGAGTCAAAAAATGGTATGTTTCGGTCTGGTTAACACTGGAGTCAAAAAAATAGACTTCGGTCCTGTTTACACTTGAATCCAAAGGGGTAAATTTTGAACCGATTTATACTCGTATCAAGAAAAAAAAAAGGTTGATTTGGTTCGGTTAAATTTTAGTAAAAGAAATTTATATTTCGGTCCAGTTTACAGTCACGTAAAAAAAAAAAAAAAGATAGCCTTATATTTGGTTTATATTCGATTAAAAACAATGTATACTTCGGTTTGATTTATACTGGAGTCAAAAAAAGTAATCTTCGGTTCTGTTTACACTGTAGTAAAATAATTGTATACTTCGGTCTAATTTACACTCTATCAAAAAAACAAAAAACAGGTAGCCTTCTATTTGGTTTATATTCAAGTAAAAAAAAAAGTGCACACTTCGGTCCGGCTTAAACTTGAATAAAAGCAAAGTTACATTTCGGTCAGGTTTACACTAGAGTAAAAACAAAAAAGATTTCGGTCCGGTTTGTATCAAAATTAAAAGAAACTAGACAATGATTTATTCCAGTTAAGAAAATGACGTTGCTACAACGTTTCAACAAGGCTATATAGATTTTCAGTAGACCCGCTCCCCCACAACTTGGTTGAAACGTGACAAGATAATGTAGGAAATACGTTGCCTTTTAAAGTTACATTAACAGAAAATGGATAATAAATTTCAGGAGGATATTAGAATGCGCATTCCTCATTTTAATTACTGATTTTTAATTCTTATTCTTTCTCTACATATTAATTGAAGAAAAGGTATTCTGATATTATTATTGACCAGTGTTGAATTCCTCACCTACAGCATTTCGTAACGTTTACCATAACGTTGTGGCAAAATTGGGGATGTGCGGTCAGATTGGTGGGTCAGGAAATTAGATGCTTACAACATTATACTAACGTTGCCACAACGTCACATATCACCTAACCAAAATGCAGCGTTGCAAGAACGTTTCGTGTTAGCTGAGATATTAGAGTCAAAAAGGTCGTCACAGGTCAGATTTACAAGCGAGTCTGCGAGTACCCATCCAGAAGGTGGTCCCATATTGAGATATCTTGGCCATTTTTACCGGGGATACAGTCGGCGTATTTTAATTCTCAACCGACAGGGCAGTATTTAGAAAACATTTTCATTTTTCCCCTCTTTTGCTTCCTGACACACATACACAGGTAGCGTAAATTTCTTGTTTCTTGACCTAAGAGATAATCTTTCCCGTCGGATTGTAAGGTCAGACGAAAACCGTAGAATGGGCCAGACAAAAATATTTTGATAACAACAAAACGAATGAGCTCAGTCGGCTGAAAAACTCTTGAAATGATAACAAATCATCAATCAAAATTACAGAAAGAGGTTTAATCACTGAGGATTTTATGAAATCTGAGTGTTTTAAAAGAAAAGTTGAATTTACTTTCGAATGAAGCGTGAGGCTAAATTTTAAAAACAAAATCGAAGAGTTTCGTTCAAAACAATTTAAAAAGTAGAGATTGGAAAGTGAGAAAATATTTGAAAGTAAATAAAAGGCATCTAAGTACGTTTTCATTTGCTACATGATGTTTTTATGTGACTCAATCTTATCTTAAACGACGAGAATTTTTTTATTTTAATTTAGACTTGTTTAGATGTACTGAGTCTGCGTTCGGATTGACAACTGGGCATATAAGACTATGTGGCATTCATGCTAAATAACTCCAGAATAACATTTGCCAAAGAAAGAAAAATCAGATAATAAAGAAAACCGATGTAATAAAAAATCCGCTTTAAAATTGTTCCCTTGAAAGGTATGGTTTCGATTCTATTATTGATTTTTTTTTCGCTCCCTTTGTTTTATGCTATTCAACGAACTAATTAGTTACCCAGGACTTCACGAAATAAGAGTCCTTTAAGACGGAAACTATTGCTGCGAAATAAAGCGACAGACGAAATTGGAACGAAAGCGTAAATAGTATGCGTGAAAGACATTTAAAAAGTAAATCAAGTTCTGCAAGTGAAAGTAGAAAGAAGAGTGTTTTCCAGCGCACCCGCGTCGCTACCGAATGTGACACAAGGTCAGTTTCAAGTAAGTTTAAATGCAATACCGTGACAAAATTGCACAAACCACCTCGGCACTTCCCCTTATGGCGACGCCTCAGGCATAGAGCAATAAAAGCAGCCCCAACACTAGGACGAGACATATTGCCTGGGGAAAGGCCTCACTGGGGCTTAGGTTAATATTAATTTAAAACCAGCCCAACAGAAGCCGGGAAAGTCACGAAGAAAGTGAATTCAAACGACGTTTAGAGTCTAACGATGGAGTGCATTATCCTTTAATTATAAAACGCAGACACTTAAAAACGAAGGCAAAACTTTTGTTTTAGATATCCTAATTATCCTTGTATAATATGCAGTTGCTCTTGCAAACATTTCAGCCTAAAAGGGGTGCGTATTATGCACGAGAATTAAATATTAGCTTTTCTTTCAGATCACGCGCATTCGTGCGGACATTTAAGTTAGATCTTGCAGATGGTAAATTGGACCTCCGGCTCAAAACTATCGGGACCTCTAGTCGTGCTTAGAAAATAGCAATTATAATTATTAATTTTGAACAATTAACTTTGAATTCCTCAATTCACTCAATGGAACTTCAAAGCCTCATTTAACTCTGATTCGGGCTATAAGTCCATTTCCGACCGAAAGTCAGATTTGGACCGAAATTCCAATTCAAGCCGAAAATTGAGTTCTTCAAATCACAAACACCTTGGAACTTCAATTCAGTTGAGGTCATCAAATGACAACGTCTGCAGGACTTCGAAACCTTTTACTTTAACTCTGATTCCTTGGCATTTTAAGAAATAAGATTGATTTCCTCAATTCACAAAGTTTCGGAGATATTTTAAAATGAATTTAATACAAAAGAAAAAAAATTAAATTTACAACATTTTTGTGTTATTTTAAACTTAACATGAATTAAAATCTATTAAAATCAGTATTTATTTAAATTTTTTAATTTTTAACTGTCCCCTCCACAGTCGGACAGAAAATCCCAATATTGGATGTCCAAGCACCAAATGAGAGGCAGGTTTTCAATTCCTGGGTCATCTTGATTCAAAATAGGTATAATATGTCTATGTTGAGCAAGAGTGAAAGGTTTCAGACATGCGGGCAGACGGACAGACAGAATTTGCCGTTTATTTTTATCGATAGAAAAAGATAGATGTTATGACCGAAAGTAAATTCTATTTATGGGCTAAACTAACTAATGGGCAACAATGAGTTTAAAACTTTAACCAAATATTGTATCTGTTTTAAAACAAATGCATCCATATATATATATATATATATATATATATATATATATATATATATATATATAAAGCTCATTTTTAGTTTTCTTCGTTGCTCTCCGTGTCAAAGACAGACGTTCTGATAATTTCAACTGTTGTCAGTGGACTAAATGTCTTCAACATCATTGATGTCGTCGCCGTCCACGGAGTCATTCTGTCCTTCTTCCTCAAAAAAAAAAAAGAAGGGAAGTAGTAATAATATACATGGTGTTACAGATAAATCCCCACTAACCACTGGAATCGTGTTTATCATTGCGTTTCTTGCTTCTTGTATTTTGGCGTGAACATGACTGTCCCTTTGATCTAAATACGGTGCAAATGTCGCGTTTTAAAATACATAGTTTAAAATCTATAGATTATCTTTAGTTGATACGAACCGGGCAAAATGGTAAAAAAACAACGTCAAAATTAGATTAAATTTAATAATTATCTTAAATTAACCACAAAACTAACAGAAATGGATTCAGTTATTGTATTCTTTCTAATGTTAGACATAATTCATGAATTTAATTTTTTAAAAATCAATAAAATACTTAGCTCTTTATATAGTCTGGGCTATCACAGGTAGAATTCATTAAGCATGTAGAAAGAAGAAATTGAATTCAACTGAAGTTTCGAGTCTAATGACAAACGAGGAAAAGTAGAATGAAAATAAACTCTGGCTTTAAAATCAAGAGATCATTATCACTTAACTATTATTATTGATTATATGTATAGTGACAATTATACTCATTCTGTCTTCTTATTTTTCCTTTTATACTCATTTCCTGTCCTATTTTCTATCCTACTATACCCATTTCTTGTCCTATTTTCTATCCTACTATACTCATTTCCTGTCCTATTTTCTATCCTACTATACCCATTTCTTGTCCTATTTTCTATCCTACTATACCCATTTCTTGTCCTATTTTCTATCCTACTATACTCATTTCTTGCCCTATTTTCTATCCTACTATACTCATTTCCTGCCCTATTTTCTATCCTACTATACTCATTTCTTGTCCTATTTTCTATCCTACTATACTCATTTCTTGTCTTAATAAACTCATTCTGTGTCCTAATTTTGTCCTTTTATACTCATGTTCTGTGCCATTGTCTGTTATTCTTGTCCTAATACACTCATTTTCTATCCTAACATTTGTCCTTTTATACTCATATAGCAACGACGAAGTTTTAGAAAACATGAAATAAAAAGGTCATTTATACTTATTACAAAGAGATAATTTGCTTTAGAAATGTCAACTATGAGGAAAAGGGGCTTGAAAAATGTGTGACTCACATGACACATGAGGTAAGAGGGGCAGACAAAAGCATAACCTACCTAACGAGCTTGGTAAATCGTTGGCAGAATAGGGATTAGAGAGATAACGAAAAAAATATACTAAGAGCTACAAAGGACAGGAAATTGTGGAGCGCCATGACTGACAAGGTCTTGAAGGGTCACGGCACATAGAAGAAGAAAAAGAAGAATTGGAGCTAAACAATATCAAACCTGGATTTGTGTACAGTTAATGTACTTGCTACCAAAAAGAACAGAAAAGTGATTATATTAAATAAAATCAGAAACAAAAACTACGCATCTGAGTGGACAGTCAGGCAGGTGTTCCTGCATTCATTTTACGACAAGACGGGTAGGAAGCAAAATGTAGAATATTATACAATTGACTGGAAGTCGCTGATGGGTAATGTTGCTTCCTTAGAATTTCATGTTTTATGCATACGGAAGATATTCTGTAATACAGCACATACACATGTGCAAGTGTATCAATATCTCCGTAGCCTCGCGATGAAAAAATCCGGAAAAAAAACAACAGTTATAATTGTTTGACAATTTTTTTCAAAATAATTTTTTCCCGTCAGAAACCATTTTGCACGTTTACAAATCTACCATTCGTCCGTGCATTGAATACCGTTGCCATATCTGGTCTGGTGCCCCTGCTGGACGTCTGGAGATTCTTGACAAAATCCAAAGAAGGATCTGTGAGGTAATCGATCTGTGGCTTCCCTCTGTCTTTTCTATAAATATTTTCATGGCAACTGTCCTGAGGAGCTTTTATTCCCTGGTGGTGCGAATACGTGAATTTAAGCGTGCTATTAGACCGGTATCTAGGTCCCACCCTTTTATTGTTGAAATAGCTAAATGCAAGCGCCGCTTCTACTCCAACAGTTTAATTTCTCGCGCTTCCCACCTGTGGAACTCCCTTCAGTTTACTTGCTTCCCTGATATCTACAATCTTCAAATATGTAAATGCAACGTAAATTGCCATTTTCTGTCTTCTTAAACACTGTTTCATTTTGTCCTTTCCTCAATGCTCCCTATTCTCAGTCTTCTCATTCTCTTTCACTCCCAGTAACCCACTGCGTTATAGTGGCAGTACCGCTTTGCTTGGGGTGAAATGAATTTAAAAAATCTCATTTCTCGTCAATGCGCTTAACCTAACACTTCTTCAGCAATCATATAGATCTAACATTATACACTGAAAATTTTAGATCAAAAGACCCACTCTCTCTCTCTCTCTCTATATATATATATATATATACACACACAGACACAAGTATAGTATTGGTGCATACGGAATAAATTCCAATAACCAACAATTACTATTCTTAAAAGAGTGCTAAATACAGAGTAGAGCGAATATAATTATTTATTTGAAAATTATAACAAATATGTTATAAAACCACTACAAAAATAGCCTCTGGTGTCTTATCAAGTGATGATGTTGAATGTAGAATAAAGGGTTTTAAAAGATTCAAATTAATTAACCACCCCTCGCAAGGGGAAACGCTGTTACATAAGCTGGAATGACCAGGATATTGTATGAAATAATGTAATAAAAGTTGTTTCATGCTCTTTGTTTGGTAATATTTTAAAAAGTGATTTGGGTGAAGTCGCTACAATTTGTCAGTATGTGCCT
>OZ038483.1:75764793-75807293 GCA_964036315.1 Acanthosepion esculentum
TAAAATATCCCTTTTTTTCCAACACAATTACATGCCCAAATACATTACATTCCTTCCTGGGCATGACAATAAACTACACTTGGCAGAAGGCCTCTGATCGGTAGGTTATGAGGAGCGTTGAACCACCTCTTAATTGCTGTTGTTCCCAGATCCACCCTGACCTACCCAGGTCGGTAGCACATGTTAGGCTATGGCCAAATAGTGAACCCACAAAATGGGGTCAAAACATGAAAATATAAAGATAAATTAAGAAAAATACCAGCAATTTATTATAGGAGAAAAATGAATTAACAGAGTTCACAAGAATATAAAATTTCGACATTAAATGATCCAAAAAGGTATTGATCTTCCGTTAAACAAATTAAACCCACCATATTACACACCAAAACATTATTTCCTACCTAATAACAGACAATATTTACAAACAGGCCAAAAAGATTCAGTAATACAAACTGTTTAAATCAAAGTGGTTTGGTTTGATTTGTTTAACGGCATCTCAATCTCAATGGGACGAGATTTTTATTGCTGCTAATATCTTTTTTACAGAAATGTACTGCTGGTAATTAATATTTTTTCCTTCAAAAAAACCTATTTATGATATTATTTTTTTCTTTAAAAATCTATTTCTGGTAATACTTTTCCTTCAAAAATGTATCGCTGGTAATATTTTTTTCAAAGAATGTATAGCTGGTAATAATTTAAAAAAAATGTATAGCTGGTAATAATTTAAAAAAAATGTATAGCTGGTAATTTTTTTTCAAAAATGTATCGCTGGTAATATTTTTTTCAAAGAATGTATAGCTGGTAATAATTTTTAAAAATGTATAGCTGGTAATTTTTTTTCAAAAATGTATCGCTGGTAATATTTTTTAAAAATGTATTGATGATAATAATGTATTGCTGGTAATACTTTTTTATTTGAAAATTTATTGCTGGTAATAATTTTTTACAAAACATTTCTGGTATTAAAATCTATTTTTACACCTTCATAGTGCCTTGACCCCAGATTTAGGGTTAACTATTTGCCCATATTTGAGACCCCAACAGGTGCCACCACCCCTGGTAAGGGCGTACCTGGGAACACCATCAAAGTGGTTCCTCGCTCCTCAAAACCTCCTGATCAGAGGCCCTGATATCGGATGTAGTTTATCGTTTTACCCAGGACGCACATCAAAGTGGCTATTGGCTAGGAATTAACATCACCATGTTAAATATTTGACCAATCAGAGAAAAGTAAATCCCTATGTTTCTCGAGCCTACTTTTAGGGAAAAAAATCTCATAAAACCCAACAGATTTCGACTTTCAGCGAGTAGAGGTGCGGCTGTCTTCAAGCCGTGGCTGCATAGCTTCTTCCTTCCCCAACCCCAGCGTGTACTGAAAGAAACATATGTGAAACATGCGACTACAAACGAATCTGCTACAACAACAACAACAACAACATCAGAGCCGGTCAGTCAGTGAATTGAAACGAATCATCTTCAACGATCAGTGAATTTTCCCTAATGATAATTCTCCTTCTCAATTCCAGCTTTTTACGGTGGAACAACCATTTAAAAGTCTTTTCTGAACCCGTGATTTTTCTGTGAACCAACAACCCAAAGACTTTAACTCAACTAACGATTAGTTATACTCCTTTTCGATTAATTTCAATTAATGTGTATTTGATTGTAAATACAAATTTAACAGACATACCCGTATTTTTTTCTTTATTTTGATTTTATAATTGTTTGAAATTCGGACATTCGGATTGTTAATAAAAAAACTGGTCAACTGAATATTCTTACAATATCTTTCAAATTGGCCGATTATATATATATATATATATATATATATATATATGAAAAGAAAGAACAGTAACATATATAATCCTGTGTTCTTATAGATAATTTTATTTTAACACAATAGTGCTCACTGTAAATTTACACAGCATTAATATTATAAATTAACTGATTTAAAATGTTTTTTTCGCTACACAGTAATAACCGTGTTTCAAAAATGGAAGCTAAAAGCTTCGAATTTAATTTTGTTATTAAATTAAAGACATTAGTTCCATTTCCTCGTCAAGCGAATTTTGGAGTCTAAAATTCGCTTGACGAGGAAATGGAACTAATGTCCTTAATTTAATAACAAAATTAAATTCGAAGCTTTTAGCTTCCATTTTTGAAACACGGTTATTACTGTGTAGCAAAAAACATTTTAAATCAGTTAATTTATAATATATATATATATATATATATATATATATATATATATATATATATATATATATATATATATATATATGAAGTGAAACATAAATTGGCGCTTTCTAGGTTTAAATAGTATGGTAGGCATACTCAATAATGACAATTCCCACCCTCTACAAAAAAAGAAAATAAATCTACAAAACCTTTAAATCCCTAATCGTGGCAAACAACTTGCCCAAAACTACTAAATTTCATCAGTAATAAAAAACAAAAAAGACTACCTTTATTTTTTAATTTCTCGTTGACAAAGGACTCAGGCGTGTCCGAAAATTCCTATTTTTAACGTTTTTTCTCGTCTTGCTTTTATTTTCTACAGATAGAACAGTCGAAAAACAAAAACGTAATCCGGTATCAAAATGGCAAAGACTGATATTATAATAGTTTCGGGAATCATAAAAAAAAACAAAAAAACATTGACGTCTCAAGTTTTGATAGTATTAAGAAGGCCGGGGAGCTTATCAACCGGTGAAAAGCGTAAACAGTGTTAAGAAGTTCGGAGAGTTTTATTGATTGATTGTTTAGTTTTCTACGGCTTAACCATTTTCAGGGTATTTAAAGCCATAAAATATTTTTAGATCGTAAGAATCACTTTTAGAGATAATGGTCTTATTATAGCTAGGGGAGAAGAGTCCGGTTCATGCCTTTCCCAAGGGTATTCGAATATAACGAAACCAACGGGAATTCGAAATCTGCTCCCCGATTAACAATCCCGAGCCATTATCAATTCCACCACCTGCACATCCAAACTTAGAGCACCTGGTATTCCCAAGCGGTCATCCATCTAGGTACTGACTAGGCTCGACGTTGCCTGTTGCCAATTTATTCACCGTCACACTGACAGGGGTGGCTTCCCTCCCCAGTTTTTGAATTCAATGTTGTTCTCCTAGACTGTTTGCCAAGCAAGGATTAAGTGATCAGTCTGACCTACTGTTTAATCCATAGCAGTGTGGAAGGAGAAGAAATATATTTATATCTTTACCGAAGGTATTTTCGCTTTAGCGAATGTAACGAGCTCGACGGCTGTCCAGTTTCTGTTTCCCCATTCTGAGCCTCTATCCATTACGGGAACAGGACGAAACCCCCAGTCTCTTATCGCAAAAGTGGACAAAATCCCAGTCTCGTAAATAAAAGTCTCATATAAAAAATCGAATTTAACATTAAAAATTCAAGGAACTTTTCATTCAAATTTTAATGTCAAATCAAGAAATAATAATATTAATATTAATAATAATAATAATAATAATAATAATAATAATATCCAATATACATACTCCAATATCAAACTGAGGCAATAAACACGATATCCAATATGTACACTTATTTCATGCTCACAAATTTATATCCCATTTATGCATACCTAATTATAAATGATCACTTGAAACGAACGCATGCCCCAACACAGTGCAGGAACATCTCTACATTCAGATATGTCATGATCAGTGCTGATAGCATCTTTACACGCGAGTGATGCCCCATTGGCACATTCCCAGCAAATTCTTGGTGTATGTATATTCTTCATAGCAGAATCACCTGCCCCCTTTGTTGCTCTCGATGCGTTCCATTGTTGAATGAAAGTTAATACTGACAATATATGCATGTGTTATCTGTATGTAATACAGTTAACAGGTTAATTAATGGCCTTTACACCGAATCTTATTAATTAATCTTATATGAGCCTGCGATTCTGTCCACTTTTGGGATGAGCAACTGTGATTCTGCCCACCGGGTTTTTGTCCGCTGGGATTTCGTCATGGATTCCATATTTCTCATTGGCTATCTATTACACCATTCGCACACCCAGCGGGACTAAAAAGACCGGAAAGTTAATTTGCCGAAAATAAACATTATGATGATATGAATAATTCATAGAATAAAGTTAATTCTTTATTTTACAAGTTCGAAGAATACAAACGAATGTCGACAGTACAGTGTAACCCGGATATAAGAGAGTTGTCGGGACCGGATAAGAAGTCTCTTATATCCGGGTTTCTCTTATATCAGGGTTTGGTCTATTTTGTTTAGGTAAGTATGGTTCTAATTTGGGACCAGATAAAATCTCTCTTATATTCGGGTCTCTTATATCCGGGTTACACTGTACTATAGTCGATGCGTTGTGATCAAAACAACAATAATCAGGATATTGCTCGGAATAATTAATCGAATAAACGCAAAACCACGGACTATTCCGTAGTTCGTTATTTCATGCTTCTTAGAGTGTAAAAACGAACGCGTTTCGACAACAGATCAAAGGACTAACTCAAGGCAAAAAAAATATATTTCTAAAAAAAAAAAAAATATGCGTCTTATAAAAAAGAGAGATAAAGAAAGAGGAAGTTGAATGCTGCAGGTCGGCCAGACTGCTAAGATAAAGAATTACTCGAGGGAAAAAAATATCAGTGGTGAACAGAAAAGAGAGCGGCACCTTTGAAGTAAACGTTACTTCCGCATCGGGAACCGCTAGAGGTCACGTGACTAGCGTCGAAGACGTCAGAAGAGAAGCAATTTTTCGAAAACAATGGCGACTGAACAAGAGTAAGAAAGCGAGTGGAAATCTCGGTCAAAATGGCGGCCGGGCATAAAGAAACGAGAATGTTTCAATGGGTGTGCGTGTCAAAACGAACGCGAATAGTACCACTTGCTGTGAAGGCATGAGCGAACATTTTTTTTTCTTAAAGAAGTCTTAACTTATATGACTATTTTGCATAAGAAAGTACTAGTTTCAAACAGCAGTAGAATGCTTTATATATATATATTATATATATATAAATATATATATATACATATAGACTTGAGAAGAAATCTCTTATATCCGGGTTTGGTCTATTATATATACATTAACACAGGCTCTAATTTGGGACCAGATAAAATCTCTCTTATATCCGTGTTTCTCTTATATCCGGGTTACACTATATATTTGCATCATGGGAAAATAGATCTCTTGTATCATTCTTTGTTATTATTTTATTTATTAGTTTAATTTCTTTGTAATGTCTAGCAAGCTCATTTCACTAGATCAGTAACAACTGAGTAGTGAGTCCAATCCTCACTGGGTTCCCCATACATTCGACCTTGTGCCACATCTAAGCTATTTTTAATAAAACCATTAGGTATATATATATATATATATATATATGATAGAAATTGTAAGGAGGATTTGATAATTATAATTAAGTAATTCATTGAGTCTGAAAGAAACCTCAACAGAATGCAGAAAGCACTGGTCGGCCGTTTCGTTCTATATTTGGGACTCATCACCAGTGCGCATCCTCTACCGAGAATTGAAACCCTGACAGTTAGGTTGTCAAGCAAACGCCATACCAACTGTTCCAACGGGCCTTGGTGACGAAGAGACAGCAAATCAGACTCAATATTGTAGTGATCGGGTAAACATCTTCTTGGGAGCACATGGTTCGCGGGAATAAGTTGTTTTAAAACCAAAAAATGTTTTTAGATTTTGAAAAATTCATTTTTAAGATAATAATAGTTTAGTGATACAAGTCTTACTAATTAACCCGTAGCTGAGGGAGAAGAGACGGATTCGTACCTTTCCCAAGGCTATTTGAGCGTAAAGAATATAACGAAACCAACTGGAATTGGCTCTCGACTGTCCAAGTAACAATTCCGAGCCATTATCCATTACACCACACGCATTTAAACATCAGGTTATCGATAGATGTGTCAACACTTCAGACACTTACCCACTCATTGCCATATTAAAGAATGCTTGCTTTCCTTCGATATTTTAAACCGAAATAAGTAATATTTGTTTTAATTCAGATTAATCAAACTTTAAGTAATAAAACGTTTCAGCAAAGTATATTTAATTTTGAAGGTTTTTTTAATAAAGAGAATTATCTGACGTTGTCAGATTTGTCAATATAGCCGCTTTTAGAGATTTCAAAAACTACTTCTAATCAATTTAAATTCGGTTTGAAATGCAGCCAAGTATTTTGCTTATTAAGAATATTAAAGCTTGGAATTGAAACTAAAATAAAAGCTTCAAAAAATATTTTAATTTTTAAAATGCATTTTAAATCTTAGTTACTGCTTTTTTAGAGGTACTTCTATAGGGCACTTCAACGTGGTGTTGTGTAGATTCGCAAGTTGTGTGTTTCTGTGCATTTTATTTGAAAGGGCCTGTTCCTTATGTAAACAAAGAAGATGAAAGCATATCAAACTTTGCGTTTCTGTTACGGACGTTTATGCTTCTTATGGTGACTCTAGTTCTCAATCTCTCTTGGGTGTGTCCGTTTTCTTTTTCGGTTCAGAAGTAAGTTAGGATAGCAGTAGTTAAAACGGTCAATCTCCAGCCAGCTTTGCGCTGAGGTGTAATGACCAATTCACATACTTCATCAGTAGGACTTCCAAAAATCGCCCCAACGTCGTCGTTGGGAAATGGAAAAGAAGATGATTCTATCCTTTCCGGAAGTGGGGGTAATACAATCAGGCATTTGATCAGATTTTACGGTTTGTTTATAATTTGCATCATGGGGAAAATGAATCTCTTTTCTCATTCTTTATTATTATTTTACTTATTGGTTTAATTTCCTTGTAATGTCTATCAAGCTCATTTCACTAGATCAGTAACGACTGAGTAGTGAGTACGATCCTCACTGGGTTCCCCATACTTGCGACCTTGTGCCACATCTAAACTATTCTTAATAAAAAACCATTATATATATATATTTAAATAGCTATATATATGTATATATATATATATATATATATATATATATATATATATATATATATATATATATTGATTTTCTTAAGAATAGCTTAGATGTGGCATAAGAAAGTAAATAAAACCATTACACACACACACACACACACACACACACACACACATATATATATATATATATATATATATATATATATTATAAATTAATAGATTTAGAATATGGTTTTACCGCTACACAGTGATAACCATGTTTCAGAAATGGAAGCTAAAGCCCCTGAATTTAATTTTGTTATTAAACCAAAGACATTAGTTCCATTTCCTCATCAAGCGAATTTTGGAGTAACTTACTTTTTAAAATTTACGGTTGTTAACGGCACAGGAAAGATTCACAGTTTGAGGGTTTCCAAGGTTACCGATAAATCCATTCATCTAGACAAGGGGTGGTAGAGGGTTCAATTTTTAATTTTCGTTGTATCAGTTAATAGTTACATTTGAAAGCGGGGTTATGTTTAGGGATGGGTAGGGATATATCTTTTAACAAATTCTGACATCCGCTAAATTCATGTCATCTGGGTTTTTTTCTAACGGCAAAAATTCTTATGGTATTTTTTCTATTTGTATATTTAAAGATTTTGAGGGACTGTTTAGGTTAGAATATGTTTTATCCACCTTTCTAAAAAATTATTTTTAATATTTAATATACTATACTCCTAGTTAAAAACCAAGTAAATGTATTAGGATTACTTACAGTATTTAAAATTATTTATTCTTATCGAGTATAAGTAAATATTATTTTATTTTATTTTATTTTATGTAAACTTTATGACAATGACGGCAAAGGTGGTTAAATTATTTCACTAATTCAATAAACTTTTATTTATAAATTTAGTATTATAAATGTATATATGTATGTATAAAGGACATTTAATGTTCAATATTATATTCTAACTTATTAATTTCATATGACTTTCGGTGTTCACTTGGATTCTTTTCATTGTTTGAATTGCTTTGAGAGAGGTGTTATGGTTAGAGTACGTTTTATTTAATTACAATTTTAAAAGATGTTTAGGTTAGAATCTGTTTTATTTAATTTCAATTTTAAAACATTTTTAAAAATTCTACTTTCAAATTTAACTTTTTAATTTTAATCGGCTATATTTTTTTATAAACCAAGTAAATGTAATATAATTATCTACATTATTTAAAATTATTTATACCCATCAAATATGAGTATGCATAATAATCAGGTAATTTTTTTTTTTTTTTTTATAGATTATTTAAAGATTATTTAAAGAAAACTTTTGGCAATGACGACATAAAATAGCTATTTCATTTCTCTGATTCAGTAAATTTTTATTTTTTATAAACTTAGTAATATATAGTTTCTCATGTATGCATAAAGGACATGGGTCATTTAATGACCTACATATTCTAACCCTTCTTATTAACTTCCATTTCACTGTAGGTGTTTTATTGGATTCTTTTAGGTGCCAAAAGTACTTCGAAAGAGATGTTTGACTTTTATACTTATTTATCCTAAACGAGGATTGATGTTGGTTGAACCTCTTTTTGAACTCATGTGTGTGTAATGGTTTTATTTACTTTCTTATGCCACATCTAAGCTATTCTTAAGAAAATCAATATATATATATATATATATATATATATATATATATATACATATATATAGCTATTTAAATATATATATATAATGGTTTTTTATTAAGAATAGTTTAGATGTGGCACAAGGTCGCAAGTATGGGGAACCCAGTGAGGATCGTACTCACTACTCAGTCGTTACTGATCTAGTGAAATGAGCTTGATAGACATTACAAGGAAATTAAACCAATAAGTAAAATAATAATAAAGAATGAGAAAAGAGATTCATTTTCCCCATGATGCAAATTATAAACAAACCGTAAAATCTGATCAAATGCCTGATTGTATTACCCCCACTTCCGGAAAGGATAGAATCATCTTCTTTTCCATTTCCCAACGACGACGTTGGGGCGATTTTTGGAAGTCCTACTGATGAAGTATGTGAATTGGTCATTACACCTCAGCGCAAAGCTGGCTGGAGATTGACCGTTTTAACTACTGCTATCCTAACTTACTTCTGAACCGAAAAAGAAAACGGACACACCCAAGAGAGATTGAGAACTAGAGTCACCATAAGAAGCATAAACGTCCGTAACAGAAACGCAAAGTTTGATATGCTTTCATCTTCTTTGTTTACATAAGGAACAGGCCCTTTCAAATAAAATGCACAGAAACACACAACTTGCGAATCTACACAACACCACGTTGAAGTGCCCTATAGAAGTACCTCTAAAAAAGCAGTAACTAAGATTTAAAATGCATTTTAAAAATTAAAATATTTTTTGAAGCTTTTATTTTAGTTTCAATTCCAAGCTTTAATATTCTTAATAAGCAAAATACTTGGCTGCATTTCAAACCGAATTTAAATTGATTAGAAGTAGTTTTTGAAATCTCTAAAAGCGGCTATATTGACAAATCTGACAACGTCAGATAATTCTCTTTATTAAAAAAACCTTCAAAATTAAATATACTTTGCTGAAACGTTTTATTACTTAAAGTTTGATTAATCTGAATTAAAACAAATATTACTTATTTCGGTTTAAAATATCGAAGGAAAGCAAGCATTCTTTAATATGGCAATGAGTGGGTAAGTGTCTGAAGTGTTGACACATCTATCGATAACCTGATGTTTAAATGCGTGTGGTGTAATGGATAATGGCTCGGAATTGTTACTTGGACAGTCGAGAGCCAATTCCAGTTGGTTTCGTTATATTCTTTACGCTCAAATAGCCTTGGGAAAGGTACGAATCCGTCTCTTCTCCCTCAGCTACGGGTTAATTAGTAAGACTTGTATCACTAAACTATTATTATCTTAAAAATGAATTTTTCAAAATCTAAAAACATTTTTTGGTTTTAAAACAACTTATTCCCGCGAACCATGTGCTCCCAAGAAGATGTTTACCCGATCACTACAATCTGAACTTGTTCAAGTCTAGGGTTAACCGTTATCTTCCCCTCCTTTCCGTATAAGCTGCCTCTTACTGTAAACCTCTACCTCAAGTGGCCCCCGGGCTTTTACAGTGTGAACTCCTTCGTCACAATAAATAAATAGATAAAATAACATGTAAAGTATCTTCCTGGAGTACTAAAGTACAGGTTCTCAAATAGGACACTGAAAATAAAAACGTATAACTCTTATTTTTGAAATAGTGAATCTTTGTTTATTCGAACAGATAACTTTTTATATTTCCTTTCTAAATAAGATATTAGGCAGATCGAATTATTATTGCACACCTAAAAATAAAAATTACAGAATTCTTCTAATTTGTGCCTCTCTCTTAAAATTGTTACATCTCAAAGCTTTCAGCTGCTGCACCCTCAAAAAATTCTTTTGCAAATTTATTCAGCAACTTTCTTGGAATCTCGATAAAAACCACTTCATTCGCTCTTCGAGAAGTCACCTTTCCCATTTGTTGTCTGTGCTAGGGGAGATAATTTATCTTAATCATGCCCTGTCGGCGGGGCTAAAGAAAATGTCGACTGTGGCTCCTGCAGAGTAGGGCAGGTTGATATTTCACTTTCCTTAGAGAATCGACATTGCACTCAGTGCGAAACCTGTGGTTTGACGTGATGAGTACTGACATTAGAAATTAGATTCGTTCCTTTTACCAACTTTTGCGCATATAGTTTTAAATATCGTTTGAAAAAATGTACAGAAATACCTAATTTCCGCAGGTTTTTGCTTACAAACTGACTTCATAATTTTACTATTTCAAGAATAAATCCAAATAAAGTTGATACTTTTTGTATTAGATACCTTGAATGGAAAATATATTCAAATATATATTATATACTGTATTTAATATCCATTTTGCCTTTATATCATTCATAATTCTGAGTTATTTTTCTTTGATTTATTGAGAACGAGGCAAATGTTGCAATTTGAAAGCATTTTAAAATGACATTTACACATTTGCTTTCTATAAGGGTACGGAATTTTTTTGACAGTGTTAAATCTTTCCCTGATCACCGGAATGACATTCCACCGCTTCAGTTTTGAACCTAAACTTAATATTTCAACTCATTTCCTCAAAAAACAGTAAGGATTCGGGGAAATTATTTATCATGGCAACTTTCAAATTCAGTGCACCGTCACGATCCCAAAATAGACCTGGCCTATTGCAGAGTGGAACGACACCCTTCAACACTAAAAAGGGGTATCCATCAAGCAAATGCTTACATACAACAATCAATATTGACTCATTACCCAAAGGAAGTAAATTCTTAGAGACTCGAATATGAACGACCAATATTTATCTATATATGAAACAAGTAAATGCTTACTGTCAAATGTAAGTTACCAGTATTTACCAATCCCTGAACCAACTGTCCTGTTAGCAGTACCTAGAATAGGCCAAATGCATTCTTTCCAAAGGGGTAAGCCATCTGCAATGGCGCCATCTATTTAAGTAAATTCGTAGAGAATCAAATATAAACGACCAATATTTACCTATCCGAGAATCAAGAAAAATGTTTATAGATTGAAGCATAGACTGACCGTTTTCTCACATTAAATAAAACACCAAAATTTTATAATGACGTAAAATCATACCAATCGCGTGTTCGGTAAATTGTGTTTATTCGCCTTTGTAATGTCGGTTCAAAAGGCTACACTTAAACAGAGTTTATGGTTCACTATTTGCATTAATCGGACTATTGTCCTCATCTTTGTTGCCATATTTATTACGTTTCGGCCTTCTTCAGGTGGTTGGAATGTCGAAATTAACCCTTTATTTCGCTCAAGAGGGTAGACTGTTCTAGTTCCACGTCTAATGGATGTCAGTTATCAGTTATCTTGCTTAATTCCCTCTCCAAGTTCTCCACCGCCTTAACCAGGTATTGAACTCACACTCTTTGGGTCCTGTCACTGGATCTAACTAACTTCTTTATCCACTGTGCCATGTGTCCTTGAGTATGAATTTCTGGGTATTATAAACCTAATATCTTCAGCAACCTATTTTACCAGTGCTCATGTTTCAATTTTTGTTGTTATTATCACTTTTCTCAGGTAATCTTTATTATTGGTTCCCATACGTATTCATTGCTATGCTTGGTCGGCTCAGGAGATTTTTGTGGCTTAGCATATGTGCTGATTCCTTACGTTTACGAATTTTCCAATGGTGTTCTTTGTCTATGATCTCAACCTGATCTCACAGAGGGCGGTGATCTCACTTTTCTCTCTATATGTGGTCAGCCACGCCTGATTTTTCCATTTTCCCTCGTGTTATAGTTTTCTGGTGTTCTTGAAGCCTTACCTTAAGGGGGTGGCCTCTCTCCCCTTTATATTTATTTCCGCAGCTGCACGGGATAGCGCACACACGGTGTTTAGTCATGTTCTTCTCTATGGGGTGGGGGAGGGGTCTTACTCGGGAGAGATATCTGCGAAGTGTCGTCCAGCTTTTGATAATTCTCCTGATGTTATATGGACCGCAGATCCTTTGTATTTTCTTTGATAACCCCTACACATAAGGCAGGCAGACTGTTTTCTGAGTGTTGTTGTCCCCCTCTTGGACCCGCCTATCCCAGTTTTTTTTGGCTGCTGCCATGTACCCAGTGTAGTTGTTACGTTGTAGGGTACTACTTATACTGACCAATTCTTTATCTAATATCTCTGGGTCGCCACTTATGACTTTTACTCGGTGTTGTAAGCAGCGAACAATCCCTTTCTTTACGCTCTATGGATGGTGGGAGTTGAAATATAGTTTATGGTTAACTTTAATAACTGGGATGAGAATGGGAATTGAAATACATTTGTGCATCATCGTTTACTTTGCCGGGTGCCTGCAGGAGTTGGGCGATCGCGGCTCTTCAAAACTTACCTTTTTCTTGTAACTACCAAGCAAAGTTTGACTTTTTACCTTCCCTCTTGTTCCGGTTCTGTCATTCATTCATATTGACTCAATAAGATTCTCGCTGTTTACTTGAAGCCCCATTTATGTCAATACGTCCTTCTTGTAGGTATTACATTTTCCGAACCGTCCTTCCTTTTAATGCATCCAAGAAATTTCATCTGTCATTTTCTGATTACTCTATATGCCTTTCATTTTTCTACTTTATTTAAAAATGATTCGTTGTGCAGGTGCTCTGGCCCTGTTATTCTTGAAACCCGTTTATAGAACAAGATCTGTCATTTCGAGTATCTACTCCATCTGTAAGACAGTTAACCGACATTCATTTTTTATGTAGAAGGACAGATATAACAAAGCAATTCAACGGTCTTTTCTTTTTCCAACGACTTAATACTTTTTTGACAAAATTTCTGGGATGAGTTATCATTATTTAGACTATTTACAATGACAGCAAGTCTTCAAACTCAGCACCAATAAAGACAGGGGCAGCATTGAAAAATATGACAGCCAGATAGCAGTTTAATCAGCAAGGAATGTCAAGTTTAAATGCCTAAGTTTACTCTAACAAATGGCCTCGTGGGTAAAAGCGTTGTTTTGTCAATTTGGTTGTCATATAAGCTTCGAAAAATAGGCGTGAAATGGCATGTTCGGGCTTACCAAATATATATATGAGCGGCCTCAATAGTACCTGCCATAGGCACAGTAATTTACTGGAACTTTTAAAACAAAAAAATAAAGAACAGCTAAAGAGATGTCGGAAGAAACTAAAAGAAAGGTTTTATAAATTTAAGCGTACCACTATATGGGCAACAGGGTCTCATGGGTTTACAGTTGAATTGACGAGGTGTAACCGCAAGTTCTATGATAACAGTTTCTGTTGTATAGCCCCTTCTTCTGGGGTTCACTTGGTCAATTCGCCAATTTGAGTATATGTTGCATACTCCTTTGGTGGGGGTTGGTCTTGGTTGAGGGCATCGATTCACTTACATTGCCTTCTCTCTCTCTCATAGGTACTTGATTTTAGCTCGGGGAGAAAAGAAAACTTAAAGAAATGAATTTTAACTTAACTATTATTTTATTAACCATGTTGACGGTTAAATCTAACTAACCAGTGGGGTCGCCATGTAACCTCACTGGGGAGCAATTTCCAGGCACGATTTTAACACGTCTCCATTGTTCGATGTGTAAATCTTAACTCCCTGAAACCACTTAACCGTAAGTTCTATGTTAACAGTTTCTTCACTCGCACTTCTCACCTTTGGGACACTCTTCCACCTTCTTGCTTTCCTGTCAACTACAATCTGGGTTGGACTGTGTACTTGCACGCACTGGAAGCAGGCGAGCAATACAAATATTCTCATGGTAACTGCTCTGACGAACTGTTTTTTACTGATGCACCGACTGCATGGATGTAAGCGTGATACTAGATTGGCATCCACGTCCCACCCTTTTACTGTTGAAACATTTAAATATAACCGCCTCTTCTACTCCAATAGTTTCTTCAGACGAACGTCCTGACAGTGGAACTCTCTTCCTCTTCCTCGCTTCCCTGATAACTATAATGTTCAAAAATTTAAATGTATTGTCACTCAGTATCTTTTGATGCCTTGATCACCGTTGTTCTGTTTATCCTTTCCTCAATCTCCCCCCTATACCCAGTCTTTTCTCCTACTTTCACTCTCTGTAGCCCCTTGCGTACTAGTGGCACTCCCGCCTTGTTTGGAGTGAAATGCTTAAATAAATATGTGATAGGTCCTGATCTGGCATCTCGACCACAATCGCTTTCTCGCAGACGTGTCGTGGCTTCCCTCTGTCTCTTCTACAAGTATTTTCACGGCATCTGTTCCGACGAGCTACTTTCGCTGGTTCCCATACTGTATGAATTTAAGCGAGCTACCAGGCTGACATCACGGTCCCACCCTTTCACTGTCAAAACGGTTAAATGTAACCGTCTTTTCTACTCAAACAGCTTCTCTCGCACTTCCCGTCTGTGGAACTCCCTTCCCCTTACTTGCTTCCTCGATGACTACAATCTTCAAATATTCAAGTGTAATGTCAATCTGAGCTTGTATCCCGTCCTTCTCTGTATCCTTTCCTCAAACACGCCTCTTTACTCTTGTTCTCAATCCTCTGTAGCCCCTTGCATGCTAGTAGCACTCCCGCCTTGCTTGGGGTGAATTGCTTTAAAAATAAATAAATAAATCTCTGAATAAATAAAAATAAGAAGTAAACGATATCCCTAGACATGAACATTGGAACGAGAACAGTCTACTGCTACAGACTAAATAAATTCCCTGTACGTTACCCAGATACACCTGAGGAAGTTATGATAAAAACAACAAAGATAAGGATTAAAGTCCGAATATAAATAGTGTAAATAGTCTTAATACTTTGTTTATTCTTTGGAAGGATTCTTTTGCTTTTCCGATGAGCCTTCGGATTTCTATGTCTCCCTCTTTCCGCCGTTTGTGAATTTCATAATCTCTGATATTGATAAACAATGAAGAATATCCTTGCTATCCTGGCAAACGTTGGATAATCCTGCTGGTTGAAGGTAAAACAAAATTAAATAACGGAGATATAGAGGAAGGTTGAAGTTATCGATAATAAATAAACAGGTGGATAAAAAGTTAAGATTTAGCTAATTAATAACTGTTTCACAGAAAAAAAGGGTTTTTTTTTCACACAGATACTGCGCTGCATGTAATTAAACTTGGTGTAATTGTCATTAACACATCCACTGCTGATGATGACGTATTTATAAGTCTTTCCGAAACATACACTGCTTGGCGTCGGCATATATAGAGTATTTACTTGAGTATAATATGAGCCCGTGCTTCGGAAGCTAAAAATAGGGAATGAATCAGACATCGTCAAGTATCTTTCTTCACTTTCCAGTCTCGATAGAGTCCGAGAGCGTATGCGCTTACCTTCCACCCGACAACCCATCTCTGAAACAGAAGGAACGTCGCAAGCCTCTCACTGCTCTATCGCTATTTCCATGGAAAGGGCTCGGACGAAGTACATTTCATAGTTCCAGCAGTTCTAACCTTCACGGCAAAGACCCGTTATACTGCGCTCATTGTAGTAAACCAGCCTCCGTATCCCATTGGCGAAATAGAAGTACCGCTCAAGTGACTTCTGCTTGCGGACCGCTGCTCTGTGGAACTGACTTACAAGCGAATCCCCCCCGCGCTCACTACAATCGTAACCTGTTCAAGTCTAGAATTAACCGTTACCTTCCCCACATATCGGCGTAAATTTTACCTCTTACTCTGTAACACACTACCTCGAGTGGCTCCCAGGCCTTGTATATGGTGAACCTCAAGGTAAAAAAAAGTCCCAATAGGCGTCCAAGGCACTGCACAGTGGGTTCCCAAGTGGACATATCGAATTTTGACAACTTCCTCAAATGTCTTTAGGACATGGAAAAATGAAAAGTTCACTTTCTGTAGTATCAAAAAATGGTCTTATTTGTCTTCTAACTCCAATTATTTCTCAAGATATGCCCATTTGAAGCTCGTGAATTTCAAGTTTTCGATACATCCTGGAAACATAAGTTTTTTTTCTAAATATGTCCCATAAGCCCCTAAGATAAGGCCAAATGCCCAAAATTTGATTCAATATAAAAAATTGGGTATATGGACAGGTTTTTGACATATTTTTATGAGTTTTCCACAAAATTTACTGCAAAAATGGGCATTTTTTCCATAAAAAAAGCCCCAAAATTGGCCCCCGCTGATAAATTGTGATGAAAAATTGCAGGAAAGCCCCGAGATGAAATTTTTCATGCTTCACATATAAGAATCTAGACATGTAGGGCTATCATAATCCATTTGGGTGAAAAAATTCACTCTGGGGAACCATTTTAATTCTTTTATATTGAAAAAATTTGGGACAACCTTCAATTCCCTTTGAATCCAAAATCCAGATAATTTATGTAATTCTCACTCAAATTTCATGATCCAGCCCACTTTTCCCATGTTTTTTAGGATGCTGAATCCAAATCTGGCATCAGAATACCATAAAACTGCACCATGCTCTTGGTATAAGTGATTTTTACCCTCTTTAAGCCCTTTTAAGACCATGGAACGCTTGTCTTGCAAAGTGACAGGGCACACCATTCGCAGCTGTGAGGAGTTGAAGGCTGCTATGTATGGTTGTAACAGTCATTATGAATCTTTGTTGTGCTTCCTCACAGATGAATAACTATTAACTTTTTTCAGTAATCTTTGTGATAAGTTGTAGCTGTATATGATTTATTGTTCATTTTTAAACTTGAATATTTGAAACGCTCATTGTCTGTAGTGTAAAAAAAAATGATCTAATTTGTCTTCTGACTCCAAATGTTTCTCAAGATATGCCTGTTTGAAGTTCGTTCGTAAATGTCGGATTTCCGCAAAATTTCTACCCTTCTATCTTTTGGCCCCAACTTGGATTTTTGAGCCAAAAACTCATAAAAAATCATATCTCAGTTCTTGAAAATCAATGTTTTTGCATACCACACCCTAGAATTTGTCTAAAATGTACTTAAGCAGGTGCTTACCGTATGTTATTGTCATATGTCCGCTTGACCCCCATTTAAGCCCACTGTGCACTGGGCTTCCCCGAGAGAACACCCGTTCATCGCAATAGTCACTAGCTTGGTTTTGGATTCACTGAGTGTGACCAACCAGTTTTCACCCATAAAAAATAACAATCTAACCAATAAACCATCACTCTGCTGCAAACATTAAAGGGATATTCTAAATCTTATAATAATGTTACAACATCGTACTGTTCCAAACATTGAAAGAACGATCTTACCTTTCAAAACAAGAGACTAATTTTCGGTGGTACTTTGGCATGTTGTCTACAAGGAAAAATATCAACACCGTACAAATTTTATTTTGGAATGATATCAACATAGTAAAACAGGTGCTATTTTGGCTTATCTTTTCCTTGTAGATAACAAGCCAAAATAGTACCATATTGACTATGTAGATATTCAAAATTAAAATTTGTCCTGTGTAGACATTTGAGCCGATGTATTGGGCTGTCCGGAAAATTCATGCCAATTTTTAGTTGTTCACGTTAGAACACGTCAAATTTATCGACAGACATAACATGCTTACATTTCCGATTAGAGCACATTTCGAACTATCTCTTGAGAAAGAAAGTATAAAATTCCTTAATTCGTGTTAATTTTGCGTCCCTATGAATATTGAAGATTATAAGGTTCATTTTAGACACTTGATGATTTTTATTTTACCGTAAAGACAAAAATACCTCGCAAGCAGCAAAAAAAGATATGTTGTACACGGTGAAGGTACTTTAGCACACACAACTGTACAGAAATAGTTTGCTACGTTTAGAGTTGGTGATTTTAGTCTTATTGATGAAGAACGCTCAGGCTGACCCCCCACACACACACCCGCACCTCAAATGACAACCAAATCAAGGTATTGATTGAGATTAGCCCGCGTTACACAACGCGGGAATTGGCAGAAACACTAAATTTATCAAAATCCACCATCCATGAGCACTTAGGGAAGCTTGGTTACTCAAGTCGTTACGGTGTTTGGGTACCGCATCATCTGAGTGAAAAGAATCTTTTTGATCGCATTTCATCTGGGATTTGCTGTATAAACGCAATGAAAATGTGCCATTTTGAAGCAAATTGTGACGGGTGATGAGAAATGGATCGTTTGCAACAATGTTCAGCGACAAAGACCCTGGGGTAAGCGACATGAGCCAACTTTAGCCACCTCAGAAGCAGGTCTTCATCCCATGAAAGTCATGCTGTACATCTGGTGGGATTGGAAAGGAATCCTATACTATGAGCTTCTGCCAAGTAACCAATTAATTGAATCTGGACGAATTAAAGGCACCAATTCAATATAAACGCCCAGAACTGGCGAACAGGAAAGGTGTTGTTTTCCACGAGGATAGTGCCAGACCTCGCGTTTCTTTGGCGACCCGGTCAATTTGGTGAATATAGCTGGAATGTGTTACCCTACCCGTTATATTCCCCAGACATTGCTCATTCAAATTTTCATTTATTCAGGTTCTTGTAAAATAATCTAAATGGTAAAAGTCTTTATTCTTTTGATGACTTAAAAAAAGCAAAAAACAACGTGTTCTTTGCCGAGAAACCACCAAAATTCTGGGAAGATCGAATCTTTATGTCGAAAGAAAAATGGAGAAAGGTTGTGCAACAAAATAATTCATATTTAGTTGAATAAATATTTAATGGCATAATTTTATTTTGTGTTTTAATTTCCCTTAAAAAATGGGCATGAACTTTCCGGACAACCCAATACATACTGTTTATCGCTAGAATATAAATAAAAAGAAAAAGATTTTATATTTTCATTACATTTTCTTTGTTATGTTTTGCTATGCAGATATTCTAAAATAAAATTTGTACGGTGTAGATATTTTTCCTTGTAGATAACAAACCAAAGTAGTTATTTTTCCTTGTAATTAACAAGTCTAAGTAGATATTTTTCATTGTAAGTAACAAACCAAAGTAACACAAACTTTTTGCAACCGTTGATAGCAGGCATCGAAATAACAAACTTGTTAACATCGTACTATGGAGATCCCCTCTCCAAAACGGTTTTTAACAAAACAAAACAGACTTACCCATTGCCAGATTTCAACCTTAAGAACTGGCTTCGGCTGGTTAGTTTCAAAATAATATTAAGCTGAAATCCCAGGAAGTCATCTCTCAGATAGTACCTCTCCTTCAGTAGGGGGTGGTTATTACACGGCGCCTGATATGTGCCCAAAAGGGGAAGGGCCAAATTGACGGAAGCAATTTTTTCACAGTATTGCCGTAACACCCAATTTAAACTGACTGTGTCACATTCGGTTACGACGTGAGCGCACAGAAAAATTCACTTAAAAGACCCTGGGCTAATAGAATTTGGAGGCCCCCCCCATTAAGTATTTAATGGCCCACTCCAACTAGAAGGGCCTAAATACTCTATATTGTTTCCATTAAATCTGAAAATAAATCTCTGTTCTTATATCTTTATTACGGGCCCCAAACTAGAGGGCCCTTGGGGTCCTCTGGGCTGCAGCCTTTATTAGCCTATATATAAATCTAGCACTGGACCTACCTTCGTACCATTGCTCTAAGGCAGCAAGATTTTATTAAAATGTAAGTGGCCTGATTGAAATAAATTGCTATCTAATTATCTAAGCGTAGCTCAGGACTGAAAGTTTAAGGGGAACACAGGGAAGATCGAACTCACTTTTCCGTTGTAACTGATCTAGCTGGACAAGCTTGCTGACCATTACACCACGTTTAAGTTCCCTAAAATGGTGATACTCAAAGCGTAGCTTAGATGTGACACAAGGCCAAAAGTATGGGGCACCCATGAACTCACTATCAGTCGTAATTTAGCGGAACGAGCTTGCTAACCATTACACCAAGTCGAGTTCCCAAATTGATGGATATGTATGTATCTCGGAAGTTCTTAAACCTTTTTAAAGCCCGGGTAAGAAATAAGGATGTTGGATGCTGACTTTCAAAGCACACAGACCAAAACCATTTTTACAGTAAGGTTCACCATATTATAAGGCCTATGGGGTCACTTGTGTTAGCGAGTTACGTTAAGACGTAGTTTATATGAACAGAAGTGAAAGATAACAGTTAATTCTAGACTTGAATGCTAAGATTGTAGTGATTGGGGTAAAATCTTGGGAGTCTGTTCCACTGGGCAGTGGTTCGCGGGAAGAAGCTGTTCCAGTGGAACTTACTTCTCGCTGATGGAATACGGAGGGAATGTGGGTGGTTTGCTATAATGTAAGTGGCATGGCGGGCCCTAGCCGTGGAGCTTAGACCTGACGGAACCAAGGAATGTAGTTCGTCCAAGCATTTTCCATAGATTAGCGACGCAGCAGTGAAAGACTTGCCACATCCTGCCTGAGAGAGAGAGGTTTGAGGGTGGAAAATAATAATTCTCCAAACAAATACTCGGGTACGCTTTTGAACTCTTTCAAGACTGAAAAGTGAGGTCTGGGCAGTTTCTGCCTAAATATGACAACAGTACTCCATTTTCGGCCTGATCTGGCGTTTATAATTGTAGAGAGTAGCATGAGGTGTGAGGTACGACTGGAGCAGTACAGGGAGCCGATCATTTTACCTGCATCTTTAATGCTGGATCGTATGTAAGAGTTCCACTTTAGGTTTTATCTGTGAGTTTGAGGCCCAATATTTTCCCAAGGCAGGGAGCCTACTCGAGGGAATATCTATTCATCCTATCTGGCGGTAGTTCGAGGTCTGATCGGCGGTGATGGAATGTAACCAGTTTGGTATTCGATTGACGCGACCCATTCTTCATTTTATCTCGATACTGTACAAATCATAGCTGGTTGTTTGGATGCCATAGAATGGCGCTTAGCAATAAGACTCTTTAAAATTACTGTCTGCAGCAGGAGAGATGGTTTCTATATGGCGATAGTTAAATCTATTAAGGGTTAATATTTGGTAACTGGTTTTACGTGATTTTCTCGGTCATAATTTTAATTCGATCAGCTCGTAATGTTATAGCTGAACTTTGCTGCAACAAAACGAGACGAGGAGAACGCCTCCAGTGAAGCTTATCAAATCTATAATGTGGACATTCAATTCGAGCGATCCGATGACTAATTTAAAGAATAATGTGTGGGTGATTTTGGCAAAAGACCATAACTGACCGCAAATAACCAAAAATAAATATCAGTCTGCTACAAAAAATGTACGAAAGGAGATAATAATACATGTACTATATACTATAATGCCATCAACAATTCTACAGGAGGTGGCTAAATTGCTTAAATCTAAAAAATCTTACAATAGACGGATGTGCGCTTAGCGTAACGGATGTTGCCACAGGAAGTAGTTTGGTTTACGGCATATCAACCTCAATGGGTTATTTAATGCCGACAAAATTGTTATTGTTTGTAATATTTTTTTAATCTATTTCTGGTAATATTTTTCCTTCAAAACAATCTATTTCTGGTAATATTTTTTTTCTTCAAAAATCTATTTCTGGTAATATTTTTCCTTCAAAACAATCTATTTCTGGTAATATTTTTTTTCTTCAAAAATCTATTTCTGTTAATAATTTTCCTTCAAATATGTATAGTGGTAATATTTTTTTCAAATATGTATAGTGGTAATATTTTTTTCAAATATGTATAGTGGTAATATTTTTTTCAAATATGTATGGCTGGTAATATTTTTTTCAAATATGTATGGCTGGTAATATTTTTTTCAAATATGTATAGTGGTAATATTTTTTTCAAATATGTATGGCTGGTAATATTTTTTTCAAATATGTATGGCTGGTAATATTTTTTTCAAATATGTATAGTGGTAATATTTTTTTCAAATATGTATCGCTGGTAATATTTTTTTTAAATATGTATAGTGGTAATATTTTTTTCAAATATGTATGGCTGGTAATATTTTTTTCAAATATGTATAGTGGTAATATTTTTTTCAAATATGTATAGTGGTAATATTTTTTTCAAATATGTATAGTGGTAATATTTTTTTCAAATATGTATAGTGGTAATATTTTTTTCAAATATGTATAGTGGTAATATTTTTTTCAAATATGTATGGCTGGTAATATTTTTTTCAAATATGTATGGCTGGTAATATTTTTTTCAAATATGTATAGTGGTAATATTTTTTTCAAATATGTATAGTGGTAATATTTTTTTCAAATATGTATAGTGGTAATATTTTTTTCAAATATGTATAGTGGTAATATTTTTTTCAAATATGTATGGCTGGTAATATTTTTTTCAAATATGTATAGTGGTAATATTTTTTTCAAATATGTATAGGGGTAATATTTTTTTCAAATATGTATGGCTGGTAATATTTTTTTCAAATATGTATAGTGGTAATATTTTTTTCAAATATGTATGGCTGGTAATATTTTTTTAAATATGTATAGTGGTAATATTTTTTTCAAATATGTATGGCTGGTAATATTTTTTTCAAATATGTATAGTGGTAATATTTTTTTCAAATATGTATAGTGGTAATATTTTTTTCAAATATGTATAGTGGTAATATTTTTTTCAAATATGTATAGTGGTAATATTTTTTTCAAATATGTATAGTGGTAATATTTTTTTCAAATATGTATGGCTGGTAATATTTTTTTCAAATATGTATGGCTGGTAATATTTTTTTCAAATATGTATAGTGGTAATATTTTTTTCAAATATGTATGGCTGGTAATATTTTTTTCAAATATGTATGGCTGGTAATATTTTTTTCAAATATGTATAGTGGTAATATTTTTTTCAAATATGTATGGCTGGTAATATTTTTTTCAAATATGTATGGCTGGTAATATTTTTTTCAAATATGTATGGCTGGTAATATTTGTTTTATAAAAATATTTTGCTGGTAATATTCGTTTTTTCAAAAATGTATTGCAGGTATTAAAACCTATTTTCACATGTTTTGACCCCAGTTGGAGGGGGGCGTAACTATTTGCCCATAGCTGGGATCCTGACAGGTGCTACCACACTGGGTCAAGGTGGACCTGTAACACCAGCAATCAAGAGGTGATTCCACGCCCCTCAAAACCTCCTGATCAAAGGTCTTGCTTGTATATGTACAAATCTGAGTATTATCTTAGCATGTATTCAATTGCGATTAGCAGAATAGCATATCACATTTCTATTGCCTCAAAGCTACCAAGAAAATTAAATTTCTGCATTAAACGACTTATGAAGGGTTGATATGCCGTTAAACAAACAAATTAATCCATCACTTAATACTTTCAATCCTAATAGGATATATACGTCTTAAAAAAACACTTTACTACGTTATTTCTTTAAAGAATTCTGGATGATTTTTTTTAATTTAATCATATTATTGAGGCATTTTTTCAAGAAAATTCTTTACCCACGTACAAAGTACAAGAGAAACTCCCACTTTAAATTCGGCTTTGTGTAATATTCTGTTCGGATGGTCTTGAGGATAAATATTTACGATTGAGACGTTTTGTTCCCAGAGAGGAAAAAACTGTATTAAAAAAAAAAAAAAAAAAAAAAAAAAAAAAAGCTTCAATCTAAATATTACTTACTGAAGGTTCCGTGTCGAGCACATCAAAATACAAATTTTTTTATCTTTCTTTTGGACTGTTTTTGCTCTGCGTTTCAACCTTTCCCGCCCTCCTGCTACCCATTTCAGCCTTTCTCGCCCTCCTCCTACCCATTTCAGCCTTTCTCGCCCTCCCACTCCTCGTTTCAGCCTTTCTCGTCCGCCCACTCCTCGTTTCAGCCTTTCTCACTTCAGCATTCCTTTCCCTCCTACTGCTCGCTTTGCTATTCTACACTTCAGCTTTTCCCACCAACTTGTTCGCATGCCTTCTTATTTTCGCACTTCTTTCCCCACTTTTACAATTACCACGTTGTTTCTCTATGTTTCTGGTTGACAATCCCCCTTTCCCTAATGTTTTGTATTTGTTCCTTTCCCCTAAATTGACAATTTCCTCTATTCCACTGTCTCAAATGGTCACTCTCTTTTTTCCTCTTATGCCCTTCTCAAATCAAACTGTATCTCACATATTTTAGGATTATTTTTCATCTCATAATATTTCTAATAAAAGTTCTGTTTTTCAACAGATGTTTTTTTTTTCGCCATTATTGATATTTCACCCTAGCGACCGATGCAATGCTTTATTTTGGGGGGGGGGAGGGGGTCACGGTTTCAAATATTTTCTGCCTTTCCATTTACAGCATAAAATATGGCTATTTACAGCTGGTTGTATATGCAAATTTCCTTACCAGATTTGTTTTTTTCTTTTGGTATGAAGAACAATGAAGAGAAAAATTTAAAGACAAGAAAACGAATGTTCGGACATGCGCACTTCTGTTTCACATGCAAACTTACGGAACACAGAGAAACAGAAGATCAGAAAAATAAATGATGCCGAACGTTTCAAAATGTTTCACGAACAGAGAAAAGCAGCGATTATCATACCTAACGAAGTTGCGGAAATGCTTGGCAGAATAGAGTTCGAGAAAGTTAGCAAAAAGACAAAATATACTAAGAGCTACAAAACACAGGGAGCTTTCGAGGGACATGAATGCCTTGATTAAACATCATAGAAGAAGAAGAGGAAGAAAAGAGGGCTTAGAAAATTTGACATTCATAAGACAAATGAGAATAAAACATTGCATAAGTTAACGAGTAAAATATTTGATTTGGGAAAGTGTAAATTTTTCAAATGAAAACCACATTCAAGAGTTCGTGGAAAAACATTTTTTCACGTCAAATCAGGTGGGATTTTACTCAAAATTTATGGAACAGCAGCCATATAACTGGCAAGAATTCATTGAAAATAATAGAGCGTGTATGTGTGTGTGGCATCTGTCAGTCTGGAGAGACCTTGAATCTGCGCCCAAAGAGTTATGCCCCAGCTGCTGATGGTAGTACAACATCTGTTATAGCTGTACAGGCCCACACGGGAATGGCAGTCTCGACTGAAACGAATGCATTTGAAGACGCCCCCGCCGATGTCGCCTCGTTGTTTTATTTCCGGCAAGCCATCGTTTCTCCTCTCCTCGCTCCAAGACTCAGGATTTACTTGACCTCTCATAGGGCCAGGTTGTGACACAAGGTCGGAGTTTAATGTGGGAAGGGAGGGGGAATGGACCCGAGTTTTTACCCGGGCCGCAGTGCTTTGGCTTTAGCTGGTCTTAGCTTGTCCAAGCTGGTCATAGCTGGTCATAGCTGGTCTTGGCTGGTCATAGCTTGTCCAAGCTGGTCAGAGCTAGTCAGACGTAGCCGTGATACTACCAGCGCAGGGACCAATCCCTGCGAGCGGCCTGTATCGGAGAGAACGAATCCCAGCGAAAAGGCGATCATTCAGCGAGTAATCTGCGAACAGATACTACACGGGATTTACTTGACCTCCCACAGGGTCAGGTTGTGACACAAGGTCGGAGTTTAACGTGGGAAGGGGAGGGGGAATGGACCCGAGTTTTCGCCCGGGTCGCAGTGCTTTGGCTTTAGCTAGTCATAGCTGGTCTTGGCTGGTCTTAGCTGGTCAGAGCTGGTCATAGCTAGTCAGACGTAGCCACGATACTACCAGCGCAGGGACGAATCCCTGCCGCCGGCCTGTATCGGAGAACGAATCCCGGCCCCATAGGCGATCATTCAGTGAGTAATCTGCGAACAGATACTACACTTTGATCTTAGCCTTGGGATTTACTTGACCTCCCACAGGGCCAGGTTGTGACACAAGGTCGGAGTTTAACGTGGGAAGGGGAGGGGGAAAGGACCCGAGTTTTCACCCGGGTCGCAGTGCTTTGGCTTTAGCTAGTCATAGCTGGTCTTGGCTGGTCATAGCTTGTCAGAGCTGGTCATAGCTAGTCAGACGTAGCCACGATACCACCAGCGCAGGGACGAATCCCTGCCGCCGGCCCGTATCGGAGAGGGAATCCCGGCCTCATAGGCGATCATTCAGTGAGCAATCCGCGAACAGATACTACACTTTGATCTTAGCCTTGAGGCCGAGAAGAGACCGAAATCTCGGGATTCGACTCTCCCCTCGCTCCAGGACTTAGTATAAATTGTGTGCATATAGTATGACAATAAAATGTAAGTCGGCTTTAGTCGGGTAGCAAAGTAAATACGAAACTTGAAAAGTCGGTCATTGCTTGATTGGTTGAGGTCATATAAAATAAGTCAATCGGATGAACAGGAGGAAAAGGATTTTTTTTTTTCTGATGGAAAATCATTTTGTACAGTTGGATTATTGAACGGCAGATTGAAATAATTAGCTCCACTCACCATTGTCTATCGCCTATAGTTTCAGTAGTTGCTCTCTATGAGAAACTACAAAAATGGAATCTTTGATTTTTGAGTTAACAGAACTGGCAGTGGTAATGGAGGAAAAGAGTGGGAGCGGTTGGCGGTTAGCGTTATCCTAATTAGCTTGAAGAGAATGTTCAGCTATTCGCTGTCTCGCTTGCAGAGGTGATGTGAAACGTTTACGTGGTCGCATCTTGCATTCATTTCACACACGTTAAGGCCAAAGAACTACCCAGGGTAAAGTGTTACTTAGTGAGATTTTTTTTTAAGAGAGGAGAAAAAAGAAATACATATAAGTACGTGGAGGATAGATATCTGTTGAGCCTGGACTTAAAGAGCTCGGGAATTTGTTCTACAAAGCAATAGTTCTGTAGAAGAACCTGTCTGACTTGAACTTGAGCCTTATCAAAAGAACACAAAGGAAGTGGGGATCGTTTGTGACTGTGAACGGGTTCTAGCTGTAAATGTTTGAACAGGTGGAACTAAGGAATGCTACTATGGAGTAACCCGTTGTGTCTTGGAGGTTTGCCCTGAGAAGGTTATCCGTGACGTTGTCAGCTACCCAGAGAACTACAAGTGGAAGACAATTAGCGACATTGATGTGGTTGAGAAAGAGAAAAGGTAGAGCCCTATATTGTTGTGAAGGTTAAAGATGTTTGAACCAACAACCCGACGAGGATACAATCAAAACAATATTGTTACATTTGGTGCCGTTTGGAGCAAGATACGATGGCCCCGAAGAGAAAGAAAACTACCTGACGAAAGGACGGTCACTACGCACACCAGTGAAAATATGGTCACAATATGACCATATAGACAGCCAGATAGATACATAACGGTCGCCAAGTTAATCTCGAGAGTCTGGGAGAACAGAAAGCTTACTACGAACACCAGAATTGCAGTCTGTAGGCTATGCGTCCTCAGCATGTTGTTCTACGACAGCAAGATTAAACCCTCTAGACAGGAGCAGAGCTTTTCGTCTTCGCTGTCTGAGACGCATTTTTGGCATCAGTTAGTCCGACCAGATCACCAGTGTCGTAGTTCTCACTCGTGCCCAATTACCTAACCTATACGCCTTCTTCAACAGAGCTGGCTCGGACATGTACACCGTATGGCGGATGGGAGGATTCCGAAGGTTTTTCTGTACTGGGAATTGGCCACCGGCAATCGCTTCAAGGACGTCTGCGAAAGGGACACGAGGGTAATGGACATGGGCTTTAAGATGTGGAAAGACGTCGCCAACAATCGCTCACGCTGGAGACGCGATTTACACCGTGGGCTGGAGCGGGAAGAAGAGAAACAGAGGCTTACCGCCAGAGACAAGCGTACTTGACGGAAGGAAAACAACACGGGGAGAACATCATAGAGATTCGTTGCAATCGAGACTGTCACTCTCGCGTGGGTCTGTACAGCCATAACAGACGGTGTGCTACCATCAGTAGCTGAGGCATACCTCTTCGAGCGCGGATGTCACATACAGATGGATAGGTAGAAAAGTAGGTAGATAAACAATAGATAGACTGATAGATATATAGATATAAACTAATCAAGAAAATATTGTATTTAGCCATTAATAAGACGCCCCGATGCATTAGCCGCTCACTCAAATTTTGAGCGAAGAAATCAGGAAAAAATGTTTTTTTCCGCATCTATTTCATCGTTCTCTCCAGTTTTATCCACTGGGTAAAATATTTCTGCATGAAAACCTGACTAACCATGACAAATTCACCACAGTCTCAGAAGAAACACCAAATTTATGGTAACTATTTAGAATGTAATAATTAGAAATTTGCTGTAGTATTATTCTTAAAGCCTTTACCATGAATGGTACTACTTTGTGACCAGTAGTTTAAGAAATAAGCAAGGAAGGTGTTCCTTAAGCAGGTATTACTGCAGCAGAAATGTCTTTTCTTGTCAATATCCCAGTATCACAACTGCATAAATAGTTTCTCTCAAAACAGTGTTAATTTAATTTTGAAACACTGGACTTGTTTTAATTTTAGGGGCTCAGAATCGGATGTAACTGGGGATTTGACGCGCATTTTACACTCCGAACATTTCACCAACCTCGATTTGTAGAACGTAATGGTGGATTTTTTAAATAAATGCGTCAAAATGCGTTATTTAGAAGTAGGATGATATATATATATATATATATATATATATATATATATATATGCGACCTAAGTAAATCCCCCGCAAAATTTTATACTACGTGAATAAAACATGAAAAAACGAAAATAATAAATAATACAAAATAAAAAACAAGTAAAAGAAATTAACCGAAACAAATAAATAAATAAACAAACAAGCCACTCCCCCCAAAATGAATGCCAGAATAGTTTACCCACAATGCACCACTGATCCATATATATATATATATATAATAGTCGAGGAAAAATTCAGCACTCGCGGCCTAACCATTGCGTCCAGCATGAAACAGCCTGTCGTCTCTGAGTGTTGACTTCAATGTTCACTTTATATATATATATATATATATATATATATATATATATATATATATATTCATGGCGAGAGAATTCATATTAAGTAATGACTTGAGTTCTGATGTCTACTAGCAACTAAAAAATCAGTATAGTAGAAGTTAACTTTTCATCAGTGATAAATAAAAGTGGGTAGACATATTCTAAATTAAATAAGTTAGCGGGAGAGACTTAATAAAAAAAAGTTGGATAATTAAATAGCAATAGAGAAGAAAAATAAGGACAGAGAAGGAATGATAAGTGAAGACAAAAACAATAACCCCCCCCCCAAAAAAAATACAATAGTAAAAAAGAGTTAAACATTTACAAACAACATCATGGCATAAGGTTTCCTAACTTATAAGAAGACGGAAAGTACGACACTAAAATTCAAAAAACGCATTATATGGAAGTAGGTTGATATATATATCCATCGATTGATTGATTGATTGATTCGTTTTCTAGCCAGTAAAAAAAGAAAGAAATGGCGAGAGAATTCATATCAAGTAATGACGTAAGTTCTGATGTCTACGAACAACTAAAAAATCGTGATAGTAGAAGTTAATTTTTCAGCGTTGATAAATAAAAATGGGTAGACATATTCTAAATGAAACAAGATGACGGGAGGGACTTAATAAAAAAGAAGAGAAGAAAAAATTACGTCAGAGAAGGAATGATAAGTGAAATAAAAACCAACAAAAGAAAAACAAAAGAAAAACAAATACAACAGTAACAAAGAGTTAAACATTTACAAACAACATCAGAGCAACAAGGCTTTCTGACTTTCTTCCAAGTGTCTTTATATGCTTCTTGCCAGACTTGATATCAATAGTGGTGTAGTGAAAATTACAGCCGACTCTAAGATAAATCTCGAATTCAACGGACAAAGACGATTGGTTATGGTTAGAGTAGGAAGGGATACGGGGTTAAGGGTTCAAGCAAAGCTGAAGTCACTACCTTGGGATGGGCTGTGTAGGTGGAGATGGTAGGGAGTGAATAGTTCTGAATCTCACTTGTGAAAGGTAGAACGCGGGTGGTGAGCCATCTTTTACTTGGCAGGGGCGTTGTGGGGTGGTGTTGGGGTGAAGGCTCTTTTAAATGACGATGGAACTTTGCTTATTTTTTTGCCTTTATCAAGAAATTAAAGTCGAAACATTAGCTTCTGATAATTAATTCTTTTACACCCAGTAACCTCTTGTATCTTAGCAGCTTTATTGCCTTGCTTGGGTTGAATTAAATCATCGTAGCCGTGATAAGAGAAAGAAAGAGAATCGGTAAACCATATCGTGAACAGGGAATAAGGGATGAACCCCCCCTACTCCTGTTCAGTAGATATGGAAGGAGTGCGGACCAGACAATTGGTGAGTCTATCTATTCCTACTTGCTTGAACCACACCAAAATATCCCCCCCCAAAAAAACACATTGGGATAGCTAAAGATGCATTTCAAACACTAGACAGAGAATTAAGAGATAGGAAAACTATCTGAGGAACAAAGAAATGAATACTGAACTGTTACGTGATATCTGTCCTCCTATATGACAGTGAATGCTGGACAATCTCCTCACAAATGAAGAAGAGAATTGAAGCAACAGAAATGTGGTTCTACAGAAGAATGCTGAGAATACTATGGACCAAACATGTGAGCAACAATGAGGTTTTAAAGAAAATGGAAGAAAAAGGAAACTTATACTTACCATCAAGAAGAGACAGTTGAAATTTCTGGGGCACATAATGAAGACGAAGGGCTTGGCAAATCTGATACTCACAGGACAGATTGATGTCAAGAACGACAGAGGAAAACATCGATAACACACTTAATGAACTTGAGTGAATGAATGGCGGAACAGGGTTCAAGAGAAAAAAAACAAAAGGCAAAATTTGTAAAGACCTACGATGGACAGGAAATTGTAGAGAGCCATGATCGCTTACGTCATGAGGGGACACAACACATACTTTTACACCATCAATATCGATCCCTGTCATAATTTGTGATCCAAAATACAAAGCAATACCTCGGGAGCGACTCTTTAGATTTTGTTTATTATCATGAGACACAGTCTTCGAATTATCAAGTGAATGCTGGTTTTGTTTTGTTTAATGGTTTTTTGAAGGGTAGGTTTATTAGTAAGGATTAATATTATGTGAAAAATATTTAGTACGTCATATTCTTTTTACCTCATTAGGTGACAGGCAGGCATGTATGCTATACACACGCGAGTTATATAACAGAATATGACTTTTTTACGAACATATTTCTATACGCATATATCACATCAGTTAATATCTATATATTGTTATGTCCATTTTTTCATCGAGAACTGTACTGTATCAGTAACCTTGTCAAATTATATATATATATATATATATATATATATATCATGGATTCTCTCGTCGGTTTCGACGTATGAGGATCTGACAACTAACTCATTCACTTGTGAATTTTGTGGGATAATCTTAAGTGGCACCTAAGACCCACAAGTTATTTGCAAAGGAGACCGCATATGAAGCAAGAGTGAGGATTGTGGGATGAGGTCACTGTTACATAGGTTGACCTTTTAAATCTTGCTCTCGCTTCTTGAAGATGATTCAGACTAGCAGATTGAAAACCACCGAGTCCACTGAAACACTCTACCCGCACCAAGACTAAGCGCTCGACGGTGTTACGAGGTATATTGATAGCTGTCAAGTTGCTGTTCAGCTTGTCTCTGCATCTAAGCCATGGGCGTCCTGTATTCCTGTACCCCTGATCTAACTGGCTGTACATTAGGACCTTGGGTATCCTGTCATCATTCTCAAGACATGACCAGTCCACCGCAATTGAGACTGTATGAGGAAAGTCTCAATTCCTCCAATGTTACACCTCTTAAACAGGAATACATTGAATGTCCTGTCTTGAAGGCTAACTCCACAGATGGCACGCAGACAGCTCTTATAAAATAAGATATGAAAAATAAAATATGAAATATACGTCAAACAAATTTAAACTGAAAAAAATTTAAATTGAAATCACCTTTAGTCCTAACACACACTCCCTCTGTTTACAGAGGGAGGGCTATCTGGACCGAATGTAAATTGTTTCCAACACCTTTATCTGCAATATAGAGCGAGCCCGACTCAAGTTGGTAAACGAGTCAATGCTAAAGTTAGCGGCACAATCTGTAAACAGAGAGAGTGTCTGTTACGACTAAACATGATTTCAGTTTAAATTGTATTCCGTTTTTATTAATATTACATATCGTTTTTATGTTTTATTTTCTTGCGATATATAATCCCTCAGTCCAGCCCTGTTGAGTGAGGGTGAAACCGGTCGGCTGTGTTTGTTTTATTTTTCGCATTTCTTTTTAATCATGAAAAATAAAATAAATCTAACCTTTTTTTATTGCTATAACTAAATTCTGTACACCGCAGAAAATTATGAGACGACTGCGTTGTGCTACCTATGTGGAAAAATGTCTATTTTTTATTAATATTAGAGTTCTGTTATTATTATTATTATACATCGAACAGGATTTTATTAGCAAACAGCAATCAGTGTGCGAATTTTTTTAATATAAATACAGGGTAAGATGGGGGAATTGTCGCCATTTTATATTTTTAATTTCGTGCATGCGCGTTGTTTTTAATTTTGTTGACTGCCCAGTATAGTAGTTTCGGTTGGGAACACTCTGTGAGAAAAAGAGCACCATGACGCAATTCACTCCCGCCAGAAATTTGGAAAAGGCAGGCTGTACTGCTTGGCATGCGCGAGGGAGCTCCAGTACGAACATTTCAGAATGTTTGGTTATTAATATGAGGACTCAGAAAGAACTGAATGAGCTTAATGGTGATTATAAAGGTGTTTGGAGTGATCACTACTGATAGCGATGTTATGCCTCCATTCAGCTTACTACAGGGGCTCAGACTCAACACGGAGGTCTACATCAAATGCCTTGAGAGGTAGTGCTGCCTTGGGTGAAGAGGTTGGCTGCTAAAGACACTATATCTGGCAACAGGACATACAAGCAGGAGAACTCAGCCACAGCTGTCAGACAATTTCTGCGACCACATCACGCCTTAAATATGGCCACATAACTCCCAAGACTGCAACCTCTTGATTATTATGTATTGGAGTGCAATTGAACGAGAGACCAACAAAACTCCTTGGTACACCAAACATACACTGAAGGTAAAGATTTTGACAGAATTCAGTAACAAGGAAACCGTCCAGAATAGTTGCAAGAGATTCCGAAGCCGTCTGGAGATCGTGGTTAAAGCCAATGGCAATTTTATTGAATAAATCTATTATTTAGTATTTCAAGATATTTCTGTTTAATTTTGGTAAATATATATGCTAAAATGAGATGTCAGTGTTATTTTTATTTTTACGTAATTTAGAAGAGAATTAATACATCGCACCCTGTATATACAGGGTGATTGAAAAGTAACTCCTTATTTTATGTATGATGGACTCTCCCGTTTAACTATAATTTAAAAAAGGGAGAGTCCATCATATGTAAAATAGAGAGTTACTTTTCAATCAATCAATATATATATATATATATATATATATATGAAGAAATGTAGTCTTAAAGTGTGCTATATTTATAGGATAAAGTGTGCTATATTTATGGGATAAAGTGTGATATATTTATGGGATAAAGTGTGCTATATTTATGGGATAAAGTGTGCTATATTTATGGGATAAAGTGCTCAATATCAGAGATAGAGCGTGTGTAAATATAAAAGTGAACTTAGAGGCGACAGTCTGTTTCATGCTAGATGCAATCGTCAGATCATATATATGTGTGTGTGTGTGTGTGTGTGTGTGTGATAAAATATAGTTTTAAGGTATGCTATATTTATGTGTTAAAGTACTTAATATCAGGGATAGGGCCTATGTAAATATAAAACTGGACATTGCGGTCAACAGCCAGCGGCGACAGTCTGTTTCATAGTTAAACGCAATCTTCAGGCCATGTGTGATGTGTTTTGGATCGACTATTTATATGTGCTGCTCAGTGGTACATTATGGGTACTTTATTATTTGTTGTTACTTGTTATTATTACGTTTACTTGTGTTTCTTATTCATTACATTTGTTTTCTTATTTACTGCTGTAAATTTTTTGTGTAACTTATTATATATATATATATATATATATATATATTTACGAAAAGCTAGGTAATCCGTATGGGTAGACCTAAGGAGAATAACATCCAGAAAACTCAATGTAAATCAGAGCTAATAATTTAAATAAAAATAAAACAGACCACTTTAAGGTTCCATGTAATAAATTATTTCACCATACCCATTTTTAAAGGACCGCGGATCATCAGACTTTACTTCCAAAGGTTGAAACGAAAAATGAAAAGAAATTTACACATTTTTTGACGGGCAATACTAAGCATATGTAAATTAAAGAAGTGAGGAAGTGAACAATATAGAAAAAATTATTAGCTCACATAATAGCAAAATTTTGAGAGATTTTCATAACAATCAAATACAAATGGATCGTAATGCAACCCAAATGAGAACATCAACATGTAATTGCAGGACAGGATCAGATTGCCCAGTGGAAAGTGTATGCATGGCGGAAAATGTAATATATCAGGCAACAATTTTCCCCAAAGAGAATATGGAACAGAAGAAAATATGGAACAGAAGAAAATATGGAACAGAAGAAAATATACATAGGAATATCGGCGGGAAGTTGGAAACATCGATTTTATAACCATGGCCAGTCCTTCAAAGATAAATTTAAAAAGAACCAAACGGCACTGTCAAAGCATTATTGGGATTTGTTGGGGGGGGGGGTGGCTTAACCCAACAAATAAAGTGGAAAATCATCTCGAGAGCCAGATCCTCATAATAAAGCATAAAGATCCGGATGTATTACTAAACAGACATAATGAACTAATTTTTAAATGCCGACATAAGAACAATCTCAATCTAACGAAATATATTTAGAAGTAACTATATAGGAAGACTAATATTACATGATCTTTATTTTTTTTGCTTTTGGAAAGGTTGCTATGCGCATATGAATGTGAACACATAACTGTATGTATATAACTATGTAATTGAACTGGAACATTGATACGTCTTTTGATATGTATATGCTTTTATATAGAAAGATAGACATGCATTGTTGTAATTGTGTATTGTGAACACATATTTGGAGTGGGCGGGTATGGATATGGATGTGTATGTATATATACTTGTAGGTATATAGGTGGGCTTTTGGGTTTTTTATTTGTAAATATATGTAGTTGTATGTATATATGGGTGTATATATATATGTGTATGGGTTTGTGGGTACATGTATATGTGTGGGTGTGTGTTTATATATATATATGTGTGTGTGTGTGTGTAGGTGTATGTATATATGCGTATATGTGTGTCGTGCCATAGATATGGGATTGCGGGTAATCCGTGTATGTATGTATAAATATATGAATTTGTGAGTTCGTATATAAAATATGGGTGAATATGGGTGAAATATAATAATGTAAATACGTTTGAATATTGACATGTTTTTTGCATACACGAACATGTGGGTGTATGTGTATATATATATATATATATGTGGGTAGGTGTGTATATGTATGTGTGTATATGTGTATATATATATATACATATATATATATATGAGTGGGTGTGTGTGTATATGTATATATATATATATATATATATATGTGTATGTGTATATGTGTGTATGTATGTACGTGTGTATATCTACATGCGTATGTATGTATGTATGAGTATATACATATATATATATGTGTGTGTGTATATATATGTGTGTGCATGTGTACGGATGTGTGTATATGTATATATATGGATATGTAGAATATTTTTAAAAAAATGACTTTCAGGTCTGTTATTAATGTTTTGCACCATTTTCTCCCTTAATATTCTCCAATTGGAATTGTGAGTTTAAAATTCTTTACAATATGGTGTAATTTTAAAAAAATTGATAATTTAATTTTGAATTTAAATGTATTACCCTTTAATAATCATTATTGATGATAAAATATTTAGATTTTTTGATAATTGAATTCTAAAGTCATCACCTAATATTATTTAAAATTTAAAAAAACACATTTTATTTAAACACACACACACATATATGTGTGTGTGTGTGTGTCTGTGTGTGTGTGTGTGTGTGTGTGTGTGTGTGTGTGTGTAAGTATGCGTAAACATTTAAAAAGATATATGTAGGTATTAATACATGAAATTACCCGTGTATATCGGTACATGTGTACCTGTATGAGGGACTGCACATGTAAAATAACGTATGTATATGTGAAACTTGCATGGATGTGTTTACAATATATGACAGAGCAAGATCTCAAATATTACCTTCAAATATCACTCCATATTAACTTAAAAACTAAACTTTCAGTAAGAGAAATTACAAATCTAAAAATAGTCGCGAATTAAATTCATGAATAAAATTCAAACTGATAGAGATATCACCTTAATAATCAATTACAACTAGAAGTAAACTTATATTTTAAAATAAAATTTCAGTATTGTAATGTAAATTCTATGAATATTTTTCTAATCGACTATTTCATATTTAACCCCCAAAATTTTTGCAATAAAGTTTAAAAAAAACTTAAATCGCTAACAAACATCAAATTAAATTCCTTATAGGCTGTTTAAACATTCAAATTTATATAAAAAATTATAATATTTATGAACTCTCAAAGTAAAGCAAAACAACAGCGTCTATTTCGGGCCTTTCATTCCAAAGAAAGTTAGTGACACTTTCTCTCATGACTTCCTTCTCTCTTTTTCTCCTCTCTCCCTTCTATATCAATATATAACTTCCGTTAAGTTAACCGATTAATTGTGTCAATGTCTGGACTTCCTCAAACAATATTAAATTTGAAAGAATAGAAATTTTAAATTACATCTAACTCAATCATGTCTCTCTCCCCCCTCACTTCGTTAATTTACATATGCTTAGTACTATCCGTCAATAATTTGTAAATTTCTTTTCATTTTTCGTTTCAACCATTGGAAGTCTGATGATCCGCGGTCCTTTAAAAGGGCTGTGGTGAAATAATTTATTACATGGAACCTTAAAATGGTCTGTTTTCGTTTTTATTTAAATTATATATATATATGTATGTATGTATGTATGTATGTATGTATGTATGTATATATGGAATTTGGCGTGAGTTACAGTAAAAAGAAAAGATAACAGGTGAAGCAAAAGATTGCTTGAGTAGAGTTGAATAGATAGCAAATGTAGTATGTAAACAAAAGGTCTATTTCATGACCGTTATGAAAATCGGAGGAAGCGTTTGCCTTGCCGTGAACGAGCATTCACTGCTTCAATTGTATATTTACCTCGTTTCCCCACCGAGATGTGATGTGACACATGGTTTGGTTTACTGTGATAAACCCAAGCCAAGGACAAAATTTCCTCAAGTCCCCGCAACAGTCGGTTGCACTGGACTCGGTAGCGAGCACCGATCACTCTCTCAATGCAATGAGAGGGTGCAGCCTCGAGCAGCTGTTCCCTGGTTCCCCTAATGCCGGCCACCTCAAAGTATTATTTTCCTCGGTTGCGCCTCTGTCCACCGATTGAGTCACAATTGAGTCGCAGTCTGCCCGAAAACAGAGATGCTACGAAAAGATAATAAACCATAATCGCCATGTGCTAGGTAAGTATAATTGTATGTATATATGAAAACACGGGCTTATTGCATATATGCGCATGTCTATTGTTGAACATCTATTTTTCTATTTCCTGTCTGCTAAATAACAATATACCTTCCTTACGGCCTGTGGTTACTTATATTGCATCAACTGTAGCATTTGAATATATCTGGTCTGTGTATATATTATTATTATTATTATTATAAAAGTATTTTCACTCTTTTTCATATTTTCGCACAAAGGTGGACATTTCAATAGGAACTTTAAAAAGACTTTTACCTCACTCAAAGCGAAAGCAGCAAGGAATATAATAATAACGTTGACGGATTTTAAAAAAAAATCAGTAATTGCCAAGATATTTTTATTTATTTGAACTTCTGAACTCATCTTTCCTTGTTACACGTGTAACGTCTCCATCAAGTACACTGTAAACATCGTCAGGCCTTCATGCTATTTGTTTGATCGTGAATACATTATACAAACTAATAATACTTTCGTCTCTGCAATGCCATTTCTTGTTCGTCCCTGCTAAAACAGATTACTCATGGGTGCCTAATAAAAGGGACGTCGTAATAAATGGAGGTTAAAAATGTTATAAAGTGAGGCACTTAATAAACGGGGTGCTTGGAAGAAATATATTTCCATTAAGCTTTGTCAACGTTACAATATTGTTGGATTAGCCCGATTCGTCTCCCAGTGGACTTAATCTCTTTCCCTAGCCAAGTACTTAATTTCACTAAACAACGTAGCGTGCGCACGTACGGACACGCGCACACGACAGTTAATTCCGTAAAATAAATTTCTTTCTTCTTTCGTGAGCTCTAACTAGCTATCTAAACGCGCAAGTGTATTTTGCCCCCTTTTATCAAGTTGTTCTATGTATGAACATCGGTGAAAAACCCACGTATATATTGAATTCATTTGATTTGAAAGCTTCTCATCCGCATCTATCACAAACTTTAACACCGTCCGCTACACTATAAATGAATGTCCATCAATGGCCAACGAATAAATAATCTATATTCAACAATGTCCAAAAATAATAACTTATAAACGTTAATGAAACGAAAAAATATTTTCATATTGTTCAATTTTTATCGTTTTGTTGACTCGTAATATTTTCTTTCTCCTCAAACAGTTGCTCGGATCCGCACTTTGTCTCTCCCACGGAAAATCACGTCTTCAGTCCTTGTGACGGTAACTGCACTTGTTTTTCTGATCCACGTGCAAATTGTCGCTGAACCATTTTGATTGGATCATTGCAAAAGTTAATTTGCACACTTCGACGTGGTGTAAATGGTTATCAAGCTTGTCTCGCTAGACCAGTGATTCCCCAAATTTTTTCCTCTGGACCGCATTTTCTGAATGAAAATTTGCTCGCGTCTCACTAAATATTATGTGATAAAAAATACATCTCAATTGAAAAAAAAAATATACAGAGAGATGGTTAAAGGAAGGATTCGAAGTCATAACATCATCATTACTAATTCTCTTCTCCGATTTGAGAACTCTAGTTATTATTCTTAATACTTGATATAATACAAAAATATCACCATGATAATATCGGTCAATAATTATTTATAACTATTTATACTGGCACCCATGCATGCAATTACACGCAATCCATAATAATATTTTAATCTTTTTAAAATTATATTTATTTTTAGCATATAAATCTTTTGAAACTGTTTGGCTTTCAAACATCCCACCTCACCTGCTCTCCTCTTCCGCACCCTACAATACACAATTACAACAATGCATGCCTATCTTTCTATATAAAAGCATATACATATACATATCAAAAGACGTATCAATGTTCCAGTTCAATGCGTTAGATCAACTACGACTGAGTAGTGAGATCGACCCTCACTCAGTGTCCCATCTTCTCGGCCTTGTCCCACATATAAGCTACGCTTAGAAAACCACCATTGCAAAAGTTCGAACCTGGCATTCCTTGATTTTAATTTTTTAATCGCCCATGAATTTTTGTAATACAGTTCTACGCAAAACTGTGGTCAGTTTGGTCTTTCTCAATGTCACGCCTAGTTTCATAAGCAGAATAACGTTTCTTAAATATTTATTTTGTTTCGTTCTCACTTGTTCGCTTACACACTCTCTCATACATAGAAAATGATTAATTACAATGCTTCTTGAATTTTGTCAAATTTCGAAGAAAGTAACGTTGTCATCATTTTAAACCACTGGAGATTTTCACTAACGAAGATCATACGTGTGAACATCTTTTTTCTTTTGAAGCAGGAAACGTGAATAAGAGTTTTCTCTCTGAAGAATAAATGTTTTCATTTTCAAATGAATAAATTAGAAATAAATCCCAGAGATATGTGATAATCAAATTGTCATGACTGATAATATTATAACAAGACTTTAATTTTTTAATTATAAAAAATATTTTCTAAATAATAAAACATCCCTACCATTTCTAAGATATATGCTTACGCATATAGTAGTGAAAGTAACTGAGGTACCTCTTACAAAAATTACCATGAATCCTTTTAGTAGTGCTGTCCGCCAAGTGATGAGCCGTAGATCATGCGGCACACTGATCGAAAAAGGTTGCCCGTGTTTAATCTAATATTTATAGGGTTTAACATTTGAGATATTTCAATATAGCAAAAGTTACAGTATAATGTTTTTCCGCCAAAAACGAAATTTTCCAGTATCTGTCTATATTTCTGAGATGAGGTATTATGTACACTATTCGGACTATTATCCTCATCTTTGTTGCCATATTTATCACAACGTTTCGGCCGTTGTACGCTCCGGCCTTCTTCAGGTGGTTGGAATGTCGAGATGAAACAGGAGATAATTGGTAACTAACATCCAATAGACATGGCACGTGGAACTAGAACAGTGTACCACAGTGAGCGAAATAAAGGGTTCAGTTCGAAATTCAAACCACCTGAAGAAGGCCGGAGCGTACAAAGGCCGAAACGTTGTGATAAATATAGCAAAAAAGATGACAATAGTCCGAATAATAGAAACAGTGCGAAACTTTCGGGTTGTCTATTAAGGCGGGGGTAACTGTAAATAGTCACAAATTAATCAACAGTGAGGGTCCTAATAAATTCCAAGGAGTGAGAAGATTCCAAAATATGACAAAAGTGTGTGGGTGGAGGAGTTATTTGTTGCTCAAGAGTATATGCACTTCACCGCCGGATACTAGGATTGAATTTACGACAAATAGGTGACTGACTGTATTTACCGACCCACCGTCCGGAAATAACCCCACGGGAGAATGTTCTTGCATGCACAATAACGACGCGAATTTATACTAACGCCACTCAACCCATTGTTTATTTCTAACACGCACACACACATCATCAGTCACTAGGATCCCTCTGCTGGACAAATGTCTTCCTCAGCTCCTTACATAACTAACGTGACAATGCTAAACTAAATCGTGGCTTATCCCCACTCCCTGAAATATAAGGCATTCAGTATTATTGTCTCCCCTCTAATAGTAGTTAGTCGATTAAACCTTGGATGATACAATAGATGACTATAGATAATTCCCTTAAAGTATCAAAATAAAAAGAACCTGGCAACGGATCTATCCTCTACCTTAAACCTAACAACCCACTGGCTTGTAACATTCCTTATCTCCAAAACCAACCTAGTAAGATTTCCCCAACACCAGAAAAGCCGAAATTATCTCCCATCATAAAGGAATACTGATTTTCTAAGCGTAGCTTAGATGTGGCACAAGGCCGAAAAGTATGAGACACCTAGTGAGGATCGAACTCCCTCTCCAGTTTTAACTGTTTTAGAAAGACAACCTTGCTAACCCTTACACGGCCTCGAGGCTCTCTAATCGTAGCTTAGATGTGGCACAATGCCGAAAGCATGGGGCACCCAGTGAGGATCGAACTTACTACTCAGTTGTAATAGTTTTAGCGAGACAAGCGTGCTAACCATTACACCACGTCGAGGTGCCCCTCATATCATAAAATAATACGTGTTCGAAATGAAGCTCTCAGCTTTGAAACTATTGCGATTCGTGCGCTCCCCAGATATTAAGTGGAACTCGCATATACAGTGTAACCCGGATATAAGAGAATTGTCGGAACCGGAGAAGTCTCTTATATCCGGGTTTCTCTTATATCCCGGTTTGGTCTGTTATATGTACATTAACACAGGCTCTAATTTGGGACCAGAGAAAATCTCTTATATCCGGGTTTCTCTTATATCCGGGTTACACTGTAAAATGTTGGAGAAAAAAATGGTCGGTGTCTTTTACTGCACCAGGAAGATCCTGATTCCTTCTGTCATGCTTTATCTTTACAAGCATCAGATTAGACCAGAAATGGAGTACTGCTACCAGATGTGGTCTAGAGCAGCCAAATCCTCACTTTCCAGTACTGAGTTCAAAATCGCTTACTCTGGGTGTCGGGACGAGGATGACTCATTTTCTACCCTACGGCAAACAACATCACAAGCCTATAGCTACTCTATTCCTATTTCTATAGTAAAGGTTCGGACAAGCTTTATTCTTTTGTTCTACCAGATCATACGTTTACAGCTGTAATACTATTTCAACGTAGTCGGCTCGCCCTCATTTCCCCTGTATTTCCATTGTGAGGAGTAAATTCCGCTAGGACAGCTTCCACAAAAGGGACAACTTGAGCTGCTGTTGCCACTTCGT